>JAILYA010000131.1:0-435681 GCA_021437795.1 Rhodamnia rubescens
AGAGTTTTGACAATCAACTGTTAAGGATTGCCAACAACTGTATTACTGATTCCCCATAACCTTTGACAGCATATTGTCCCATTTAATTTCATAATTTTTTTCACAGTAGAATGTGTCATTTTGCAGTCTTACAAGAATACAGTTGATATTGGGCTTGACAGGCGGCAAGTTCATTGTAGCCCTCATGTGCTCAATGTAGTGAGGAGTTCTTGTAATATGCAGTACCCGAGCCTATATTACAAGGACTTTTAGGCAGCCAAATGAGCTTTCCTCAATCAACTTTAATTGCTGTACGTGGATGCATTCACTTTTTCTTTCTTACTATGTTGCAAATTAAAGTAAATCACTTCCTATGGGGAACTTGTTTTCCATCAAGCAGTCTTCCAATCGCGGGATTTAAGTAGATGCGAGCACATCTACTTGACCGGGCGGTGGTGCCTTACTGTCAGTGGGGCAAAGGCAAGTGATAAGAAGAACTTTAAATGGCGCAACGGCAACTTAGACTTCTTTTGCAATATGCTTGATACATATTAAGGAGGTAATTTGTGCCCATGCATGTGATTAGCGACTATTATTGAAGTGTGATTCCATGCATTCCGTTGTATTTTTATTGATCTCTTCAATACAATGAAAATAGAAGAGAATTGGCACTAATGCCACGTAAGGCACAAAAAAATCATTGTGAGATAAAAGTGTCCATTGAATTTATTCCATTACAACATCTTAAACTGAGCACAAAATGAATTGCAGTTTGAAGGCTTGTATGGCCCGTTCATTGAGTGGAAATTCCAGCTACTACGACATTACCTAGTCTAGTATCCTAACGAGTAACAAAGCTAGCTAATAGCACTACACTCTACAGTGAAGGAAACTGACAGACATACTTTGCAATCCTCTACAGCCATTGATAAACAAATTACAAGTAACTTACAGCTTAACAGGTTAAGCCACTCATCATAACTTAATTCAACCAAAGTACAGACAGCAAATTGATACTTTCTTTAATAAGTTAACAAGAACTACTCATGGTTCAAACAATCGCCAATGGGGCAAAGTCAAACAAAACATATTCTAGGTCTAAAAAGAAAGGGGTCAATCAGCTCACCTCAGCCACGCCCTCCTCTTAAGCTGAAAAATCTTGTCCACCAAATTCAACATAGGCACACAAACATTCGGAGGACTCCACTGTCAGGGCAAAAGAAGAGTTAGACCTAAACATGTGCTTAAAGAAATCGGTTCTCAGATTTGAAGTCCTCTGCTTGACCTAGCCACCATCTACATCTTTATGAACAATTTCTTGATGCATTATGTAGTGCAGGCATAACCTTTTTCAAGCACGTCTTCAGTGTAAGATGATGAAAAAGTGACCTTGAGGCCGTTGTCGCACATATAAGCAAAACAATAGCAGTTATACCGTGAGCTGACTCAGAACCACTTGTTCATTAAAACTTACCAAAATTCATATGAGAAACGCACAAGACATTCACTATTTTTGCAACCATACTCTACAAAACACTTGAAGTGCCCAAGCTAAGCAATATTTCAGAAGGCATAGGTCGTCTACCAGGAGTGATCCCAACATACAGGGGTGAAAGTATAGAAAACAGTTTGGAGTTCAGATTATTAGGTATGGCGGATCTGATTTGATCTGTCACAACACCAGACCACACACACTTACTTCCCTGTTCAACATTTAAAAAATACTTCATGATCCACATTCACCAAAGATAGGGAACTCCAGTGTATAAAGGCACCTTGTGAATTATGTAAAACACACTCTCAGTCCCTTAAATGGGAACTGAGAAAAGAATCATACACAAGAAGTGAGATTTAAAACTATCAAGTAAATCATCACTTGTCATCCAAAGCAGAAATAATTATCCGAAGAAGAGCCAATTAAATTGTAATTCCTTGATGATTTAATAAATCAAATGTTTTCATACATGCAATCCACGATTTATGAATTGATCCTGCACTGTATGAATATAAACAAATTAACAGAAGATAAATCTTTCCAAATTTCATGCCATGTGCGTTTGTCAATCTAATCAGTTGGTAGAAGGATAGATGCTAAATCTGCAGGATATATACTGGAGGATCACGATGAACAATAAAACCTAATCAGGTGGGTTGAAGAAAAAGGGGAAAAGTAGCTAAATTCAGTAGTACCTCAGGAGGCATGCCAACAGGGTCTACCAATTGATCTGGAGCTACTCGAAAACTTGTCAGGGAAGAAGCAGCCTGCCCATTCCAATCAGAATGAAGCTCCAAACCATGCTTCTTTTCAGACACTGAGTTCCTAGAGCCTTCACTACGTTTGACCACCCGAGGGGAAAATTCTTGGAGTTCAACTCAGTATCTGAATGCCATCCATTTGCATGTCCACTAGATCCTACTTCATCACTGCCATGATTTCCATCTCTATCTCCATCCTCGTTATCAGAGATACTGGTTGATGTTTCTGCAGTGTGTTGCCTGGAAACGTATCTATCTATTTCATCTGCATTCCAGGACAGGTGCCTCTCTGAAATTGATGCCGATGCTTCAGAAGAGGAAGGTGTAGGACCTACGACTTTACGCATTAATCCATTTGAAACCCCCTTAAACTGCCGGACAATATCATCCACTGCATCGTCCACATTAACTGTTCATTGATGGCAAGGGGAAAAGCCCTGAGTTAACTGAATGCTCAAAATTATCCAAATTTTGTACTCGTAATAGAAAGGGAAGTGCAAAATGTCATTAAAATTAAGCATTAGATTTCCCTTTCGACTTAAAAGAACACCAGATGATAGTATTAACCCCAACAAAGTCATGCTTTGAGTGATGATCTGCTTGACGTCAATAGATGCACTTCTTCACTCTACAACCTCTAACGCTTTAGAAAATTAAGATCCACACGGATTCACTAGAAATCAATCAATTTGTTAAGAATTATGCTAAATATCCAATGCGCGTCTGTTGCCTAACAGTTTGAGGTTAGTGAAAAATTGGTTAATTCACATTAATAATATAGCATGAGTCAAGAGTTCAAGTTCGATATTGACACTTCTCTTACTGTTATTCTGTTAGCTTTCCCTATTCTTGCGATGTAGTCTCCAATTCCATCAATATGGCATCCTGTGTCTCACATGTAAGATTGTACTCACAGAGGGGAGTGTAAAGGAATATGTACGATTTAAACTGTGAGATCGTTTCTCAAGTTTTGAGGAAAAATGGTTAATTCAGAAAATTGAACCGCAAATACTCATTCCCTCAAACCCTCACCCGCCCCACCCCTACCCCCAACCCACCTTCTCTCTCTTCTCACCATTACCAGCCCAAATGCATACATTTTCTTTATACTAATATTAAATGGGTGAGGACACCATGAAAAACTACTCACTTTTCTGTTGGCCTACCTGGTAAGGGAACAATATGTGATAATTTCAATTGTGGTAGGTACTCTCAAGTATCTTAAGGAGTCTAGAAGTGATATAAATGTCACACACTCAAATAAGTCACCGGATGTGACAACCTCAACAATTACTCCCGCTTTCCCCTACTTTATTGAACTTGAGCTACTCTCTGTGTTGTTCCAAAGTATTCTGCTTTAAAAATTCTCATAATTCTGCTACAGCTTTTAGGAAGAGTGCAAGGAAATAATTTACAGTCATTCCTTCTTCTAGATAATGGCAAATTGATAAGCATGTGCATCACCCAAACAAGATATTATTGTACGATATCATTGGGCATTTTCACCCCTAGTTGCCTGGAGTACTCTGAGCTCAAACTCATTTTGAAGTTACTTGACATCGAGTTTATTTCTTTTCTAAAATTGTCTTATCAACTGCCTTGGTCAGTCACGGCCATAACAGCCATTATGTTATCTTATGGATGCAAAAGAAGGAAAGAGTGCTTTTTCTTTTCCTTTTTTGTATGACTTGACTTTGGATCTATGTATTTTGATGAGTCCATCCAACTTGAAATTGAGTATCAAGTTGTGATTGGTAGGGCTTGCAAAAGCCCATGCTGAGGTGGGTTTCTAAAAAGAGGTCGAGAGGCAAAAATATAAGACAAACCACACAACTCTTCACAATCTTCAATCATAACGTTGAGAAAATCTAAGGCTCTGTTTGATTTGAGAAAATGTTTTCAGTTTCCATTTTCATAGATACTCAGTGTCTGTTCCCATTTTCTTGAAAACAAGGTGGGTGTGTGGAAAGAAAAGATACTCACCCGGAAAGTGAATTTAATGAAATAGGATGAATGACCTTTTTTTTTTTTCAATTCAGCAACTTAAATAGATGAAAGGAGAGTTGGGGGTTGTATAGTAGAGAGTAGTGAGGGCATAAAATTAGTGCAAGTAGGCCTCAATTTGCTTATTCTCCATCTTCAATTTTGTTCTTCATTTATTCCCCTTAAATTCACTTAATAATACGACCTTATGTCACTTCTTTAAGGTGACATTTTTTCACTTTTCATCATTTTGACTTTCAATTCTCAATGCATTAGTGTGCTTCAACAAGACATAATTCCACATAAATGTAACAATTTGCATTTAACATTTTACATTGCTAATCTCTTCTACGTTTACTTTCCTCTCTAATTTCAGAATCTCCTTTGCGTTCTTTAGGCATCAAGACCATGCATATCAGACAAAGTTGCCTGAAATATATCAGATCCAACCTACATAGAAGAATGAATCCCTGCAAGGGCACAAATGGATGGATATACTTTAGTAACAAAATGTCTTGTCCTTGTATTATTTTAATTGATTGTCTCATAGATTTTCGATGTTTTACTTAAAAACCAACTTACTCTTCAATGAGATAAAAGGAAAGGATACGTAAAAGAATTGTTAATGTGTGAATAAAAGGCTTTGTCAATGTATCCTTTCTTTTATAACAAACACACATACACATATCGGGGGACATTTATGGAGTAAATTGCTCAACCATGTTTTTAAGTTGAATTACAAAGCACATAGTATGGATGATAGCCTTGTTCTTTTTCTTTTTTTTTAATGCTGGATCGTGTGGATGATAGCCTAATAATAAGTATCAATGAACTTTACTAATAGAGCATGATGTTGAGCAGCTAACGCAAGGATGTTCCTAGTACTTTATGGATAGAATAATGGCCATCTACCAAAAGGACTAAGTGTAACAAGGAAGTCACATCAAAAAATTCTTTCAAAATTGTAAAGTGGATGGTCCAAAGTAAAAACAATTAAAAGCTTTAAGATTCTTCCTGTCATTTTAAAAGACAATCACATTACTCAGTCTGAACATTTATCATTAATAAAAGAAACCAGTATGAGAGAGAGAGAGAGAGAGAGAGAGGAGTCTTGGAACAAAACTATGCAGTTCCTGCTGCTTCCTGATTAGCAGAACTCCAGCTCTAGCAATACAAGATGTCAAGAACATCTCTCTCTCTCCTATCTATCTATCTATCTATCTATCTATCTATAGCTCTAGCGATACAAGATGTCAAGAACCGCAGCAACATCAATGTGGAAGGGAGGGAGGGAGACTTACAAAAGCAGTCACAACTCCAAACCGTCTCCCTCCCTCCCCTCTCTCTCTCTCTCTCTCTCTGAGTGTCAAAGCCTTTCATTGGTTAGTTGCATGCATTTTAAGAGAGGTCATGAACGACCGACAACAGGCAGAACTAAGGATGTCAAAATAACCAGGTGAATTCACCTATTAAAATACTAGGTGAACCTGAAAAGCCAGACAGATCTGATAGAACCATACCGAAATTTTCTGGCTCTTTGCAGGACTGATTTAGCTTTTGATTATGTTTCAATTGTTATTTGGCTTTTGTTCAGGTGCCCATCAAAATTCCAAAGCTCTATTAATTTTTCCACATGTTTAACCATCTTGCCTAGTGCAAACCCGTGCATGCTTACAAAAGCAGGTCTCGAGCCTTGCACAGGCTTGAAGTTTACACCTTCTTCAAAAGCCATTGCAACTTTCGTCTTCATCTCTCAGCAATTAAAAGAGAAGACCATGTCTTCCTTCTCTGCATCTACTTTCTTTTCGCACCTAGGTCTTGGGAGATTCTAATCATCATGTGATCACTTAATCAGGAAACACCTTGCTTTTTGCAGGCCCTTTTTTTTCCCTGCATCTCTAGAACTGTGGCCTTTTTCCAAACCCATGTGTGTCTGTCAATGTATGTTTTGCACACCTGTTTTTTTTTTTTACTCCATATTGCCTGACATGAGATATGGGAACAAGATGAGGAGAAAATAGACAGGAAAAGGAAAAATCTCATGAACAGAAGAAGGGTGGTTCATGCTTCCAATCTTGGATTAGGTCCTAGGTTTTTGGTTGAGAAGTTTCCAACCGGAAATTTGAAAATTACTCCCAGCATAGAAACAAACACCATAATCAAAAGAGGTCAAGGAAAATTTTTATCATGCCAACCACCATAACCACATTATATCTGCCACACATTACGTCCAGACAATAAATGAACAGATATTGACGTACCTGCTAGGCTTCTCATCACTGAAGATGATTTTCCGAAAGAGTAGTTCTATGAAAGAAAGAAATTATTGACCCATGTCAGACATCAGTTAATTTAAGCACAAGTAAGAAATTATTCTGCCAAAACTATTGATCATGACTATTAAGTCATATTAAAATAGAAATTGGACACCTTTGAGGAAGCACTCAGGAAATCCCACACTTCATGTTGTTCAGCAACATTAGCTATCGACAAAAGATCCTGGAATAAGACAGCATAATTAAATCACAAATAATGGAAAAAAGAAAAACAAATACAGAAGAGTCAATAGGAAAGTATTAATACTTGCAGATACTTGTCAAGCTGAATGCAGCGCTGATGTACAAAAGCGTCCTCTGTACTTGATGAGAATATCCTCTTAGGAGGCAAATGTAGTGTATAATTAGGAATCTCTTTAAGATGTCGATGCAACCTCTCAAAATTACTGTATCTGCTGGCCCAAAAAGACTATCATAAACCAAAGAGTCCTGATATCTACTGGAAAAGAACAGAAACCTATCTACAGTATTACAGAACAGTTCCCTAGGAAAATGCTACATATTTCAGAAGTCAGCTCCAACTGTTCTATAGTAAAAAGACAGGAAACACACCTTCTCTTGACAAACCACGTTTCGCTTTCTGCATCCGTCACAGCAATTGAATAAACCGCAAAAGACTTCGATCCAAGTTTTTCAAAATACGCTCCCAACACCTGTAAGGTGACACTAAAATATGAAAACAAATATGCAGTACATTGACTGGAAGATATTCTTTGGCTTAAAGTAGGATTTTTCATTTCTCTGAAGACTTGACAGGAATTCTGCATCTACAGGCCAAAACTCTGGGATAAAAGCTTACGCGACACTTGAGCTTGGGTAGACGAGGACCCTCGCTTCGAAATACCATGTCTGAGGAACTTTTAACTTTATAATCAAAACTATGGCTGCCAAAATCTGGGCTGTAGAACTCGGCGATATATGCACTTTCACTATCTCCTATGAATGCCTTTTTTGTTTCTGGTTCAACTTTTAAAGCAGAAGTGCTGTTCGATCTCTTCAGTCTACTTCTCCTGTCGTTAGCACCAATATTAGCAGCATCCTCCATTGTCTCCTCACGATTCCCTCGTCCATAAAGTGGTTGTTTTTCTTTGCTTGAAGAATCATTCTCAGGATCCAGTGGACCATCAAAGATCGATGGGGGAAGCAATTCAACTATGGCTTTCTCTTCAGATCTAGTAGAATCTACCATCCCAGTGATTGATGATCCCCTTTTTCGATCTACGATAGGAATAGAATGAACTGACCCACTTCCAATTGATTCCTGAACTGCTGCTTTAACTTTCTTGGCCTCTCTTTTTTTATAATTTCTTCCTTTGGACCACAGGTTTTCAAGATTTTCGGGCATAAGAACTTCAGTTCTTCTCTGGGTCGCTGCCTCCAGCACCCTTGCCCAATCAGCAGCCCTAGGCTGCTTACTCTCTTCTTGAACTGTACTAGAACCAAAGGATTCATCTCCAATACCTACCATTGCATCAATATTAGAATTGCTGGGTGGATATTTAGCCTCACCATCTTTAGCCTTAGCACTGCCAGAAAAGTCATGGTGGTCAGCAACATTAGTTGCTTGGGTAAAACCAAACACTTTGGTTCCGTCCTCTTTAAGAGCAAGGACAAGTAATTCAATTACTTCATTGATATACCTGTACATGTGAAAAAAGGTATATATTAGCTGTTGAATGGCATTAAGATCTTGGATTCAAGATAACCATTATAACAAAATACATATCATTGAACAACCATTCATTGGTTCCTAAAGTACAACTAGAACAGCCAATCAGAAAAAAGCAAGCCCAAAGTGAACACACCGAGCACTCAATGCATGAGGAAATTTTGTACCACCAAATTCTCTTCATTTTCCAGTAAATATTTGGAAGCAAAACTTGAGATCCAGAAAATCAACTGCATATCTACCCAAAGACATCTATCAACATGTACGTGCCAAAGCAGGATAGTGAAGCTTGCATTTTATTGAGAGTTTTCATGATCAAAAGCTTAAGAAAACATGACTGTTTGTTCTAGGAAATATGAGCAGATAAATGTTCTAAAAACTTACGCTGGGCTTGCAAAATCCATGACAGGCTGGATCACTAAGCAAGTAACGAGCTCTCGAGCAATGGATCTCACAACAGGGCACTGAGCTTCTCTTGGTCTCAGAACTAAAGTTAAAACTCCACCCATGAGTCGCTGAAGCACCTGTTTGGAAATACACAGAGATTACATGAAACAAGAAAACTCAATGGATGACCAGAAATCATGAGGCATATTACACCTCCCACCTTGTATTCACTCTCGAGAGATACCAATGCAGGATGAAGCTCCTTAGATGCCATAAGATGGAACTTCAACCTTTCATCCCTCTCCTCGGATGACAAAGTCCCCATCACATCAGTACCTATAACTGCTTGGTTCCTTCTGAAAAGATCTAAGTGATCACCTATCAAATCAACCATGTCCCTGAAATATTTAGAGGACGATTCTTTAACTTTACCAACTAGTACCAAACAATTTAAAGATGAACTTTAATCAACTTCCATAAGATAAAGAAGTAAAAGTAAAAATATACCTGGTTAGGAGGTCAACAAGGTTAATTGCTTTGACTCTTCCTGATATCTCCCCAAGGGCATCCATGATTATGGCACGTATGTGCTCGGGAAAATCCCTGTCTGGTGTGATATCAGCATACCATAAATCTATAACAAAATCCCTCAAGATTTTGTCGATGAACTCGGTGATTGCAGCTTCCACAATAGGTGAATCAATTTTTCTCTTCCATTTTGGAGGAGGTGGAGGAGTTGTAAGGCGTGAGTCATTTATGGATAACTGCCTCTCCTTCAGAATAGATAAATAAGACCTGGGACGAATGGACCGAACTTTCCACTGGAAATCAACTTCATTGAAGACAATCCGCATAGCAGAGACAGAAAGTATTGCTATAGGTATATTCATCCACATTGATTTACTCGTATCTGCAACATTATATACATCTTCAGAATAATCATCTTACTGATGAATCAGCTAACACTGATTGTCGGATTTAACAGAGGAAAAGACCACGTCAATACTAAAATACTCAAGCAAATTAGCAACCAGTTTGTGGGTGACGGACATCTTAATCTCTCCCAGTGCACGTGTGGTGGGTGGGACTGAGTGTGTTTAGTTTGGGGGTAGGAAGTGCTGCCCGTGTACTTTTTCATGCTAACTTACCTACTCACCTGTGCCAAGGTGTATGCCTAATCTTGCATGCACAATTCAACAGTTAAGTGTGAAACTCGAAGCCCAGGTTCAGTAACGTCTGCAAATCTGCTATGGTAATTTTTATTATTCTACTTTACAGGGGGAAAAAAACAGATCATAGTCATTAGACTTAATGATGAGGCTAAAACACTAGTAGCCCTTAGCTGTTGATAGCTGCATTCGGATACTGTGCATTGCCAGATAATGCGAAGAGGGTGTATTGACAACCAAAACTACTATCCAAAATGTTATAGGCCGAACAAATAGCGGTTCACTAATAATTCATTATCGAATAAATGTCTAAGTAACTTAACCTAGTGCCAAATTTTTTGCAAAGAACCTAGTGCCAAATTTTTCGCAAAGCCTCATCCCACTAATAGTAGGACAAGGCTTGGTTTCTTGTTATTGCTGAAGTAAGTTTCCCATACAATAATCGCATATTCTCCTTCCTTTGGCATTCCTCTATCCCAGAAATTTCTTCGTCAGTGACCACACACAGAATCATCCATGACATGCAAAAGCGGGCACATTCTTCCACCACAAATCCAAACTACCATCATCGAGAACGACTAGGACAAAGGCACAACACATCAATACGTCGTAAGCTAACAAATGAGACAGCTCACTCCGGGACGAAAAGGGGGCGACTCCCAATTCCGGGGAGGAAAGCACGGACTTACGCGAGAGGAAGTACGAGACGGCGAATATGACCAGCGCCCACCAGAGGGTCCGAACCTTAGCCTCCTCGATCAGATCGCGTATGGTCTCCATGGGCCTCATTTTCCCCGCCTCGAAGCCCCACCCACAGGAACTCCCTCCCCAATCAAAATCCTCCGACCGAATTCGATTCGCACGCCGAACGATCCAGCATCGAGCACAATTTCGAGTCGAAAACGAGGGCTAGGGTTTCGATGGGTCAAGCTTCACTGATCGGAGGATCTTCTGGAGGGAGAGTGAGAATCAGCTGAATCACGAGCTCGCTCGCTCTCTCTCTCTCTCTCTCTCTCTCTCTCTCTCTTTTTGCACCTCGTCGCCGGGGACTCGTTAATCCGTTGCGCGAAGTTTCGGTGTCGTCGCCGTTGACCCGAATCACGTTGGCCTTTGAAATTTCCTGCCACCTCAGCACGAGGGCCCACGGGGATTGTGGGGCCCACATAAATGTTTCCTCTTGCCACGGTGTTCTTTTAATTAATTCCGAAAAATTTTTACATGGAATTATTAGACAGCAATTTCCATTTCGTTAATTGTTAGCAAAATTATCCTATATTGCCTGCCCTGTGTGTCTGTGTTCGTTTTATCGATTACATGCAAAATTTTACAAAAAAAATCACGAAACGGTCCTCTACTCTGATCGAGATGGTCTGTCGGCTCTAAAATTTCAACTTATAATAGTCAATCTCAAATTTGACTTATACTCTTGTTTGTCAATAAGTGAATGATACGAAAAATATTCTTCTGTAAATGAACGTTTGTATCGATTGAAATGATTAATTATTGATAACTATTTATATCCAAGCATTTTTTGTGGACGCTAAAAATATTTTTCGTTCATTTAATTTTTTTTTAAAGTGATACACGATCGCTTATTTTTTCAAATTATCTATTTTTTCTCGAAGCAAAGGGAGCTGTTGCAGCTTTTCAAGTGCAAATGCACGCGATTACGAAGGCAGAAACATGTCTTTTCGTTTCGATTTTTTTGTAAAATCCCAAAAATAATAATTAGTCTCCGACGTGGCTTTTTTCTTTTTCAAATTCGGAGCGTCCATCCGCGAAAACGGTCTTTGATACATTCTTTCGGTAAACTCTCTTTTGTACTCAAACGCCAGCGTTTTAGATGCTACGAGAATATTCTGTCTTCTTTGAAATTGTTTCCCAAATCTTTTTTCTCTAACTATAATAAAAAAAAAAAAAAAAAAGGGGAGGAATTTTCCAGAAATTACTATTGAAGTTGGCTCGGCGCCAAGCTATCCATGTTGTGTATTCACTTTTGTCGGTAAAAATCTTGAATTTTTTTTTTTTTTTGGTAGGAAAGGATCTTGAATTTTTGGCTTCATCTATTTTCGCAAAAAAATGAATAATTTGAAACGCATTTCACTCCAAATGATTGATTGTATCGCATAATGTAATTAATTAGTGAAAACAAAACTCATGTCGTCGACAAAGTGAAAATTATTTTTAGTTTATTCATTTTCAAAAACTATACAAGCCATCGGTTTTAAAATATATATATTTTTTAAATTATTCATTTTCTGTAATGCAAACGGCGCCTTCATTAACATGATCGGGTACAGAGATTTAGTGTCATTCGGCAAAATGGTTCGAAGATCTCGTGGTGGGTACAAAGCCCGGATTCAATTTAGCTCTCCGTTGCTTGATCACAATTAAAAATCGATGGTTTAATATTAATAAGGTCTTGCCAAACATGTAAAGATCATTATTTATTAGTTTTATCAGTATTTATATATTAACGTTTTAATTATCATCGAAAGTCAATTACAAGGAAGGGTTTTGGACCTATGGGCCTTTACAACTCAATCTGCTATTTGATTGCCCTTAGGAAGGCTGTGTGGACTATTTGGATAACTTGAAAATGGGATAAAATAGGCTTGCAATTGTGGTGCGACCTTTCCGACGATGAATTATTAAGGGAAAGCTAATGGATTACTAAGTCAAAAACTCAGTCGACTCTCCTAAGTCCATACCAATAGCAACTTTTGGGATTGCGATTTAATCAATCTAACATGAAATTTAATTCATTCGAGTTGCCACTAATTTATTACAAATAGATTAGAAACTCAAGTAAAGTGTGAGAGAACACTTTACTTTTGCGAATCAAAGATTCATGGATACAGGAGCTTGGTTACGCTAGATAAAGCTAACACTCATTCGGTACCTTTTCTTTTTCTTTCAAATTTTTTTTTTTGCATGCAATCTTGATCAATTTTAATTCTAAGCCACTAACGTATGATGAGCATTCATACGAGTGCAAATCAATAAAATAACATGAAATAGATCAAAGAAATAGATAAATAAATTGCTAGAAATATGGCAAACATCAATGCAAAACAAATCATAACTTCTCTATGAAATAGATATTAAGGAGTGGATGTTATGACATGACATGTGATGACGTGGCAAGGATGACATGGCTATAATGACATGACTATAATGAGGCGGCAACGATGACGTGGCAAATGATGAGGTGGCAAAGATGACGTGGAAATGATAAAACAAATTTTCGTGTGATTTTCCTTTAAACTAGAATAGAAATTTACCTAAAATATATAACCTAACTAGGAAATAATATATGTTAAATCATATTCGAAATTAGGTAATTATTAATTAATTACATGGTTCCTAGATATGCAATTTTCATACTAGGAAACTAATATGAATGCAATCTATTCAAGATGCAATGCAATTCTTTTTTCTTTTTCTTTTTTTCAAAATAGGAAAGCATGTTGAATTAATAACATCCAATATATAAACTCACCCAATTAAGTATGGACCCCATGTAAATAGGAAACAAGGGTAATCGGGGATTCGATCTTAGGTCTTGAGTATCGAAACCTTAATTATGTTTGATATAATGCAATATATCAAACTACGGAACTTCCAATTCGCGGGACACCTTAAACATCGCACCAAATCGAGTTGGAATCGAAATAATCCAAATTAGGTAACTAGACATTCAAAGCGAACAACTAAACTTGGAGCTTAGCTAAATTGGATTGCCGATGGAATGAAAAAACGACAGCGAGGACAATTCAACAAGAGGCGGGAATGGGGGAAATGGAAACGTTCGGACTGTGAACATCACAAGGAATCTCTAGATCTTTTATGCTCGATTTCTTTGGTGAGGTTGAAGAACAAAGTGTTGGGGAGGGCGTGCTGAGCTTTCTAGCGTTGATCCACAATTTTGATCAGTCCAATTTGCCACATCAAAGACATACGTCCAGATATTTTATCATCAACCCCATCGGACAATCTCAATAACAGTGTCTTGTCGTACTCTCCACAAATTTTGAGGGCGATTCAACAATTAATGAATGCGTACTTGTCGATTTCGTGAAACTAGGCGCTGAAATTTTTCCTCGCTCTTGAGAGAGCTCGTTTGTCTCCTTTTTCTTTTCTATTGTGTACTGCCAACCCCCTTTGTGAACCGCCTTGCCCGTTCTCTCTCTCTCCCCGTCGGAACACTCTAATCCTTCTTCGTCTTCTTCTTCGGGCACACTGTTTCGTTGCCGTCTTCGTCTTCGTGATTAGACACTGGAACTTGTTTCGGCACTCGTTTATCTGTCTTCTCGGGAGTTATGGATTTTCATGTGGGCTTGTCACGTCAACTGAATTATTGTCCTATGTCATTCAACTAAGCAATTTTACAATAAGAATTGAAACTAATATAAGATATATGTGTCACGCATCTATTAGTTTAGAGTTTTTGATGTCTCAAAAATTAATTTGAGATAAATTTATCACATTGTACTATTTTGGGTTTTTGTGATTTAAAAATTAATTTAGAATAAATTTATTAATTATGTATTAAATTGAGATTTTTTTTTTTTTGTGATATCAACCCTTTGCATGGCGCTGCTATTGAAGAGAGAGAAGAGGCCTCAAGAAAGAGTAGGACACTAGAAATCAAAAGAGTCTGACAAACTTGCCATCGAGAATAATCAGGGCATTCATGAGGAATGGGTCTTTTACTAACAAATCACTTAGACAGTTCATTATGTATGGACTTGGGATTTTACAACAATTGAGAAAAGTACTGCAAGCCCTCTCAAAGGTTAGTATAATAGACATTGATGCATGTGTTAAGAAGTGATTCAAAGTTGAGTTCCTTGTTTTTAGGAGGCAGTTAGCTAGTTCTAGTCAACAATAAATCAGTTTGTTAGCTAATTTTTTATGAGCCATATCTGGCTTAGTTGCTGGTTTTACGCTATGTGATTTCTATTTATTGCTGTTTTGTATTCTCAAAAAGTGAGCTGAATAAAAAAGTCCTCCACTTTCATAATCTCCTCTATTTTACGTGTAGTTTCTGTCTAGTGAGGTTGATTTGTATTAAGTGACCTTCTTATTGATCCAACAGCATGACCGCTGTTGAGTAGATAAATCAAGATAAACATACAAATTGTAAGGAAAATTTAGGAATAAGTGCATCAAAAGCCCCAAAACTTATTACAAAAGTGCTATAGAGCCTTAAAACTTCCAAAAAGTGCAATCGAGTCCTAAAACTTATTAAATTGATGCAATCGAGCATTAAAACTTTCAAAAGGTGTACCATAAATCCGAAAATTTTATTGAGAAAATGCTAACATCGCATTTTCTAAATTAATTCTCTCTCCTAGCATTTTTATTATTATTTTATTGTCCAAATTTTATTTAAATTAAATGAAAAGACTAAGAAAAGGGTAAAATTTCACTATAAAAAGCTAAAACGAGGGGAAAAAAAAGGCGGGACGGGGTCTCATGCGTGAGGAGTGGCGCCGCAACCCATTCTTGGAGGGGTCGGCGACCCTCGCACTAGGCTCGTCCAAATCTAGGCAATGACGGCCCTTGCTCGAGCCTAGTGAGGGTAGCCGGTCCCAGGTAAGGGCCGGCTCGGCTTTGGGTTTCCTCAACCCGGATTTGGGTAAACCTTGCCCGGCCTAGCGAGGGTCGCTGGTGAGGCCTTGCCAAGGTCGGGTGATGGTTCCTTGGCCCTAGGGGAGGGCTAGCGTCGAGCAAGCCTCGGTAACCCTTGCCTAGGGCCGCCACTTGTCGTTTAGGGTTGGCCACCCGTGCCGGCCCCGTAGCTATGGGAGGTGGAGGCCGCGCCTCCCCGAGGCCCTATCTTGCCCCTTTTTTCCAGTTTTAGCTTTTTAAAATTAAATTTTAGTATTTTTTTATTTTTTTAATTTAATCTAAATAGGACTTGGATAATAATAATAATAATAATAATAATAATAATAATAATGCCACTTAGGATAGAAAAATTAATTTAAAAATGTCACGTAATCTTTTTTTCTTAGACAAATTGACAGTGTTAGCGGCGGACTCGATTGCACCAATTTAACAAATTTTAGGACTTAATTGCACTTTTTGAAAGTTTTAGGAGTCAATTGCACTTTTGCGATAAGTTTTGGGCCTTTTGGTGCACATATCTCGAAAATGTAATACTACTGTATTCAAGCATTCAAGATCGTTATAATGTCCTATCCTCGGAGAACCATAGTTGGCACACAGCATTACCACTGATATAACAAGCTAGGATGAGATTACCATCTCTAAAGGACCACCAAACGCTGGCAATTCATTATCGTATAAAGCATAATCCACGCTCGCTGTAGTTTGGTATACTAATCCTTACTTTAGTTGGAGTTCAAGAGATCCTGAAGATCGATACCGGCAGCTTGGAGAATATGGCATATTACAACTTCAGCTGCTAGGCCCGTCAACATGCCGGTTATCATCATTAGACGAACGTTGCTCGTTGCACGTTTGAGGCTGCTGATCAGGACTAGGCACGCTCCGGTCAGGTAAACGAGCATTCAACGTCTCGGTTGGATAGTCGGATTCCATAGTAACTCCTGGAGTTGCCTGAGCCAAAAATACAGAAGAAAGAAAGAACAAACAGTACTCGAGCTTTAGTATAGATAGACGTATCTCTAGATCATATGTGGCTTTGTATCCACCTAAAGCAACGTTTGATCACCTGTGCACTACTTAGATTACTCGGGCCGATTAAATCGGTTGAAGCACTCGCTGTTGCCGACTTTGCTTTCTTACTTTTCCTGTTTATTATCCGACAGAGAACCAACGCCGTCTACAAGGAAAAGATGATGCCGGCGATGAGTATCGGGGTCACTTGTTGGATTTCATAGTAATCTAAAACGCAGCGGAACGAAACCCTAACGCAAGATCCATGTGTATATTGAAATCGAATTGGGAATTCGATGCGTACCTTTTGGAATCGTGAGCAAATTGATTGTCGGTCGTGTTTGATCAGCGCCCCAAGCGTTGCGCCTCTACCGGTATCCACACACACGAACAGAATTTTCGACGATCCGAGTGCTAGCTCGTCGATCTCGGAGAAACTCTTGCAACTTGTGAGCAGAGAACCGTTCTCTGTATATTCCTATCAAGATGCTCGAAAATCTGACGACTCTCTTAATCTTAGGGCATCTCTAGGGTTATTATTCATAACCCTAGAGTTCGCGGTCCGGGCCCCACGATCGCGGTCCGGGCCCACGACGTCTATTAAACCGTCCACTTGATCGTGCGTTTATTCGTTATCCGATAACGCGCACAATCGCATAGATATTAGGAAAATACAATTTACTTCTCAAGTAAATTTAGGCGCAGAGAAAATTTACTAATTCGGTTCGCTATTGTGTGCGACCCCTTAGGTTCACTAGACATTAGCAGTGTGCTCAAAACTCTTTTGGCCCACAAATCATAAGCGGTCTCTAGCAAGACATTATGACTACCTAAGTATAGTGAATGTCGATTTTCCGACACAACCTAAGTCACAACTAATATTAGAGTATCAACCATAATTGATTCTTAGGGCAGACCGCTAACAGTCACAACATCCGAAGCCCCATTGTTGCCCGAAAGTAATTTTATGAACGAGATGTAGCACGCATCACTTATCAAAGTTGAAGTCATGTAAGTTTAAAGAACAAACTGTCCCATCTGTTGCTTCAGAATCACTCTATTTTTGGCAGTTCTAAACGTCTGTAATCACAGGAACTAAACCTTAAAATGATAATTGGCAAGTTTGGTTGTTTGATATTCCCCATGAAGTTGTACGAAATACAGTAGGAAAAGTTGTGACTTGCGAAAACATGAACTCACAAAGCCAGAAACCCTCAACAAGCTGAATGAGGAACACATGTAGATAACTGAAATCAATTTTACCTGCACTTGCAACCCTGTTAAGAGATGCTCAATTAAGGGAAGCAAGAGAAGGGAAGTCGAGTACCGGGTCGGAAATTTCACTATCCGAAACATCGGGATTTAGGTGATATTCGCGCAGGGCCACATCAGTCCCTCGGCCATTTGGCTGTCGCCCTTCATAGTAAACCAAGTATCTCTTGGTTCCCATTGGCTCACCGGTGTCTGGTGCCCGTATAACGCGCTTGCTACTCGTCTCTTTCCAAAATCCCCGATCGGTCTTCCTCTGGCGACCACGGGGACAAAAGAAGATACACTCGCGTCCGTCGGACAATTCACTTGATAATACTGCAACCAGAGATTGGTTAAACTGTTATTTTACTGAAGTCTTCCAGGCAAGGACCGATTACCATCAAACCGTAATAAGAAAATAGGGAAACAGAGAACTCTAAGAACTAAATGTAAGTTACCGTCGTATAGGATAAATAAATCCGGAGGCTCCCAGTTGTAGATGTATAGCTCGGGAATCGCGCTGTGAGCTTCTATTTCTCCTTTGAGCTTCTTTTTCAGGAAATGACCGACGAGTTGCTCGTCCGTCGGTTTGAATCCTTATCCCACCTTCTGCGCCTCCATCGATCCCGCCATGCTATATGCTTGCTGTCCTCTCACATTCGAAATCTGCAATGGGAAAAAAGAGGAGAAGAGTATGGAATGGTACTAGTGAAATAAGCAGAGGAAGAGAATACATAAGAAACGGACTTCACCCTTGGCTTGGTTTTGCTTTGCTTGAGAGTGTAGACTCCAAAACACTTCCAAGTGTGTCAATTTATAAACATAAAAAAAAAAATTTCCTTTAGCTTGCTAGAGAAGGAACTACTGTTCAAGCAAATCCCATCTCGAGCTCGAGACGACGACGACGACGTTTTTTCCGCTTAGAGCAGCTTCTTCGAAGCCCACAACGCGGATTAAACTCGGTTGATAGGACCCATCTGGACCTTGTAGTCAATGGAAAAATGTGGAAGCTTATAGAAGATTCTAGAATCCCAAAGTGACCTGCATTGTTTGAGCAATGTCGTCGAAAGTGAAAGAGATAAGAAGATTATTGTTAGTACAATTTCAAAGAACCATCTTTGCTCTTTATATATCTATATGCATCTTTATCTTTACAGAGTGTGAACTTTTGGGGGAAAAGTTCAAAAGGGCAGACTCACATACACTTTAGCAAAAGTTAAGATGCCCGTTCATGACTTAAAGGTCATGGCTTCTTGTCTGAATTTAGAATCTTTATCAGAGTAAAAACGTTTTATGCAGTCGCCATTGGATGTGAAATAAGTGCAAATGTTTAGGGTGTGCATGGTAACTCTTCCGAAAATGAATTTTTGCTCTAAAAGTGTTTATCGAGTAGAAATCCATTTGATAATATAATTTCTGAAACAGAAATTCGTATGGTAAAAATTTTTGCTTCGAAAGAAATTTGTACTTTTGAAGTGAATTTTCCCCCTAATTTGAGAAGTTAAAAAAATTGCTTGTCAACTTAAGAAGTACTTCGACATCGGCTTTTTTTCATTAAGCCCTCACCCTTCTTTCGACCACGCCCGCCTCCGCCGACCTCCGTTGCTGCCTTACCCCACACCTGCGACCACCGCCAAGCATTGCCCACAGCCCCCACCACAAACCTCGGTTGGCGGCCGCTCACCGCCGCCACTCACCGACCGCCTCCCGCCGCCAACCACCGCCCTTCGTTGGCCATTGCCCCCATCGTCGCCCATCATTGCCCAACAAATCCCCCCCCACCCACCGTCAACCACCGCCTAATGCCGCCCGTCACCATTGCCACCCCTTGCCAACCGCCGACCACTACCACCGCCGACCATCGCCGACCTCCGCCGGTTCTTTGCAGCCGTCGACCACCGACCACCGCGGCCACCACTAATCGTCGACCATCGCACCGCCCACCGACCCATCGCCAAGTCGCCTTCTCCAACCGTCGGAGTAAAAAATAAATAATAAATTTTTTTATTTTTTAAAAGTAAATAATATTTTTTACTAATAAAAATTATTTTTAAATAAAAACGAAGTAAAAATTTTTCGGCCACCAACTTTCATAGAAGATTTTATGCTAATAATACTTTAGAAGTAGAAATTTTCAACGGTTATCAAATGAATTTCTCTACGATCGGAAATCAACTTTTGGAGCGAAGTAAAAAATGAACTTCTACTTCCGAGTAAAAGTAGAAAAATTAATTTCGGCCGAAAGTTGATTTTAAAGCGAAGTATTGTCATGCACGCCCTTAGTTACATATCTAATTCTTCTTGTCTTTCCGATGATTATAATTATTGAGTTTCCTTCATCATTGGTGGATTCGATTATTTGCCGATTTTATCGGGCATTTAAGCTGGTGTTGTTCGAAGGAGCGTATTACGAAATTCATGACTAACGTGACAATGGTCGAGACTTGTCAAGACTCCAGCAAAGACGGAGCATAGTAGACGATACTCATCCTCGATGAGAAAATATTGTGCTTGTGTTAAAGTAATACATTTTGCCATTCCAGCTAATTGTTTGTGTTGACATTGTGTTTTACAACGTTGGCGACACTTTTTTGTAACTTGTATTTTGTTACAATAATAGGGCAGTGTTTTTCAAACATTCTAAGTAACTAATTAATATTGGAGAGAATTAGCAAAAAAGTCGTAACCCTATTTGCAATTATGCCAATTCAATTTTAAACTTTTTTAACAATCGAGTCCTAAACCTTTTTGTAATTGTGTCAACTCAATCTATTTGGCTGTCATCGTCACCGACGTAGCAAATTTTTAATAATATTTTAATATTTTTCAAAAAAAATTAATAATTTTTTTAATTTTTTTTGTCTTTTTTAGAGTTTGGTTTGGCAGCCTTGTTGTAGACCTCCTCCAGGCCACGGGCGAGGGCTATGGTTGGTAGCCTCCTGTCGGCCCAAACCGTAATGAAAAAAAAGAAAAAAAAGTGACAAAAAAATTAGAATAATAATAATAATTATTTTAAATATTAAAATAATATTAAGAATTTGCCTTAGGGCCGATTTGCTAGATGGATTGAATTAGTACAATTGCGAAGGTATAGGACTCAATTGACCAAAAAAATTAAAATT
Source organism: Rhodamnia rubescens (assembly GCA_021437795.1). Taxonomy (NCBI): domain Eukaryota; kingdom Viridiplantae; phylum Streptophyta; class Magnoliopsida; order Myrtales; family Myrtaceae; genus Rhodamnia; species Rhodamnia rubescens. Next base: position 20,804 of record JAILYA010000131.1, read on the forward strand.
GAATTCATACAATTGCGATAAGTTTATTTTAGTAATTTTTTCTAATATTTGGCCTACGCTTAGCGCAAAAATAAAGTATATTTTTTCAATAATTTTGAGTTATACTATTTAGTTAATGGTACATACACTAACAAGGGTTAAGTGTTTTTTTTTAATCAATGCCTTTGAGTGCTGAATTTTCTAACTTTGTCGTTTGCGGTCCCACCATCCAGTTTGCTTAAGAATTTGGAGTTCGAAGTGGAATGGATCTAATGAGCTATTCCTCGCATCTCCTCCTTGTTGAAGGCAATTGCCACTAATCGTCATTGCTGTCCTGAACCTTCTTTTCTTATTTATTATAGGAATCTCAATCAGGAAAGCTATTCTTCTTAGCAGTTGAAGAAGTGAATCACCCCTAAGCTTGTGTAGCCTATGCGAAGAAAGCCTAGTCCGAGAAGACTAAGCAGACAAATTCAACTTTGTTTCTCTTCTCTTTTCGCCTTGTGCGTCCTACTCTTGGCACAACTTCGCTCGCCCTCTGCTCAAGAAAACGTCAAAACGTACCACAAATCATATATTAAGATTCGTAGAATTCTATGATTTTGTAGTCCGATTATTCTACAGTTCCCTAGTGATCTTAATTAGAAAAGAAAAATAAAAAACAACCTTATTATTTGTGTCATGAAGAGGACCTAAGCCAACATGTTCGAGCTATCCACCTGAGTTTGGATCGTGCTTTTTAATCAAACTTGATCAGTGATGCTAGGAGTAATTCTCGTGATCGAAGCTAGATAGGCTACGATTCATAATTGTATGATTCCTTTCGAGAGCTTGCTTGGCCCGCATAAGGGCCAATATCGACCGTGACGTCGGTTCTTAAGTGTGTGTGTAACATTCTAAAGTAGCAAATAACCCTTACGTAGAAAAAGAAAAAAATAGCAAATAATCCCGATTAAAATCAAGTGAAGTTATAAATTGCATTTAGCAATGACAATAGGTACACGCTCAAATCAAACGAATTTCGAATCCTTCAATTGAACTTGGTATTTGATGAAATTATTGAACTGAAAAAATAATAAAAAGGTAATGTGGAAGACGGAACCCTATTTAAAATCAAGGGATAAGTGCACTAAAAGTCCTAAAACTGGTCACGAAAGTGCAATGGAGTCCTAAAAATTGTTACGGAAGTGCAATGGAATTTTAAAACTTTCAGAAGATGCAATCAAATCTTAAAACATATCACGTAAGTACAATTGGGCTCTAAAACTTTCAAAAGTACAATTAATGGAAATGCGTGATTTTACTAATTGACAAATTTTACGACTTGATTGTATTTTTGAAAGTTTTAGACCTCAAGTACACTTTTTGACAAATTTTAAGACTTAATTACACTTTTTGAAAGTTTTAAGACTCAATCACACTTTTGTAACAAATTCTAAGACTTCTAATGCACTTATCCTTTGATTCCAACAACCTCGAGTGACTTTTTGAGCATCATGAGCAGAATTTCTGTGCCAAGCAATCGAGGTTTGATTTTCTTTTCTTATGAACAAAATTGTTCTTTCTTCCGTTTTGAGAACAGATCTTGCCAAATAATGAGTTCTACCGAAGAGCTCTTGCTCTTGCTATGTGTTGGCATTTCTCGTGCGAGATGTCATCTTTTAATTTTCCTCATGTTATTTCTTTTCGTGTAGAAAAACACCGTTGTTTAGGGCTTGGGTCGAACCGAGCCAGCCCGGCCCAAGAAAAATCATGCTGGGCCAAATTTTGCCCATTTTGGTTCGGGCCAACCAACTTTACCCGAAAAAGTCAAGGCTGAATTGCTCGGGTCGAGTGGCTTCTTCTATTAAAAAAACCCGGCGCCAGTTGCACCTCTACTAAATCCAATATCAGCCGGACGAATAGGAAACGCTCTATTGAGAAATCCATAGGTAAATGCACATCTCGAATAATCACCACCTTATGTGGTTACCATATGTTATCATTTGGCTCGTTCCTAAAAGGAGTGATTGTAGTAATCACATAAGGTGACACCGAATCAAGACGGTGGTAGATCCTACTTATGAATAACATTGGGATTAATTTATTCAGACCCTTTTTTTTATTACTATATATAAAAAAAATAGAGGAATGGATGACAATAAACCGATATCCGGACGAATGCATTGTGCACGATGTAATTGGGCTGGGCCATGGGCCCATGGGCCTTGGACTAGGCATTTTTATCTGCTGCTTCTTCCTCATCTTTCCGATTGGCCATGACCATGCCTTCTCGTTAGCCCGCCGCGCGGAGCCGAAACTCGAAACGACAAATGCTTCAGAACACCAAGGCCTCGGAGTTCTGTGTCTCTTCGCTTCCCACCACCGCCACCGCTCTCCCCGGAGCGTCCAATTCGTCCATGCGCGGTTCTCTCTCTCTCCTCCGCTCCGTCTCTCTCTCCCTCCGCCACCACCACCTCCACTGCCGCCACCGCAACACTCTGTTGCTCCTCAGCCGCCCGCGGCGGCTTTCTTTCGCCACCCTCCACGTTCCCTTCTCTCGACTCCCCCTTCTGCTCTCGCCCCGTGCCTCTCCCGCTTCGCTGAGTGGTTCCGTCGAACAGGTCGTGGATGGACCCGAATCGGACGAGAATTGTGATTTCACGAGCGGGGGTAGTGAATCCGATGGGTTTAGCTTCGATATGGGGTCTTTGGGGAGTGAAATGAGGCAAGTGGTGTCGCCCGTGGTGGAGGTTAGGGAGTTGGAGGAGATGCCAGAGCAGTGGCGGCGGGCGAAGCTGGCTTGGCTGTGCAAGGAGTTGCCAGCGCACAAGGCCGGGACTTTGGTGAGGATTCTGAACGCGCAGAGGAAGTGGATGAGGCAAGAGGATGCCACTTACGTGGCTGTTCACTGTATGAGGATCAGGGAGAACGAGACTGCCTTCAAGGTACGTGGCTTTGATTCTTGAATTTTCACCTGTTTCTGGACTTCCTTCATAAGAAATGTTGAGGACATAGGTTTAATTTGTTCACAAATCACGAGCATATTAATCATTGCCATTCTTTGAGTTCGCTCCTAGTTTCTTTTCTGACAATTAGGACTTCTGCCTCCTCAATTTGTTGCAAAAGCCATGCTCATGACTTTGAAGTACGTCACCACATTGTAGGTGTACAAGTGGATGATGCAGCAACATTGGTATAGATTCGATTTTGCGCTTGCCACGAAGCTTGCCGATTACTTGGGTAAGGGGCGGAAATTCACGAAGTGTAGGGAGATGTTCGATGACATAATAAACCAGGGACGGGTTCCCAGTGAATCTACTTTCCACATTCTCGTTGTTGCATATCTGAGTGCATCCATTCAAGGTTGCCTTGAGGAAGCATGTGGTATTTACAATCGCATGATCCAGTTAGGAGGGTATAAGCCTCGACTTAGTTTGCACAACTCTCTATTCAGAGCTCTGGTGAGCGGCTCAGGAGCCTTGTCGAAACATCATCTGAAGCAAGCAGAATTCATATTCCATAATTTGGTGTCATCTGGGCTTGAGATACACAAAGATATTTACGGGGGTCTCATATGGCTGCATAGCTATCAGGACACCGTAGACACAGAGCGGATTACAGAACTGAGAAAGGGGATGCAAGAATTTGGAATCGAGGAGACTAAAGAGGTGCTTTTGTCTGTACTGAGGGCGTGCTCTAAGGAGGGGAATTTAGACGAAGCTGAAATGGTGTGGATCAAACTTCACCATTTGGGTGAAAAACTTCCTTCTCTAGCTTATGTGTACAAAATGGAAGTCTATGCGAAGGTTGCAGATCACATGAAGTCTTTGAATTTATTCAGGGAGATGCAGGAGCATTTGGGTTCTGCCACCGTGGCAGCGTACCATAAAATTATAGAAGTGATTTGTAAATCTCAAGATGTGGAATTGGCAAAATCTCTCATGGAAGAGTTCAAGAAGAGTGGCCTAAAGCCTCTTGGTCCTCCTTTTGTTGACATGATGAATATGTATTTCAACTTAGGCCTACATGATAAACTGGAGTCAGCTTTCTCCCAGTGCCAAGAGAAGTGTCAGCCAAATCGTATAATATATGGCATATATTTGGATTCCTTGGTGAGGATTGGAGACATTAGCAAAGCTGAGGAGATTTTTAGTGAAATGCATAGTAGTGGAGCAATTGGCATCAGTGGACGTAATTGCAACTCCATTTTAAGTGGGTATTTGTCTGCTGGAGAGTATGTGAAGGCAGAGAAATTATATAATCTTATGTGTCAAAAAAAGTACGAAATTGAACTGGCCTCCATGGAAAAGCTTGACCCTATCCTTAGTTTAAGAGGAAAAGCTGTCAAGAAGCCGGTGAGCCTTAAGCTGACCAAAGAGCAAAGAGAAATTTTAGTAGGCATGCTCTTAGGTGGTGTACAAATAGATTCTGATGAACAGAGAAAAAATCACACGATCAAGTTCTTGTTCAATGAGAATTCCAGGATGCATTCTGCTCTGAAGAGACATATCTACGACCATTACCATGAATGGCTACATCCTTCTTGCAAGTTAGACGATAACTCCAATGAAGTACCAAACAGCCTCTCCACGATTTCTCATTCATATTTTGGTTTCTATGCAGACCAGTTTTGGCCCGGAGGGAAACCAGTGATTCCAAAGTTAATACATCGGTGGTTGTCACCATGTGTCCTCGCGTACTGGTACATGTATGGGGGCTACAGGACATCGTCAGGAGATATATTGCTTAAAATTAAAGGAAGTCATGAAGGCGTTGAGAGAATTGTGAAGGCGTTAAAAGCAAAGTCCTTGGATTGCAGGGTGAAGAGGAAAGGACAAGTTTTTTGGATAGGTCTACTAGGAGTCAATTCTACGTGGTTTTGGAAATTGATCGAACCTTATGTGCAGGATTTGAATTTTGCTCAAGAGGATGATGGAGAAATCCTCAGCTTCAATAGTGGTTCTGACTCTGATAAGGATTCTGATAGCACTGAAGTGGATAGGTAGTGCAGACGTTCACGTGAAGTTTGTTTATGACATTTTGAGTTCATCTGAAGCTATATGTTTGTATAAAAAGTAGAGCAAGTTTTGACATAGCAAAAGTGTGATGCACTAAATTAAATTTCTTTTCCTTGCAATGCATTTCATTGTTATGAATGATGCTTTTCATTTGTGCGGAACTTCTCTGTTATATGGTCAAGAAATAGTGCAGACTTGGGTGGCGGGAAGTGGCTTGGTTTGCTTCTTCTTCTGAACTCTGAAATAATGAAAGATATGGAGGTTGATGCTGATGGAAAAAACATGGTCCTCTCATTCGGCTGAGGAGGAGCCTGCTTACTAGGAGCAGAAGCTTAAGAGTTTTTCCGGTCCAATTCTGTGAGAACGAGCTTGTCATTGAACGGCGGAGCGCTTCTCGAGGTGCAAGCATGCATGCATCACTACACGTAAAAAGGGCTAACGGGGACTTCCCTTCGGGGACGTGACCTGTTATCATCATTCAGCTCCAAAAAGTTTGGGGACGTTTTCCGGGTAACGCCTCTCAATCGAACGCTGCAGTAGCTAAGGGTTGTTGACGCCTAAATTTTGACTAATATATATATTGCATAAAAATTAGAACTAATTTTAGTTCTAAACAAAAATCATCTCACATATTCATTTAGCATTGGCATATAATTTGAGCTTAATTTAACGAGGCATCTGGACTAGGCATGGGATGAAAAAATGCACCGAGAAGATTCGGGCTTGAAAGAAATATTTTCTCGGGGTTTGTATTGCAAATACTCGGAACTTCGGGATTGTATTGCAAATACTCAAAACTTGGGACTGTATTGCAAATACTTGAAACTTCGGGATTGCATTGCAAATACCGAGAGAAGATGAAGATGAAGAAGAGAAGATGAAAATGGAAGATGGAGAAATGAAGGTGAAGAAGAGAAGATGAAGATGAAGAAGGGAAGATGAAGATGAAGAAGAGAAGATGAAGATGGAAGGTGGGGAAATGAAGATGAAGAAGAGAAGATGAAAATGAAAGGTGAGGAAATGAAGATGAAGAATGAAGGATGAAGAACTTTGCTTATAAAAGAAGAAGAGTTCTTGAAGAGAATGGGAGTTTTTTTGGGGGAGGAAAAGCGAATTGAGAGAGTTTTTTAGAAGAATTCGTTAGAGAAGAATGGAGAGAGCTCTTGAAAAAAATTTGAAAAGAGTTTTGAGAGAAGTATGAGAGTTTTGAAGCCCGATACTATTATTGCCAATTTTGCACCGATCAACACAAGCTCTTTGGTCCATCCCGATCGTTCAAGCTTGCACGCAAAGAAAAGAAAGTTAAGTGATTCCCTAACTTTCTTTAATTTCGAATACAAATTAGCGGATTTTCTAATTGATTTTTTCTCTATGTTTTTATGTTAAATAACAGTGCATATCAACGATGAGACATCAATGATACGAGAATAAAAGGAGAGCAAAAGGGAAAAATATCAACGCCCGGATTGCGGTCTCATGAAATTCTAGCGAGTTGAGAAAGAAGCGTGAAGGAGAGATAGGACCAAGAGATTTCTCGGTCTAACGAGTCACCAAATCGGTCCAATGGTTAAGACAAGCCCGAAGCACAAGTTTGGTGCACTAGTTCAAATTGGGGAGTAATCTTGAACTTATTTCATCCTAATTTCATGTAATTTCTTTATTTTAAAAATACTCAAAAATTCAAAAAAATGTCATGGGAAGAAAAACCCAAAAAAATTGATTCTTTGATCTTCAAGTAGAATTCATCAAATTTGTCAAATCCATTATTTTTTCATGAATTTTAAGGTACCGAAAGGGCATTAGTTGTAATTAATGTAACCAAGTCCCGGACTCTTAATCTCTACGGTTCGCGGAAATAAGATAGTTTTCTCCCGCTATTTTATTTAGGTTTCTAATCGACCTACCGAAAATGATTAGTGGCGACTCCAAATTCAAATCACATTGCATGTTAATCATTCGAACCTTAAGTTGCGATTTGGTATGGACTTGGGAGAGTCCGAGTTAGGTTAGTTAATTAATTAACTTCGATAATCCATTATTAGGAAATGATAACTTGTTTATTTTTTTTTTTTTTCTAGGTCGCGACACTTGGCGACTCCATTGGGGACCCAAAGAGGACTTAAGCCGGATAAGTTCATGAAAAGGAAAATTACTTGATTTGATAATCTTGGTTGAATTTTAATCCCTATGTGTTAAATGGTTTTGCGGGAAAGGGAGTTATAAGGGGAGGAGTACGTGGCTAACCTCTATTTTGCGAGGCTAGTGATGAGAATTTTATTTTTTGAACTATCGGAGTCCTGATTGCCTTTAAAATGTCGTGCATGCCCCTAATATAATTGCACTACACCACCTTGACTTGTGACCGAACCCGGGTCACCCGATAGTTTCGGGATGGTATTTATGTGGTTCTTTAACCTTGGCGGTAAAGGCTTCGCTAAAGGTTATCCCACTTGGATCCCGAGTTCTTCAAAAAATGGCTCAAGGGTTGTTTCTCATGCACGTGAGGCTATGATGCATGAGAGTTGCCCTTGTCGACCGAACCAGCCGAGATGATTGGACCCGACTAGTCATGACTATGTATGCGGGCGGCAACTAGTCATGATGAACGTGCGCGAGGCTGCGACATGTCGTTCTGTCTTTCATTTCATTTTTTGCTAAAAGAACTAAAATCCGAATCCACGATTCATGCGCATGTCTTTGTGATTGACATTTTCTTCATATGAGCGGTAATTTCTTGTCTCTTACGCCTGTTATCTCATTTTTATTTTGGGCTGGTCCATGGTTTTGGTTAATTGTTTATGAATCTCATTGTCTTGTTTCCAATTTCACATTTGCTTAGTAGTTTTTACAATTTCATCAGTTGTCCTTAATTTTGATTTGGCTTGTTCTGTTGTACGATTTTTACTAAATTCTACGATCGAGCTTTGAGTAAGTGTCAAACATCAAAGTTGTAGAACTATGTTTCAACTAATATCCTACAAAATTTCAGAATTAAATTCATAATTTAAGATGGCCTTTCGTTTTTTCAACTACCTGCGGTTATAACAGTTTTCTGAATGCGAATTTTCGGAAAGACACATTAAACTGATTTGATCCGCTCATTTCTAGTTCGATTGGTCAATATAAAAGTTGTTCATCATCTTCTCAACTATAAGCTCGTAAAATTTGGACGTATTTTGACCAACGTGCGAATTAATACGGATTTTTTCGTAAAAATCGACGAAACCGAAAATTGCACGATGCGATCTTTTGGTCATGTCTAGTTCGTTCATTGAGTCTAGAAGGAAGTCATGGACCGGCTCTCTATCCTCGCTCGTTGTACTTACTCTTGACTTGTCGCTTTTCAGGAAATTTATCACGGATCCTCCGCATATTACTCGATTGATGGCGAAGAGAATGGCCGACATTAACGTCGTTGTCCATGAGACTTTGAATGAACAGCTCGGTGCTCTAACCGAGCGATTTGAAGGGATGATGTCTCACAAGATGATGGATAACTTCATAGCCAAGCTTCAGCCGTCCAACTCAAGCCCTCCGCCGGTTGTGCCAGCTCTAATTCCCTCGGCAGGCAATTCCAAAGAAGGCCCGGGAAGGTGTTCCCTATCGACTATACGCTGGAAGATATTATTATAACGAGGCACGGGCTCGAGCATACCACCCTCGATTCCGGCTCCCCAAACCAACCCGATGACGATAACCAACGACCAACAAGTTTGTCATCATGGGGGATACATGAGGAGGGAAATCTAGTGGATTGAAGTATACGACCCGAGATGAGTTCGATCCAGATTATGAGGAAGTTCGTCAAGATTTCGAACGACATGAAGAGATCAAGCCCTTGACCGGTGAACAAGCTATCTCGATCAACCTAGGCGATGCGGAAAACTCTAAAAAAGTTAAGATCGGGGCAAACCTTTCCAAAGAGATGTCGAGCGCTTGATTAAGCTCCTAAAGGATTACCGGGGATGTTTTCGCCTAGTCCTATGCGAGATATGCCCGATCTTGACCGTTCCATTGTCGAGCATTGTTTGCCGATCGATCCTTCGGCTAAGCCGATCGTGTAAAAGTCAAGGAGGGCCGGACCGGAATTAGTGCGGAAGATCAAAGAGGAGGTCATGAAGCTTCTCGATGTAGGATTCATTGAGACTACGGAATATTCCGATTGGGTCGCTAACATAGTCCTGTGTCATGAAGAAAGACGGCCGCATTCGAGGTTTGAATTGTTTTCGTTCATGGATGGTTTCTCCGGATACAATCGAGATCCGATGAATGTCAATGACAAGTTGAAAACCACTTTCACCACACCATGGGGAATGTTCCATTACCGGGTAATGCCGTTCGGTCTCGAAACTTTGGAGCCACTTACCAACGAGCCATGGTTGCCCTTTTCCACGACATGATGCATAATGAGATTGAGGTTTACGTCGATGACATGATAGCAAAACACAAGGCATGGAGAAAATCACGTCGAAACGCTGAAAAAATTGTTCGACGAGACTCCGAAAGTACAAGTTACGCCTCAACCCCGCCAAGTGTGTCTTTGGGACCGGCTCGGGCAAGCTACTCGGATTCGTGGTAGCGGTAAGGGCATTGAAGTCGACCCTTCGAAAGTTAAGGCTATTCGTGAGCTTAAGCCGCCGACGACGGTTAAAAAGTTCGAAGTTTGATGGGTAGGCTAAACTATATTGCTCGATCCATCTCTCGGTTGTCGAAACCGCTAAGCCATTTCTCAAGCTATTAAAGAAGAATGCGCTAGTCCAATGGGATAGCGAATGCGAAGAAGCTTTTGGAAAGGCAAGCAAAGATCTCATGAATCCACCCGTGCTTGTTCTTCCAACGCCGAAGCAACCTCTAATCCTCTACCTCACAATCCTTCGCGAATCCTTGGGTGCTATGTAGAAGAGCGGGAGGACGGGAAAGAACGAGCTATTTATTATCCGAGCAAGAAATTCACAACTTCGGAAATGAACTACTCCGAAGTAGAGAAAACATGTGCGGCGTTAGTCCAGGTGCTGCACGGGCTTCGGCAATATACCTTGCATCACCAAATGCTTCGGTGACGGAATGCGATCCTATCAAATACTTGCTTAATCAACCCGCCTTGATTGGTAGACTTGCCAAATGGCAAATCCTCATCTCCGAGTTTGACGTTCAATATTTGTCCCAAAAGTCAATCAAGGGACGAGCTATAGCGAGATGTCCTAGCTGAAAATCCGGGGCAAGATAATGATGCCTATCATTACGAGGATCGAATCATGTCGGTGGAGGATTACATCCCGGACTATGTATTTTGACGGAGCTGTCAATTTATCGGGGTCGAGCACGGGCGCGGTTACGATATCTTTAGGTGGTCGGCATTATCCTGTGGCAGCAAAATTGGTATTCCCTTGCACAAATAACGTAGCGAGAATATGAGGCATGCATCCTCGGTTTGCAGGCTGCGATTAAAATGGGGATAACCCGACTCAAGGTGTTCGGAGATTCCACTTTGATTATCCTTCGATTGTTGGAAAGTGGAAGACGAGAGATGCTAAATTGCTACCCTACCACGAGTATCTGGATGAATTGGTGGAGGAATTTGAAGATATCTCATTTGAATATACGTCCCGGGACTCATAATCGATTCGGCTGATGCATTGGCTACCTTGTCTTCAATGTTACAAGTCGCCAATGGACTTGAGGTTGACCCACTAAAGATCGAGGTACTAAAAAGGCCGGCATATTGTATGACCGTGATCAATGAACCCGATGGTAAGCCATGGTACCATGACATCAAGACTTATATTCGGAAACGGGAGTTCCCCTGAAAAAAGTATCGTATCGACCAAAAGTACATAAGGAAGATGGCCTCGAAGTTCTTCTTGAATGGAGAGAATTTGTACATGCGGTCATTCGATTATGTCCTACTAAGATGCGTTGACTCAACCAAGCGGTTCGTCGATGATAGAAGTACATGAAGGGATCCGTGGTCTACACATGAACGGCCACTTGTTAGCTAAGAAGATTATGAGGTTGGGTTATTATTGGCTCACGCTCGAAAGAGATTGTAATCGGCATGTCCGGAGTCTGTCACAAATGTCAAATTCATGGTGACAAGATTAATGTCCCTCCAAATGAGTTGCATCGATTATCGAACCATGGCCATTTTCTATGTGGGGCATTGATGTTATCGGTCCTATCAACCCTAAAGCATCAAATGGGCATCGATTCATCTTGGTGGCGATTGACTATTTCTCTAAATGGATTGAAGCCGCATCCTATTTAGCGGTCACGGCACGAAATATCGCGAAATTTATCCGCCGGGATATCATTGCTCGATCCGGTTCACCTGAAGCCATAATCACCGACAATGGCTCGAACTTAAACAACAAACTAATGGACCAATTGTTTAAGGAATTCAAGATCAAGCATCCGAACTCTTCCCCATATCGCCCTCGGATGAATGGAGCAAGTAGAAGCCATGATAAGAATATTAAGAAAATTTTAGCGAAGACGGCTGAAAATTATCGCGATTGGCATGAGAGGTTGCCATTCGCACTTATGGCATATCGGACCTCAATCCGGACATCTACTTGGGGCAACCCCGTATTCTCTTGTATATGGAATGGAGTTTGTTCTACCGGTTGAAGTGGAAATTCCTTCCTTACGTATCTTGTCTCAAGCTAATTCGACGGAAGCTGAATGGATCCAAGCAGAGAGCAAGCCAATTGAATCGATCGACAAAAAAAGACTTAAGGTCGTATGTCATGGCCGGTGTTATCGGCGAGAGAGTTGCTAAATCATTCAACAAAAAATTTCGGCCTCGATATTTTCGGATCAATGACCTGGTCTTGAGAAAATTATTGCTTAATAGTCCCACTCCCGGAAGGGAAATTCGCTCCAAGCTATGGTGGTCCATATATAGTAAAGAAGGTGCTCCCTGGTGGTGCTTTGATTCTAGCCGAGATGGATGGTCGTGTCTTTATCAATCCAATCAATTCGATATTGTAAAGAAATATTATGCTCGATTCACTCTGATGTTTTCATAATCGAGTTATAATATTAATCTGATTCACGAGTTGTTCACATTTGAGCATTCGTTTGTTTCCTCGCTACTAATCTTTGTTGAGAGATTGTTTCGAATGGGGAGCCTCTCTGGCCCAATTGGATTGACCATCGGGAGCGTGAGATTTACATATTCGCGAGTAAAAGGGGTTATCTTGCGAAAAAATATGACGACCAAGATGAAATGAGTAAAAACTTGCATTCATTTCATTCATCGGAAAGCTTTACAAATAGATCAACGAGGTGGGAACGTAAAGCCAAAGCCGAGCCCTAATGAGCATCACAAAGGAGTTTAAGCGACTCTCCATACGGTTGATGCTCCTTCTACGATCTCTCCGAGAATCGAGATCCGCCAACTTAAAGAGGAGGAGCTCACATTTCTCTTTGAGGTTGGCTACCTTGTCCTCGTGATGCTCGGCGAGATTCCGAGTCATGGATCGGCATTCTCCCGTGGGCTATATCCAGGGTCGAGATCATCCAGCCTTTCTTCCAGCCATATGCATTGAAATTTTAAAACAATATTGAGCGGATCGCGCTCGAAGATGGTGCGGGACATGGCCAAACATCCCACCAAGTTTCCCCTCTCACGAATCGGCGGGAGACTTGTTTGTTACCGTAGTCGAGGGCCTTCTTATAATTGTCGGCTACAAGACCGGCCAACACCAAGCTGTCCGACCGATCCCGATAGCGTGCCTTCACAAGGTGGGCCAAAGTAACATTTTGATGAGCAACATGGTAAGCCTCCCGGGAAGAAAGTGAAAAGGTTCGAGCGAGAGAACAAGAGGTATATGGATGCTATTAACACCGCTGTTTGCCATGTCCGTAGTGGCCCCATCTCCTTTGGTGACATGTCCCTCGATGAGCCACATTCCCGAGCATTGAAAATGCTCATTCACCCGATTCATCCCCGGAGCAAGTTCTCGTACAATCCGATTTCGTTGGAGATACATCCCGAGAAAGTCGGTCTTGTAGAGAGCAGAACCGATGCCCTTCGAGGGAAGAGACATGCATCACTACAATTGGAGTTTCCTTGATGTCACGACCACCCAATTCAATGCTGATGGAACTCCGAATGTGTAGCCTACATGAAGCTTTAGTTTATTATTATGGGCTCTCAAAATATCGCTTTCGAGCATTATTAGCCAAGCCCTTACGAATCCTCAAGAGAAGTAGTAACATGTATGAATGAATGTACTTGTTTGTTACAAAATCCCCATGTGAGACATTCTTCTTTTAACGCCTAGAGTTAATCCGGGGGCAAAGAACATTACTATCCACGAACATCATCATGCTTAAATGCGTGAATTCCTCGCCGATTTGACTAAGCATTGAAAGCGTTCACGTAAGTAAATGCGAAAAGATTTGAGGAGGAAAATAATTGCCTCGTTCGTAGGAGAAAGCGAAAAGATTTGAGGAGGGCAAATAAGCGCCTCGTTCGTAGGAGGAACCGAAAAGATTTGAGGAGGGGAAATAACTGCCTCGTTCGTAGAGAAAGTGAAAAGATTTGAGGGCTCCTCCATATTAGAAAAGTAAAAAAAAATGACGGATTGAGTGAGGGGTAAGAGTTATTACGAAATGGATCCAAGGCACTAAGGCGAAAAGGAGAGAAAAGGCATCTCGAGACTAACAGATCGGAAAAAGTTTATAAAGAACTTGAAGTCTCCATGCACCTCCGGTAACTCGTCACGAAAGGCCATCATCGCTTTTGTGATTTTTCGGCAATTTATCTTTGCAAGTCCAAAGAACATCTAAAGCCTAGTCTCTAGTCGAAACACCCATTTTTCTGTCTACATATGGAAGGTTTTGAAAGGAAAATAAGTATGCGTACATTCCGGGCGGAAGTATGGGAAGCCTCCTATCCGGAGGATCTGCGAGTCATGGCCATTGATGGCAACCCCGTTTCCCTCTCGATCCTCGTTGCCGTGCTGAGAAAGTGCATGTACGGGATTTCAGCTTATGTGAAAGCAACGGAAGCCTTAGAGGAGCTGAGGCAGTACAAATATGATTTTGACATCGTCGTCACAGCCATGGTAGGGATCAATATGGACGGTCTCGGTCTCTTAAAGATCATTGATTCGAGTTGGATATACCGGTGATCATAATATCAGCAAGTGATGATCGCGAGTTCATAACGAGGGCCCTATTGCATGGTGCTCGGGACATCCTAAAGAAGCCGTGTCTGCGTTCGAGTGCTCCAAAACATTTGGCAGCATCTTGTAAGGAAGCAATTACTCGAACAAAAGAACTATGGCCAAGCCGCTACGACGATTTTGTCGGAAAAGAAAAGGCCCCTTTAGTCCGCCGAGCTTCATTCTATATTCATCGAGGCGGTTCGACAGCTAGGAATCAATTCGGCACGACCAATGGTTGTACTCAAAATAATGAATATAGACGGACTCACCCCTACGAAGTGTCACAAATCACCTTCACGGATTTAGAGATAAGGTGAAGAAGCACGATGTAGCTTGGAACCAAGGCGACCGGAGCAAAGTTATTTGGAAGATCAATCCCGGGAAAACCTACGGAGCAAAAAGTACCCGACCACTTCCCAATCAAGAATACCGGCCATACCGACCTTCCGCTGGTGGTTCTAGCGGCGGACCGATTGATCATCCCTACGAGTTCCCGGCGACGGCGGGAGCTCAAACTCAAGGAGTCGGACCGCTCACGCCAAAAACAAAGTGGAAAATCTGTCGCCGGTGTTAGCAAGTAACAATGCCCAATTCGAGTATCAATTGCCCGAAAAATCAAAAGGTTACTTTGATGATGAGCTCACCGCCTTGGTCGGCCCGGTTCGGAGTGAAAGACCTCCGAGTTGTGATCCGAAGCAAATGATTATGGATCCTCAAACAACGATTGTTGGTGTATGATCCAAGACAAAATCGATCGATCATTAGAATGGCCAGCCAAAAGAGGTGGAACCAATCTCGCATGAATACTCCTTTAATTCCATGTATAGTTCCCTGCGTGGGATACTTTTTTACTTTTTAGCTGTCTATGATTTGCCTAGAGTTAAAGGGCGAATTTTTCTCCTCTCTTATCAAATGCGTAAGTTCCTTATTAAGCTAGGCACAGTAGCAATCTCGCATGACGCCCGAACGCCCGCAAAGAGAGATTCCGAATAGCCTTACTTGGGAGAATGCAAGTAAAAGACCAAGTGGGCTCAAAGATGGGTAACTCCGTATCGTCCCAATTAGCTCTCGGTCGTTTCAAACTCTAAGTTAAGTTTATTTTATTCTCGACGGGGGATTGCCCGTACTTTGAGAACAATATAACAAAAGCGAACCACCCGTGGACGCCTAACAACACCGAAACATAGTGGTTGGAGGAATGACAAGTGGTCCGAGGCATCCCCGGGGTCGATCTTGGGATTTGGCATCAATGTTCAAAGATTGATAAAAACTTTTTGCTTCGCAGATCGAAGCTCAGCCAGACGGTTATAGAACCTAGAGAGATGACATTCCGGCACATACAATCCGATCCGGATGAATCGATCTTTTCAATTCAAAGTTCGAGAGGAATACGTACATGGGTAAAGTGGTATCGTTTCAATTCTTTTAGAACATGAGGACATACATTGATGCTTTCCCTTTTGATTTTTACGGGGTTCACTACTGTCCAAACAGAGAAGTATCCCTTCTCCATGAAAAATTAATGAAATGAGAAATTCTTGGAGCCTTTGACAATCTCATGTCTCGAATCGGACAATGAAGTTTTGCAACGCATTTGCATGAACAGGGGGCAACTCACGATCCATGCCCCCGAGAAATTTTTTATGTACTTGCGAACTTTGTCCGCCAAGATAAAAAGTTCTTGCATTTTATATGCTCGAAAACACTCATCTATTGCATAGTTTGCGCATGATTGTTCCTCATGTTTAATTTACCAACTCCGAATAAGGAACATGAACTACATAAGGTACATCGAATGTACGGGAGGGGGCATGACAGGATGATGAAAGGCAATCCTTTCCCAAACACGTCCAATTTTTTCAGGCGAGATGAACGGTGGCAAAATTCCGCATTCCCGAGGTAAAGAGTTTTCTCGCGAAAGGTACGATAACCGAAGTGATGGAGGCATTCATTTCTCTACCCTAAACACTGCAAGTTATCCGTTGATCAACCCATTTGAGCGGAGATTTCACTTCCACAACCCTGTCAAGAACCACCCCACATTGGGGCAAAACAGAGGTAATTCCATCAGATCACGAGACAAATGGTTAGAAATCTTCTTGCTTGGACTAACATCAATCTTCGGGTGGTTCTTTGCATTGTACTTGCGCTTTAATTCAAGTGCCTTAGGGTGACGAAGAGCATTTCTTTTTCTATCCCACACATCTCGTATCCATTTGCACAACC
Source organism: Rhodamnia rubescens (assembly GCA_021437795.1). Classification (NCBI taxonomy): domain Eukaryota; kingdom Viridiplantae; phylum Streptophyta; class Magnoliopsida; order Myrtales; family Myrtaceae; genus Rhodamnia; species Rhodamnia rubescens. The sequence goes on from JAILYA010000131.1 coordinate 37,185, forward strand.
CATTTGAGCCCGCAAATTCATTTCTAAAAGCCCTTATTGGTGATCATTGTCGTCTCAAAGCAAATATGGCCCATCTTTGAGTAGAAGGACACGAAAAGCTGGATCAATAGAAAATCTCCCAATGAACTCATCAAGATGCAATAGTAAAAGAGAGTTGGGAGTAAAAAAAAAAGGGGAGAAGAAAGAGGAAAGGCTGATTCCACAAAAAATTCCTGGGCATTTAAAAAGCAAAGTGCCTACCAAAAGCAAGGCCAATTCCCTTTCAATTCATTGTTCATTTGTAGAATATTTCTGAACTTGAATGCACAATTTTCCCGTATATCCTAAAAGGGTTGAGAGAAAATCTCCATGAAGTGTCAAATTGCAAATGCAATCTTGATTCATACCATCCTCGAGCAATGATGGTATCCTAGAGGGCCACGATCGGTGACAAGATTGTAATGATCACCAACATCAAACCCCTTCTCAAAAATCTTCGAGCCAAAACGAACCCTTTCGTTTCTCGGTCCCAAATCATTACCTCAATTACAACCCTTTAAAAGCCTTTTCGACTAGGGCACTTGAATTAATATGGAGTTCAATGATTTTAAGCATCACTCGAAGAAATTCGAGCAAGATTACTTCTCTCTCATTTTTGCGGGGTTCTTGACTTGTAACCCCGGAGAGATGACGAAAGAATTCATTTCGGCAGACCTTGACTCAACTAGAGTCCCCTTTGTAAACCTTTGACCTAGCCCTCATTACGGTCCTAATCAAGACCTCCGGATCGGCTCGATCGTATCAATTGCGAGATTACTCGGATCCTTATCGAATGCGATGATGGAAAGATTGAGTGATTTCTTTTGAATCCTGAGACAGGATAAATAACTTTTCTTGAGAGTGAGAGAAAACCCTTTCGATTGAAGTCCCCCATTCAGCTCACATTCGAGGTATTCATAATGTGAGAACATCTCTGGACAGGCTTGGTAATGCAAACTTGATAGAATGGTTATGCATAAACCATAGTATGAGTGATTGCATTATGCACATGTTGAATATGTTTGCGCATGTTACCTCGGACATTCTATGATGGGTAACACATTCCCGATGTTCGATGTCCCTCCCAAGGTCTCGAAATTCATCCAAGGATTATTGAATGAGCAAGTTCTCCGGGAAAATGCCTACCATGTATGATACGAGAGATCCGTTTCGTTCTTTGATTAATCATTCGGAGAACCCAAGTAAGTTTTCCGAACCCATTTTCAAATTAACAACTCCTCTCGATGATAGTTGTTACGATTCAATTCGAGCAATATGCCTCTCCCTGTCAGTCGTGTAGACATATGCACCGGCGATCTTGACATCTTATCAAATCATGACGACGTAGCTCTTATGATTTCCGTCTCGAATCACGAAGACATATGCACTGGTGATCTTGACCTTTAGTCGGCTCATAATGACATAACTCTTATGATTCTCGGCTTTTTTCAAATCACGAAGACATAAGCACCCGTGATTTTGATCCAAACCAAATCATAACGACGTAGCTCTTACGATTTTGGTTCCCCTTTGTCGATCACGAAGACATATGCACTCGGTGATCTTGACCTTTAGTCGGCTCATAATGACATAGCTCTTATGATTCTCGGCTCCTTTATCAAATCACGAAGACATAAGCACCCGTGATTTTGATCCAAACCAAATCATAACGACGTAGCTCTTAAGATTTCAGTTCTCCTTTGTCGAATCGTGAAGACATATGCACTCGGCGATTTCGACATTTAATCAACTCACAACGACGTAGCTCTTGTGAACTTGATTCTACTTCTTTCGACTCACAACGACGTAGCTCTTGTGATGCGGAAGGATACACATGTAACGTCCGAAACCCTACGAGCCGTCGACATCCCACCTGGCCAACAAATAAGTACGGTTCTCCGGATCCAAAGGCCAACGGATATAACACTTGCGGAGGCGAAAACAATCCCCGTACAGAAATTAATTAACATCACGATGACTTGGGACGGTAAAACAACTTATGTACATATACACAATTGTTACAACCTTCAAACCTAGGGCTTCGAGGCCCGCTTGTACAAGCCTGTGACCAACTATAACAAAAGATTACGTGGTCGAAGCCCGCTATGCTTCCAAAAGAAAATACTCTACAAAAGCTCAAGAGGCCAACTACCCTAGGCCTCGTCCTCGCTATCCGGTACGATATCGACTCTCGCCTCCAACTCATCCTCGTCAATCTCGGTGGCTATTCCGCATCCGATCGCTCTACAACCTCCCCATCTTCTCTTGGTACCATGACCTTGGGGAATATCGAATCTCCTAGGCGGATTATTCATTGCTGATGCGGAGTGTCCGAAAAACAACGAACCCACGACGGGGTGAGATAAAATCTCGATAAGCTAGCCCCTAACCCTAGGTTAGGGCTCTAGTGCCTCCGGACAAGTTTTAAAAATAGCAACTTTTCAACATATCCTTCTTCACCTCAATAATTCAACTAATAAATCCCGGAATATTCCATACTTGTTCGAAAATTCCCACACTTTCTCAAATATTCTACGTTACCCTCATATTGATATTTCACGTCTCCGGTGGAATAAAAAAATATTCCATGTTGCTCCAAAGCCCGCGTTCCACGCTTCAGGCTATCGTATAAAATTCCACGCTACTCCAAAAATATTCCACGGTACTCCACGACTTCATACAAGTTCATAACATTGAGCCTCGGACCTTTATGGAACACGGCTCCACATATATATATACTAGGGTCTCGACTCATAGGAATACGACCCATAAATCACGGTCTCGGACACATAGGAACACGACCGGATTAAGTCTCGGACAATTAGTCGAACACGACTCACTTTGGTCTCGGACGACTTAATTGAACACGACTTTCACACTTTCTCGGCCTCGGACAATCGGACGAATACGGCTCACTTTGGCCTCGTACGACTTGATTGAATACGACCATCATACTTTCCCGGTCTCGCACAATCGGACGAATACGGCTCACTTTGGCCTCGCATCTGACTTGATTGAATACGACCCATAAATCTCGGTCTCGGACACATAGGAACACGACCGGATTAAGTCTCGGACAATTAGTCGAACACGACTCACTTTGGTCTCGGACGACTTAATTGAACACGACTTTCATACTTTCCGAGAATAGACGGACCCGCGTAATAACGCCTCAAGGTCACTATCCCGCGTTTAACGCCTCAAGATATTATAATACTCATAACCCCGCGTTTAACGCCTTAGGGTATAATAATAGTAAAGCCCGCGTCATAACGCCTCAGGCTATAATTCCTCAATCCAACATCGAGCCCGCGTCATAACGCCTCGGCAACATATGGTCTTATAAAGTACAAACCCCGCGTCATAACGCCTCGGGGTAAAAATTCCACATTTCCTCTCTTTCATTCCACTTAAGACCATATACCACAATAATTTCCGGATCACTCGTCCGATATCATACGATCCTTTAAATACTTCCGATCGATCAATCCTTGCCACGTGATCCCGCTAGATTCCTTGATTAGCAGATCGAGATCATCCGGTCTCACGAATTTTCTCCAATAAAAGATCGGGACCATGCGATCTCTCCAATGTTTCTCAATTGCCTAATCGAGACCACTCGATTAAATTGTACCGGCAAACACTGATCGGAACCACGTGATTCACTCACGTTAGAGAATTAATACATCGGGGCCACCCGATTAATTTATGCTACCACAGAATTCAATCCACGCCGAGCGACCATATTATACTAACGCAGCAGTAAATTAATAGCGTACAATTAAAAGTACACTAACGTGGAAATTGATCCAGGCCAAACCATATTAATTTCTAACGTACAATTAATTCACGACTATAGTACTAAACTATAGTAACACCACATTTAATTAAATACCGTGGCATAACAACATTTAGTCACATCTAAACATGCACCGTGGCATAACGAAATAATGTCACATAAAAAGTAATCGTAGTTAACATATAACCTAACCATAGTTTAAAAGTAACTAGAGTTAATCAATAACCTAACCATGGTTAAAATATTAGCCAAAAAGTAACTATGGTCAAACTTTGACCACACACTCTCTCTCTCTTGACTTTTACTATTCATGCAAGAACACCTTTCTCTCTCCTCCAACATCTCATTTTCGGCCAAAGCATGAACATGGGCTAAAACAACCAAATTTTCACCCAAAACTACTCAATCTCAAGTCCCTTAGCAACCTAGATACCTAATCAAGGTTTAGGAACCAACTTACTTGATTTCTAGCCAAATCCTTTGGTGAAAATCAGTTGGAAACCGAAGCAGAAACTCCCTCTCTCAAACCGGGTCAGATTTGCCTCATCTGGACCTTTGCCCCTTCAAACGGACCTAAGGGAAAAACTACCCGGCCAAATCGAGCTTATAATATGTCCCTGGAAAGCTAAGACAATAAGCTTTCAAATGGAAGTGGTCTTACCTCAAAGCGACGTCGGACGAAAAAGTTATGGCCGGAACAGTGGGGCTGTCGGAATAGAGCTGCGGGTTTGGGCGAGAGAGAGAAGTGAGAGAAAATTTTGTCCAAATGAAGAAGATGAAGATGGTGGATAGATAAGCTAGGCTAGGATATTTTGGGATGAAAAGTTTGACTAGAATTCTTGGTCTTAGAAATAATGAGACAAAGACTTGTGGGTCCCACCAATAATTCATCTCCTTTCCCATATGTAGTCCGGATTTCACTTTTCGAACACTTTGGGGCGAATTGTTAAATATACATGCTCGGGATGAGGCGACGTCCAAAATATTATTATTGGAACCCCTGAAGGTCCGACATCTAATTTCGAAGTTAAATTCGCGATCAATCTCGATTAATTGAAATTTCAGTGAATCTCAAACTAACGGGCGGCTTTTAGGAGTTACGCGTATCGACTCGTGATTTATATCACGTTTAAGAATTTCTCGAGCCATGGCGACTTTGGTTGTCATTCAATTGCGAGGGTCAATCACTAGTCCCGATGGGCACGATTGTTAGAAAATAATTTAGGGACGTTCGAACCCATACGAGGTCAAACGGAATCACCCGTGATCCAAGCGTAGGGTATTATCCAAATCGTTCCTTAATCATTCTAGGATCGGCCTATATTGGTCGGAATATTCCCTCGACAATTTTCATGGCCAAAGAGTCAATCCAGGATCAAGTTCTTAGGTCCACGTACTTGATTTTCCTAGCTAGCCATTCCCATTTGGTTAGCCTGCTCGAGAGGGATCAACTCCGAGTGAGATTAGATCGAAATACATGAATGAGATATTTCATTCATTCATAGCTTCGAAAGTGGGTCGGAATTCGGGATGTCACAATTCTTCCCCCTTACAAAAATTTCGTCCTCGAAATTTGCAATCCTCCAATCATCTCGTCTTATGGGGTAGTAACGCCTCATCGCTACCACGTATTTCAAAGTAGTTCTTGTCGTCACTTGACATTTCGATAATGTCCTTAACAACAACGATTTTCATCCTTCAAAGCTTTTTTTTTTTGTCCTCAATCGTGTTCACCTTCCTCTTCAATATAGAACTTGTACACTCGACTATTGGACTTGAAGGTTTTTATCCTCAACTTTGAGGTTTCTTTTCCAAGTACTCAAAAGTCCTGGATTTCCTCCCTGTTCTATTCGTTTCCATGACCCTTAGAAGTTCGGGTCCATTCATCGCCACATCTCAATTCCTTTCGACCTTTATGCTTGATGTTTCAAGTAGCCATCAAGCTAGTCAATTGCTAAACTTCCAATTTAGAAGTTGAATCTCTTATTCCTCGAGGTGAGATCTTGTCCCTTCGTTGCCAAATGCAAGATGCTCAATTTTTGATTGTATGCCTCCGCTACTTAATTCACCATTCCTAAGTGATAAGGGCATCACAGTCATGACGTTTCCTTTAGTTCTCTTTGGGGCAATCAATATTTCTAACTCTTGTAGTTCACATAGTTGCGAGGTCATTCCTTGCACAAGTAATACTCCCATCTCCGTAAACAATTTCATTCACTCACTCTATGTCTCGTCCTTAGTCCCTTTCGTCAATGGAATAATTCTTGTGGAGAATCTTCCTACGATCCGTCTATGACAATCCATCAATTCTAAGAAACTTCAAATTTCTATAACTCACATCGACCTTAATCGATCCATCATCACTTTCTACCCATGAAGGATTCATAGGGATCCTCTCTCTCGGACTTCACACGACCAATGAATTTCATCTTATTCGACCCAAAACTCATGCTCTTCACACTTAGCATACAATGATGGTTTCCTCAGGGTCATGCTTCTTGTGACTCCTTAAACGAGTCCGATCATCGTCTTTAAAGACGATAACAATTAATTCAATTATTCCTTGGATACACAATCCGACTATTGTCGCTCTTGCTACCAGGTGTTGATTCGTTTAAACCGTCATTCGTACCATCCACTTGAGAGCTTATGCTTTGGCTCTATGTCTTTATAGATTTCAGTTAGACCATGCCACACTTTGTTCATTTTTATCCCTCTTTCCTCGGGAAGCATCGGTGCCTCAATCTCTTGGTTCCACAACCAGCTAATGCGATCTTGTCCCCATTTCATTCATTCGGTTGAACATCAACATTTCCTGGAATTCAACATTGTCTACAAGACAGGTTCCTCGGAATAATTTTACGGAGATCATTCGAGTTCGCTTATTCTTTCTCGGCCTAGACGTTCAATCTTAATTCCACGACAATTAGAACTTTCTCTTCATCCACACTAGGGTCTCTTACCTTATGAAGGAAACAATACACTTCGGTGGCATTCTTCTACTTCGAATCCACTTCGTCCTTGGAGTTCACGCCAATAGCGGTGTTCTTACTCTAGGATTTAGATGCCTCCACACTTGACATTCTCTTGTAATAACCTGAGTCATCTTTAGTGACAAGATTCAAAGGAGTCGAGGTTCTTCCTCGATCTCCGCGTCACATCCACACCTTGGATATCTTAATTGATTAAATCAATTCACCTTGAGATTACAATCCAAGTACCCTTTTTCCTTACTCATCCATCCATGAACACTAGGAGTAGTCGGGAATATCGAGTCCATTTACTTTCCTTTCCATTAACGACCATCTCATGATCCAATCGCCATTTAAAAATGACACCCTATTCTTTAGGATGATAACTCACAATACCACTTCCGGTTGTCCCGATTCAACCTTATTCACTCGCATATAAATCAACAAAGTCGGACAACCGACATAACTTTTTCCATAATTTATCCTCGTGACAAAAGAGAAGAAACTTCAATCTTTCATTATAGGCTCTACGCCAAGGTAATAGCCGCTCCTCACAGGTACATTCTCGTGCTCCACAAGGGAAAATTCCCTTACTCGCAATTCATGAACGAAAATTCTCTTGCTTATTCCTCTTTCGATCATCCACTTCATTCATTACAACCCATTACCATTCCCGAGAATCGGGAGTAACAACTAGCCATAAGGCTTTCGAATTCCAATCCACGCAGAACTTCACGTCTCATTAATAGGGTCACTAACCACCCTTAGTACACCTAGACAACCTTTGAACTTTATCTCGCATTGGTGGATCGCCTTTAGATCTTTACAAAGCGATTAAAGGTCAAGATAATCCTTGTTCTCGAGTATCTTTAGAAAGATACTTTCTATTGAACAACTTGGCGAAGACAATCCAGGCAAGATATCATGCCTTCAAGGAAAAACTCTTCCTTTAGTGATCTTTCACCAATCATCGACGGCCTCTTAAGGCTAGTAATCTGCCAGGGTGACTTTCTTTTCATCCGTGCACTCAAAACCTCCGAGGTTTCCTTTACACAATCCCCAATCCAGAGGAAGGCAGTTTCAAATTCACTCTCTCTCCATCGAACTTAATCAATCTCACTCTTATACATCCTTCCACAAGCTTTCTTTCCATAGATTTTCTTTTCCATTCTCTATCGTTTTTCCTACGATCTTTACCATTTACTTTGCTAACAACACAATCAACAGTAGTAGTCTTATCTGCTTTTGGGAAACAACGGCAACTCCTTCTCGAGTCCGCCTACCCATCGAATTTCAAATTCCTCTTAAGGTTCTCTTGACCCCTTCAACTCTAGGGTCTCGTACAATTTACAAGCTCGGGCCAAACGCTCTTCCAACACTCGTACTCCAGGTTATTCATCTTTACTCATTTCTTAGGATTCCTTTCAGTTCGGAATCTTCTCATATCTTGCATACTCGAGCCAAATGCTCCTCTAGTGACCTTACTCTAGTCGTTCGACCTCATTCGGTTCTTATGGCACTTGAACCACTACAATTCCCTCCGGGAATTAAAGACTTAAGTCATCTACTCGGAGTCAAGTTTCAAGCCGCTCATCTCATTATCTGTCACTGTAATCAACCATCCAGTGGTTCTTAGGCAACTCTCAACTACTTGCCAATTATCCAAGGGTTTCAAATCACCCTTAACTAGTGACTACCTATCAAGCCAGCCTCAACGAGGCAATTTTTTCAGTTAACCGCCAATTATTAGGCAAGCCTCAACTAGGCCAACATCAAGCAACCATTCAAGGCATTACTTCAATGAGTCAATCGCTCATAGTTTAAGTATAAAGGCACTTGTTCCTCTAATACGAACACAATAGGCTATCACACTCTCGGAAGATATCGGGTTGAACGGGGTATGAACCCCTCTCGCCGTCTAATCTCTCGGTTATACCTTGGCCATAACAATCACATGATACCAACTACATAACGGCATCCATTGCCCAAGCATGAAGCTTTTAATCATGCCAATCCCAGTGCGCCATCACAAATGCCAAACAAATTTTTGAAATTTCACCTTGAGGATCAACTCGGTGCAACACGTCTCTTAATCAAGATCGGACTTAACTTGATACCTAGATTTTCCCTTTCAATTTATGGCCCGGGTCATTCCCCGCCTCCTTGCTATCTTAGAAGCCCGTCGGGAGCCGCTCCTTGTCCGGACCTCTCTGTCCCGGCGATCACTCCCGCCCTCATTAGACCTGGTCATTGCGGGTTGTCCCAAGTCATACATCTACGGAGAAAGCCCCGTTCCACACGTCCCATACCATGCTTCATCACGGTTTATAGGTATCTCGTCAACTTGTCCCATACCAGCTGACGTTTATTAGGTCCGATAGTGATAAGCTCATGCATGCACATTCGTCGACTTTCGTTTTAATACCACAAACACTTGTACTACATGATTGTCCTCATTACTCGACGTACCATAGTCGCTTCCAAATCAATTCTTATCCACAAAAGATCTCTAATTCCACCAATGACGGTCACGTCTCATAGATCCATTGCCTATGTTCTAACATATTCTTCAAGTTGAGTCATCGACAAACCATAATCGTAGTCATATAATCCAACTGACCCTTCGCTCAAAAGCAATCCCCTATTAGCCTCAACCACATGTACAACCTCAAAATCCCTACTTATGGCTCCTCAATTTCATGCTTGCTCACTTATAAACCTCAATAATATCATCACCCAAGTTTACCAATAAAACAAAACGATACTAGAACCATTAGAATACATTACAAGTTCAAGCCTATAATCCTCAAGATTCGGAAATCAAAGCCTTATCTTAAGGATCTCAAAGCATCTAATCGTCCTCAAGTCATCACTCCTTATTACTCCAAGTCTCAATCACATTGGATCGAGCTGACCTTGCTCGATACCACTTAAACGGGGATGTAACGTCCGAAACCCTACGAGCCGTCGACATCCCACCCGGCCAACAAATAAGTACGGTTCTCCGGGATCCAAAGGCCAACAGATATAACACTTGCGGAAGCGAAACAATTCCCGTACAGAAATTAATTAACATCACGATGACTTGGGACGGTAAAACAACTTATGTACATATACACAATTGTTACAACCTTCAAACCTAGGGCTTCGGAGGCCATTTGACAAGTCTGTGACCAACTATAACAAAAGATTACGTGGTCGAAGCCCGCTATGCTTCCAAAAGAAAATACTCTACAAAAGCTCAAGAGGCCAACTACCCTAGGCCTCGTCCTCGCTATCCGGTACGATATCGACTCTCGCCTCCAACTCATCCTCGTCAATCTCGGTGGCTATTCCGCATCCGATCGCTCTACAACCTCCCCATCTTCTCTTGGTACCATGACCTTGGGGAATATCGAATCTCCTAGGCGGATTATTCATTGCGATGCGGAGTGTCCGAAAAACAACGAACCCACGACGGGGTGAGATAAAATCTCGAAGAGCTAGCCCCTAACCCTAGGTTAGGGCTCTAGTGCCTCCAGGACAAGTTTTAAAAATAGCAACTTTTCAACATATCCTTCTTCACCTCAATAATTCAACTAATAAATCCCGGAATATTCCATACTTGTTCAAAATTCCCACACTTTCTCAAATATTCTACGTTACCCTCATATTGATATTTCACGTCTCGGACTGGAATAAAAAAATATTCCATGTTGCTCCAAAGCCCGCGTTCCACGCTTCAGGCTATCGTATAAAATTCCACGCTACTCCAAAAATATTCCACGGTACTCCACGACTTCATACAAGTTCATAACATTGAGCCTCGGACCTTTATGGAACACGGCTCCACATATATATATACTAGGGTCTCGGACTCATAGGAATACGACCCATAAATCACGGTCTCGGACACATAGGAACACGACCGGATTAAGTCTCGGACAATTAGTCGAACACGACTCACTTTGGTCTCGGACGACTTAATTGAACACGACTTTCACACTTTCTCGGTCTCGGACAATCGACGAATACGGCTCACTTTGGCCTCATTTACGACTTGATTGAATACGACCATCATACTTTCCGGTCTCGCACAATCGGACGAATACGGCTCACTTTGGCCTCGGATCGACTTGATTGAATACGACCCATAAATCTCGGTCTCGGACACATAGGAACACGACCGGATTAAGTCTCGGACAATTAGTCGAACACGACTCACTTTGGTCTCGGACGACTTAATTGAACACGACTTTCATACTTTACGAGAATAGACGGACCCGCGTAATAACGCCTCGGTCACTATCCCGCGTTTAACGCCTCAAGATATTATAATACTCATAACCCCGCGTTTAACGCCTTAGGGTATAATAATAGTAAAGCCCGCGTCATAACGCCTCGGGCTATAATTCCTCAATCCAACATCGAGCCCGCGTCATAACGCCTCGGGCAACATATGGTCTTATAAAGTACAAACCCCGCGTCATAACGCCTCGGGGTAAAAATTCCACATTTCCTCTCTTTCATTCCACTTAAGACCATATACCACAATAATTTCCGGATCACTCGTCCGATATCATACGATCCTTTAAATACTTCCGATCGATCAATCCTTGCCACGTGATCCTCGCTAGATTCCTTGATTAGCAGATCGAGATCATCCGGTCTCACGAATTTTCTCCAATAAAAGATCGGGACCATGCGATCTCTCCAATGTTTCTCAATTGCCTAATCGAGACCACTCGATTAAATTGTACCGGCAAACACTCGATCGGAACCACGTGATTCACTCACGTTAGAGAATTAATACATCGGGGCCACCCGATTAATTTATGCTACCACAGAATTCAATCCACGCCGGGCGACCATATTATACTAACGCAGCAGTAAATTAATAGCGTACAATTAAAAGTACACTAACGTGGAAATTGATCCAAGGCCAAACCATATTAATTTCTAACGTACAATTAATTCACGACTATAGTACTAAACTATAGTAACACCACATTTAATTAAATACCGTGACATAACAACATTTAGTCACATCTAAACATGCACCGTGGCATAACGAAATAATGTCACATAAAAAGTAATCGTAGTTAACATATAACCTAACCATAGTTTAAAAGTAACTAGAGTTAATCAATAACCTAACCATGGTTAAAATATTAGCCAAAAAGTAACTATGGTCAAACTTTGACCACACACTCTCTCTCTCTCTTGACTTTACTATTCATGCAAGAACACCTTTCTCTCTCCTCCAACATCTCATTTTCGGCCAAAGCATGAACATGGGCTAAAACAACCAAATTTTCACCCAAAACTACTCAATCTCAAGTCCCTTAGCAACCTAGATACCTAATCAAGGTTTAGGAACCAACTTACTTGATTTCTAGCCAAATCCTTTGGTGAAAATCAGTTGGAAACCGAAGCAGAAACTCCCTCTCTCAAACCGGGTCAGATTTGCCTCATCTGGACCTTTGCCCCTTCAAACGGACCTAAGGGAAAAACTACCCGGCCAAATCGAGCTTATAATATGTCCCTGGAAAGCTAAGACAATAAGCTTTCAAATGGAAGTGGTCTTACCTCAAAGCGACGTCGGACGAAAAAGTTATGGCCGGAACAGTGGGGCTGTCGGAATAGAGCTGCGGGTTTGGGCGAGAGAGAGAAGTGAGAGAAAATTTTGTCCAAATGAAGAAGATGAAGATGGTGGATAGATAAGCTAGGCTAGGATATTTTGGGATGAAAAGTTTGACTAGAATTCTTGGTCTTAGAAATAATGAGACAAAGACTTGTGGGTCCCACCAATAATTCATCTCCTTTCCCATATATAGTCCAGATTTCACTTTTCCGAACACTTTGGGGCGAATTGTTAAATATACATGCTCGGGATGAGGCGACGTCCAAAATATTATTATTGGAACCCCTGAAGGTCCGACATCTAATTTCGAAGTTAAATTCGCGATCAATCTCGATTAATTGAAATTTCAGCGAATCTCAAACTAACGGGCGGCTTTTAGGAGTTACGCGTATCGACTCGTGATTTATATCACGTTTAAGAATTTCTCGAGCCATGGCGACTTTGGTTGTCATTCAATTGCGAGGGTCAATCACTAGTCCCGATGGGCACGATTGTTAGAAAATAATTTAGGGACGTTCGGAACCCATACGAGGTCAAACGGAATCACCCGTGATCCAAGCGTAGGGTATTATCCAAATCGTTCCTTAATCATTCTAGGATCGGCCTATATTGGTCAGAATATTCCCTCGACAATTTTCATGGCCAAAGAGTCAATCCAGGATCAAGTTCTTAGGTCCACGTACTTGATTTTCCTAGCTAGCCATTCCCATTTGGTTAGTTCGCTCGAGAGGGATCAACTCGAGTGAGATTAGATGAAATACATGAATGAGATATTTCATTCATTCATAGCTTCGAAAGTGGGTCGGAATTCGGGATGTCACAACACATATCTTGGTTATGTCTCGCATTAGGGAGAAGTCTGCGATAACGAGATAGGCCAAATACCTTAAGGTCCTCGTGTTTGCAAGAAACTTGGAAATTAAGGGAATCACGACTTATGAGGTATTTGGTAAAACAGGTATTCTCGTATGCGATCCATGTGTAGGTTTCTCTAACATGGAAAAGAGAAATTATGACACATGTTATTTACGGTCTTGCATATCATTCATCACTTCATTACAAAAAATGGGATTAAAACTCCTGCAAAAAAAGTTCATCCATAATTTGCATCGAAAATTCGGGATTCAATTTTGTCTTTGAGCGGAACCTCTACGAGCCTCCACTCAAAGAGGGGCAGGTGTTGACGCCTAAATTTTGACTAATATATATATTGCATAAAAATTAGAACTAATTTTAGTTCTAAACAAAAATCATCTCACATATTCATTTAGCATTGGCATATAATTTGAGCTTAATTTAACGAGCATCTGGACTAGGCATGGGATGAAAAAATGCCTTGAGAAGATTCGGGCTTGAAAGAAATATTTTCTCGGGGCTGTATTGCAAATACTCGAACTTCGGGGATTGTATTGCAAATACTCAAAACTTGGGATCTGATTGCAAATACTTGAAACTTGAGGGGACCGCATTGCAAATACCGAGAGAAGATGAAGATGAAGAAGAGAAGATGAAAATGGAAGATGGAGAAATGAAGGTGAAGAAGAGAAGATGAAGATGAAGAAGGGAAGATGAAGATGAAGAAGAGAAGATGAAGATGGAAGGTGGGGAAATGAAGATGAAGAAGAGAAGATGAAAATGAAAGGTGAGGAAATGAAGATGAAGAATGAAGGATGAAGAACTTTGCCTATAAAAGAAGAAGAGTTCTTGAAGAGAATGGGAGTTTTTTTGGGGAGGAAAAGCGAATTGAGAGAGTTTTTTAGAAGAATTCGTTAGAGAAGAATGGAGAGAGCTCTTGAAAAAAATTTGAAAAGAGTTTTGAGAGAGTATGAGAGTTTTGAAGCCCGATACTATTATTGCCAATTTTGCACCGATCAACACAAGCTCTTGGTCCATCCCGATCGTTCAAGCTTGCCGCAACAAAAGAAAGTTAAGTGATTCCCTAACTTTCTTTAATTTCGAATACAAATTAGCCGATTTTCTACACTGATTTTTCTCTATGTTTTTATGTTAAATAACAGCTGCATATCAACGATGAGACATCAATGATACGAGAATAAAAGGAGAGCAAAAGGGAAAAATATCAACGCCCGGATTGCGGTCTCATGAAATTCTAGCGAGTTGAGAAAGAAGCGTGAAGGAGAGATAGGACCAAGAGATTTCTTGGTCTAACGAGTCACCAAATCGGTCCAATGGTTAAGACAAGCCCGAAGCAAAAGTTTGGTGCACGAGTTCAAATTGGGGAGTAATCTTGAACTTATTTCATCCTAATTTCATGTAATTTCTTTATTTTAAAAATACTCAAAAATTCAAAAAAATGTCATGGGAAGAAAAACCCAAAAAAATTGATTCTTTGATCTTCAAGTAGAATTCATCAAATTTGTCAAATCCATTATTTTTTCATGAATTTTAAGGTACCGAAAGGGCATTAGTTGTAATTAATGTAACCAAGTCCCCGGACTCTTAATCTCGGTTCGCGAAATAAGATAGTTTTCTCCCGCTATTTTATTTAGGTTTCTAATCGACCTACCGAAAATGATTAGTGGCGACTCCAAATTCAAATCACATTGCATGTTAATCATTCGAACCTTAAGTTGCGATTTGGTATGGACTTGGGAGAGTCCGAGTTAGGTTAGTTAATTAATTAACTCCGATAATCCATTAGCCCGGAAATGATAACTTGTTTATTTTTTTTTTCTAGGTCGCGACAAGGGTATGAACCGATTAAGTCTAAGCCTTGACTTGTGCAAGCAACCCTAACTTGTCATGCAGATGGTGATATTTGAACGGATGACCTCCGATTCTTGAACATGAATTCCTAAGTCCCCTACCCACTACACCAACTTCGAGAGTCGTCATATATCACTTTGGATGAAATACCATAAGAATCAATGCCTTAATATAGGCCAATAAGTATGCGGCCTACTTGGTAAATGAATTAGGGGGTGGGGACGCGAGTATCATAGGTATGGGGTTCGACTCTTACGCTTTGCAAAGAGATAGAACAAAAGTCAAAGAGAGAAGAGTTAGAAATAGGACAGATTAAAAAAAAAAAAAGCCTGCATGTAGGAAAACATGTTATAAAAAGTTAAAGAGCTAAGTATCTCTGTTTGATAAGCCAGTTCAATGCTCTTTTGCGGATATCAGAACTAGAAACCTCTCCAACTTTCATGGGAGTAGAAACGGGTGCAAAGCGTTTGTACATTAGATGAATGGCATTCATCTGTGGAGTGTGTTCTTCCATACATCTATCTCTTCCTTAAAAAAATTGTCTCTTTCATCTGTCCAGAAGGTAAAAGTAATATTGTTCTATTAACTTCAGTGGTTCTAGTAACTTTTTACTTTTAATTTCTGGGGACAAAGTTAGCTGATCATAACTGGCGATAACTTTTGGCATTAGATGTTGATCTTAGGGAGAGATGTTAACAAAATCATAGCAGAGAGCAACAATCGATCGCCTCGGCCAGTTTGGGGAAACGTTGAACCAAACGATAGGCTGATAGTTTTTCGTATTAGGCAAAAATACCACAAAAGTCATAAACCTATTACATTTGTATCAATTTCGTCCTAAACCTTTTAATTAGATCAATTTCATCACAAACCTTTTCATGTTTTGCCAATTGATTCCATTCAATCAATTTATGCCGGAAATTCTTTGACGTAGACGTAGGCCATCCTTGGTGGCACGGCTGGCGCCGACGTGAACATTTTCATAATATATTAGTGATTTTTTTATATGACTTTTATTTTTATTTTTTCCTTTCCCTTTTCTATGGCCTGTGAGGGCTACCCTTACTAAATCGGCGAGGCCAACCCTCGTCTAGGTTGTTGTAGCCTTGCCGGCACTCGCCCTTGCCTAGATGATCCCGGTGAGGGGAGCCCATGTCATCGCTCATCGCCACCCAACCGAGGCCAACCGTTACTTGTGGAAGGAGAGGGCGACCCTCACCTAGGTGAGGCCAACCCTCGCTAGCCATGGTCTATAGCCAGTGGCCAATCAGCGATTGGCCACCGGCAAAAAGAGAAGAGAAAGAAAAACAAAAGAAAAGATAAAAGAGAAAAAAGTCATTAAAAATTACAAAAATGTCGACGCTAACTCCAGCTATGCCACGTTGAACTACCAACATTCATATCAGCGATTTCGGACCTAAATTGGTTGGATAGACTCAATTGGGAAAATGTTAAAAAAATGTAGGGCTAAATTAGTTCATTTGAAAGGTTTAGAACTCGAATTGACACAAATGGAATATGTTTCGGATCAATGGATCAATATGTTAAATCTTGTATATAATAATGCTTGGACACGAGAAGATCTTGTCTCTGGACCTGACATGTTGATAATCCAAAACAGGAGAGATTAACAACTTTGGATTCGGTTGATGATAGGGTTTTGATTTGGTTTTACTTGGAGGAGAAATATTACCGATATATATATTCGAACGACACTGAACTAAACCACGACTTTGCCAAATATCGGTCATTGTGTCACATGCACCGCCCGAGAATTGTAGTGTTGATTTTTCACAAAACCCTCGTACAAGATGAAACTTTCTTGCGAAAATTTAGTAAGAGTCCGGGAAGGGTTACACTACGAAAGAAATACACCACGAAAGAAGATCCTGCATTAGAACGAGCCAAAAACCTTGTTGAGACTTCGCACGCGGGGGAGGCGGGGCAAGGAACTAATGCCTGTCTAAATGAATTGGATCATTCCATGGAACAGAAGATTGTTGAGCTCTTCAAACCATCTAAGTCGGAGATAAGAGCATGTCCCTGGAGGCATCCAGTGAAGTAATGCGCCCGTACTTGCCAAGAACTTAAACGCGTGCTATGCAATATCTGTTACAGAGACCACAAATCAAACGAGCGAGTACATTGAATCGATCAATGATACCCTTAAAGATATAGTCGACAAGATCCCAAGCACCCGCTTCTACAGTTACTTTAGTGAGATGCACCAAATCTTTACCGATACTTGCTACGGTCATGGAAAGTGCGTAGGCATAATCTCTTATCAGGATGGCGATGCTTGCTAATGTGCCGAGAAGCAACTGCTACGACCATACATGCCCTTACCGCGTTGGCGCATAAGTTCATTTCCTTGATTGTGAAATTCGGTATGAAAATTATGTCTTGCACGATGAACCGCCGCAATGAGATGTTCATCAATGTCACATTATGAAAAGGTAAGCAAACGAATAATCTACGGGCCTTCCTCCCACTGCTTCATTCAAAGTAAAATGTGACAACTTCTGGAGTTAAAGCAGTTGGCTGGCGTATCGAGGATCCAAATTAGGAACGGAAGGTCATTTGTTCAAATCTTTAACTGGTTAATAGGCTTGCGACCTCAAAGTAGATGGGTCTCGGTGCTTGTGCCCTCGACATATTCAGAAAAGTGAAACGTTATTTTTAACTACCTCAGCATTTGTAAACAAACTATAGCTGTTTGTACATAACAATTCATTGCATGAGAAACTAAGCAAGTCGAGATCTTTTATATTAGACATCACAGATTGAGAAAAACAAGCGATCACATTGCTCCTCAAATTATTCGCTCTGTGAAGCTTCTCAACAACGCTTCATACAACCATGATAGATTATTGCTATCACTTTGACCGTACTCGTACTTTTTTTTTGTATATAGCACAACTCTCACCTTATGAAAGTGCGCAACTTAATCATTTATCGGATTTATAATTCTCTTATCTCATTCTACAATCTTGAAGGTCAACTTGAGCTCCGACGCTTAGGGGACAATTTGCCTGTATCGTTTGCTTGGCTACGCGTAAGCACGTGACACAATCCTCCTGAGTCATGGCCACAATACATAATCCGTGGCCATAAAAGGGCTGACTGCCCAATTCGTCGTGCTCACAATAATAATTGAAGTCGATATTAGATGTATTGTCGACTAGATCTTGAAGGACATTATTGGTCGCATCCTTGTCTGCAGCGGTCGTGGACGTGTCCTTGTTGCAGAGTTCGGACAACTTTGTTACACTTACATCTGGGGAAGATTCTATAATTTTGCATGACCAGAGGAGGGCAATAAGCATTGTTCCAATTTTGTGGAATGAAGCCATGTGTCTATTACCTCCTTTCTTGCTACTACTCATCCTGTATGGCTCCTTATATGGTGGCTATGTCCAAGAAAAGTATGCTTGTCATAGATTTCTCCACCCTTTTATGCATACTCTCTTCTCTGGAGAACGAAATAGACAATGAAGTTCTTGCTTTTGGCAGTAGTTTAGCACCTTTGTCTCATCCAATTAGAAAGTTGTGAGCGTCTTATTATCTGTGAGTACATTTCGTGTCGTCCCGCTTATCACATTTTGTTTGGAGCCGTTGGACTTTTTCCTGATCAGTCGCTTCCAAAGATACATTTGTGTACCATCGAAGCTTAATTTTGATTTCACAGTCATATGTCCAAAACTTTTTTCCTTCATTCTAGATGAGTATATTTGCACTTGTAAAGATGGAAATTTTATGCGAGTATATTCGATGAAAATGAAGTTAGAAAATACGAAACAGTGGTGAGAAGGCCCTCGGGCCAGACGCCGGGCGAGCTCGGTGGGACCGGTGGATTCTGGGTATAAAAAAAAAAAACAGTGGTGAGAAGAAAAGAGTGTCCAAATTTTCTTTCCAAAAACATTTGTAGACTTAGGTTGTGGCCAACCAATTGTCAAGGCACATGTGGCTGGGAATGACAAACCATCCACATTAAGTTTAGTGAGCTGATCTTTAAACTTAATTATGACTTCATTAGGGTGGTTGAAATAAACTTACTTATATTTGATTAGGGTTTTTACATTTTTCATTTTGAAATACATATTATAGCAAAAATCATTCTAAGCCGACCATTAAGATTCTTTGAAAGCCCCATGTAATAGCTGGTGCTTTTGAATCTGATAATGTCCGATTTTATTAATAAAAAAGCTAGACAATTAAGATAACCTCCCCTTGAAACTGTATATTATTAGAATGACAGGGAGATTGGACCAGAGAGCTCAATTACATTGAGGATGTCGTCGCCAGAGTGGCTGATTCGTACACAACATTTCTTAAGTTCTGCAGTTTTAGACACAAGTAGCTCATTTGGCTTAAGAAATATTTTTGTTCTCCTCCTGTGAATTTTGCCGATTAAAATCCAATGCATTCCGTGGCTTTGACTTCAATTGCAAGTGCAACCAAATCTTCCGCGCATTACTAGGTATTATATGTACTAGGGTTTTGACATTCGAAATTTCTTATTCTGGAGCAGAGAACGGTTTAATGTATTCTAGTTTGCAATTACGAGTTGGTAAAAAATCATATTGCTGTGCCATGATTTACCGTGTTTGGGGCCACGGCACATACGGGCACTAGAAATAAAGCTGTAATTAATGAATGCCTGAAAGACTGGAAGAGCAAGGGTCTCCGACCTGAGGGTTCGGCTTACAACGTTTCCTCAAAATTGGAGCAAAGGAAGCTGATGTTCACCTTGTTGTTCATCTTCGGCAGCATGCTCAAAATCCTAGTAAGTGTTATGGCTACTAATATAACCTAATGGGGAGTGAATAGGTCACAAAATTAAATTTTTAGTCATTGTTAATCTCAATTCATGGTACTCTGGCTTGGGTTCCACGTGCCCGTGCCTGGATCCTCCACGCCCAAGCCCGGGCGCTGATGGATCTAGGCTCAAGCGCCAGGGGAAAACCTTCCTACCAGGTTTTTCATAATTTTTTGCCCTCCATTCTATGATTGTTAGGAAATATTATCTATCCAAGATTTGAATATAACAACAACAAACAAACAATACTTATCATTAATCATGCTGATCTTATTATCCCCCAAGTCAAGTGACCCATGTGAGTCTATGAAATTAAAAAATTATGTCAGGGCAGAGAAAGGGTCTAAATTAGATAATACACTTCGAGATTAGTATTAAATAATTTTTTTTGTAATGGAAAAAATATTTATTTCAGGAGGAAATGAAACCGAAGGATTTTGAGAAAAGTTTAGGGAAAAGGAATATAGCACACAGATGGACATCATGTGTACAAGGAAAGATGAACCTTTTAATTTAGGATAGATTGTGCGATTAAGTTGGTAGAAAAAGCATTCTGAGTGAAAATCATGGAACTTTTCAATTTCTTTTCAGAAGGAGTGTTGCATGATCACAAAGAGAGGTATTATATGCATACAGGAGTAGTCCAAGTGGCTTTAGAACCCCTTTAAATCAAACAAGTTCATAAACTCTAGTGGACTTGAATTTTGCTCAAGAGGATGACCGAGAAACCCTCAGCTTCTCCAGTGGTTCTGACTCTGATAAGGATTCTGATGGGAAAAATCAATGTAGGGCTATCAACAAATACTCGTAACTCAACTCTACTCACGAAGGAGGAGGAGACCGAAGATAGTTTTTGAATATTATATATTCGCAATCGATTCAACCATATCAAAATGGTTACAATACATGCCTATTTGTAGGTGCCGCAACGTAAAAAAATTTAGGCAAATGGATTATCAGGCTAATTAGATGACTAACCTAATACGGACTCTCCTAAGCCTGCCTTACCAATTCGCCACTTTGATTTATTGCCGATGATTTAGAGTTTGGAGTTGTCACTAATCATTCTTGGTAGGTTGATTAGAAACCTAAATAAAATAGCGGGAGAACTATTTTATTTCTATAAACCATAGATTGAGTGTTCGGGGACTTGATTACATTAATTAGTTACAATTAATGCCCTTTTCGGCACCTTAAATTTCACGAGAAATCCTTAGTTCGACAACTCAAATTGAATTGATCTTAAGATTCAAGACAATGGAGTTATTTTTGGGATTTTTGTTTATTTAAATGGATGTATAAATGATATGAAAGTATGCAAATAATGACATGTGAGTTCTACTTAAAATGACGGGATGATAATGCAAAATCGGGCAAAGTTAAGCTATATTTCCCTATATGCAAGAATTAACTAATCAAATTAAAACATGCAAGATGACATGTTCTAACTATATGCAATGATAGTTTACTCTAACCCATTGGAAAATTATGGATGATTTGAATAGCATGTAAAACAATTATGTAAGCAAATAAACTAAACATGCAAGTCTAATTAGTTATCCTAAGACGCATGAAGACTAAGTATGGTTTCCACATTACATAGCATATCATGGCATGGCATAAAGACAGGCAAATATGGCACGGTAAGCAATGTTATGCAACATGTGAACATATGACATGATAAAATAAATGAAATATGCATGGCATGGGACTTATGAAAATGAGGAAAAGGTGATGACATATAAATATGCAATTTTCAAAAATTATGTGGTAGGTGAGATGCAATGATATTCGAAAACATGTCATGTGAAATAACATAAAATATGCAAATGTTCAATGATATATGCAAAAAGGATATGATATGCAGGCATATGATTTTGAAAAAAATAATGGCAAGTGAGATAGGTGGTGCTCAAAAACATGATATGCAAGATATGCAAAGGTCACACGAGATATGCAAAAGTAACATACGATATGCATGATATGCGAGATATGCTATCCTAAATCTAACATGAGATACGCATGAGATGATGCAAGATGACATGAGGCGATTTTTTTTTTTGGTATTTTTTTGAATTTTCGGCAATCTAGGACTTGCATGAGCGATTAAGATATCTTGATTTTATTCCAAATAATACAATAAGATAAGGCTTATAAGAAATCATATCTTCCTAAAATTTTTAATTAGATAAGGTTTCTAAGAAACCGTATCTCACTAAATTTTTAGGAGTCTTAAGAGATATAGAAATCAATCAAGATAAAGATAACAACCAAGAGTCCAAATCTTCAAGTAAAGCAAGAAAGCAATCAAGAGCAAAGCATGAATATCCCCTTTCTTATTTTTTTGAAAATTATGGCTCCCCTAATAAAAAATCGGCTTGTCGAAAGTATCAAATTGGATCTAAATGGTCATAGATCGGATTGACTAATTTCCTATTTTTCGCTAAACCGGAGGATCATACCCGAATAATCATGGGTAGGACTTGTCCAATTTAGGAAACCCGTTGCCTCTTAGGAAAGGTAACTTTCCTAATTTAGATTAGGTTTTTATTTATTTATAGAAAAATATGCCAGAAACATGATTCAATTCAATTCAAAGCAACCTTTTTTTCCGAATTTTTTCGATAAAAATTAGAACTTTGTTGTTGATCTCACAAAAATTGCTTCCTTTGATTATCAAAACTTGACAATCAATGCTCGTTCATCAAAAGGTTCATGCTTTCAATCCTTAATAGCAAAAGACGTATCAATCGAAGGAAAGATTGCGAACATATGCAGATTTCAATCAACCGACTACATATTTGCAAATCAAAGGTAAAGAGATTACCTTTTATTAAGCCAAAAATTCTGCACCAAACAACCAATGAAGCTTGCCCAAAAACAGCTTGGTTGTGGACTCAATCTGCAGTAAAACGTCCCCCAAAAAGTGAATAAAACAGCTAAAAAACCTGCAGCGAAATCTCGCACGAATCAGCGAATAAAACTGGGCTGAACGGTGCTGTTTTTGACACCGTACAGCAGCAAAACACGCCTTGAAAAGTAGCTAATTTGGCACCCGAACAGCGATGAAAAGCCAGATTGAACAGCAGCAAGTTTGTTCCAAATTAGCGACAAGAAAAGCTCAAACAGCAACCAGTTCTAGCACCAAACAGTGGAGAAAAAACAGCTCTAAGTATTAGCTGTTTTAGGCGTTAAACAGCAGGGATTTTGATGCTGAATAGTGACAAGACCAAGGCCAAACAGCATAGGTGTTGGCTGCCCTGTCTCCCAATGGGCACAGCAGAGTGGCCATTGGCGGAACAGCGGGCATCTTTAGTAGTCGCACGAGCAGGAGGCACCGGATCCGCGACGTCGTGGTCTTCGGTTCAAGCTTGGAGTTCTCTAGCTTGGAGTTCAAGCTTGATAATCGCAGTTGGAGTTAGTTTCCTCTTTTGGCCTTCTACTTTAAAAATCAGAATTTGCTTAATTAAAGGTCCAATTGGTCTTAAGATATTCAGATATGCAATGTGTGGCCGAAAATTACAATTCCTTGTGGGTCGATTTGCGCATTTATGGGCTTAAATTGATTAATTAAAAGCCTTTTCCTTCTACGGGCTAAATTAAACTAAAAAATAGGCCTCAATTGCTTTGAAATTTCGGCACCACCATCCCTCCATTGCCGAACATGCTATGTGATCCCAAATCCAATCGTCTGTCAATTTCGGCTCAATTCCATGCCATCAAATAAGAGTGCAAAATGCAATGTTAAATTAAAGATGATATGCATGAAAACTAATTAATTATTTTTTGGCGAGAATTAAAACTAATTCTCATTTTTTGTGTAAAATAAATGATTAAAGAAAAGTCAAAATTTAGGTGTCAATAATTGCCCCTCTTTGAGTGACGGCTTGCAAAGGTTTCATTCAAAGATAAAATTGAACCCTAAATTTTGAAAATGCAAACGATGAATGATTTTTTTTACGGGAGTTTTAGTCTCATTTTCTATGCAAAAGAAAATGATGCATGGTATGCTGAGCCGTAAATAACATATCCTAAATCTTCCCCTCCTCCATGGAATGGACTAAAGAAACATGGACATGGATTGCATATAAAGTATTTGCCTTACTAGACACTTCATAATGCTGATGATTCCCATGATTTCTAAGCTTCTTCTTATGGATGCCAGGACTTGATGTATTGGGTGCCTTATACGTTATCGGAGATTTTCCTCGACGCGAGACAATATAAGATATGAAAAGGAGAAATGTGCTTGAATTATGGTTCAAGCCGCACCACTTTGTCTCTTGGGGCTACTATCGTTTTGACGAGCCGCCATGAGTCGGTAAGAATCTTCTCGGGACCACCATCATTTTAATGGGTCACCGTAACTGAAAAATGTCCGTTGAGACCACCATTGTTTTAGCGGGTCATCATGAGTCGGAAAAGTGTCTCTCGAGACCACCATCGTTTTGGTGGGTCATCGTGAGTTGGTAAATATCTCTTGAGACCACCATTGTTTTAGCGGGTCATCGTGAGTCGGTGAGATATCTCTCGGGACCACCATCACTTTAGGGAGGTCACCGTGAGCAATGCACCACCCGAGCTGAATAGCATGAGTATAGGAGATGTACTACCCAAAATAAGTCGACGTGAATGTGAAAGGGGTGTGTCGGCGAGCCGAATCAGTATGAACACAAAAGTGGTGCATCCATTGAGCCGAATCAATACGAACACAAAAGTGGTATGTCGATTGAACCGAATTAGTACGAACACAAAAGGTCAAAAATGACAACTTAAGTCAATAAAGCTGTTAATTTGAAAAGATTTCAGAAAACATACATAAATTTTCCGAAAGATGGTCAAGAATAGTTAGGCTAAGCTGTATCATACCTGTATATTCACTTGAAATGGGATTTAAAACAACATGTACATAGACAAAACCAATGCTAAAGCAATATATATTCCATAAAGATCATGCTTCTTTGAAGAAGGTGGATACCGAATGATCATGGATACCGTAATTGGTTTGAATACCCCCGTAATCATTAGGAGTCAATTTCTTGAAAGGTTCGGGTAAAAGATATACTTACCTAAGGATTAGGAAGATTGCACAGTCGGCATTTGCCAGTAAGGCTCATTCATTTAGTAATTGTAACGCCGCCTTAATTAGTTCCGAATTAAAAAGAAATAGACAAAACAAATTAGAAAGTTGACTCAAACGGATTGAAGTAGGCGATGGTCGGATTAAAAGTTGAGTTAACAAATGGGCTTGGCAAAGAAAATGGGATCGAGAGTCAATAATTGGAGTGTCACCCATCGCTAAGGTTTCGACCCAATTTAATCTATTTGCGGAGGGCCCATGAAAGAAATTCGGCTCAATTCAACATGGCTTTAGCAATGGGTGCAAAGGGGCTAGAGCTACGCAGGGCTGTTGGGTCGGCCTAGCCCGGTTGATAGGCCTGCCTTCTTGCCTCTGTTCGCACTTGTGGACAACAAAAAGGATGAAACCCAATTGCCCTACCCATTAGCCAAGAACATTGGCCACTTTCCTCTTTGGATGCGGGCCACTTTCATTCACCAAAAATAGGAGAAAGATCCATTTCCCCGTTCCTCCCTTCCTCCTCGGCGGTATCATCGGTAGTAGTGTTTCTTCTTTACGTTTTAGCTTCCCCTTTCGGTTAGACTCTCGGCGGCTTTGCAGCAACCGGTGAACTCGAGAAGTAATACCAAGGACCGGGCAAGTCATCCTTCTATCTTGCGTACTAGTCTTTGCAATGCAAGTCGACATCGGTGATTTGGGTGGCGGGCCCGGTTCGGGATAGCCTTGACCGTAGCGTAGTGGGTAATCGATTTGCAAAGTTAATCTTGTGTATGTTGGGTAGCGGTAAAACGAGTGTTGCGGCCGAGTTACTTAAATGCATGAAAATTTTCAAAGCTGTTAAACCGGTTGTGAGGGGCGTGGAAGAGGAGCGCAGAGTTGGGAGTCCGGTGCTTGTGATTTCCGAAGCTAGAGTTAGCGATTTAGAACTAGGGCTTGAGGGAAATCTTAGGTGAATTGCGGTATTTGAACCTGGGCAGTGGGCTTTTTGTTCTTTTTGGACTCGGGCACTATGACTTTTCTCCGTGAACCGATAACCCGAGCGCCGTTGTACCGAGACTATGTTTCGGGCCGCTAGACCTTCCTCTGTGGGTGGTTGTAATTTGGGAACTTCGAGTGTGGAAGACCTGCGATGATGAATTATTGAGGAGAGAGGAGGCTGTGTGCGTGGGAAATTAGATAGCCGTTCGATTTGTATCGGGTTGCCCCTGTGCCTAGAATGAGTGTGTTTAGCGAGTTTTGTTGTAAAATAAGAGGAGCGGGCGGGCGTCGAGAATGAACCCGCAATCCGAGCAAAGTGGGCAAGTCGTCGGATGGCTTCCGATGGGAAAACTTAACTAGTGACTTTGGTGTATTCGAGAAGGTGGCCTTCGGCCCTTAGAGTGAGGGGAGCGAACATGGGTCTTCCCGGGGAAAAGCAAATAAGGAGGAAATAGCGAGTACCGGATCGATATCAAGTAGTTTATTGTAGTGTCATTGATTTCCAAACTAGTGATGCTAGAAAGTCGGTTCCGTATTCCTATACTTTGGGTATGCATCATTCTACATTTGTAAAATTAGCCATCGTAGGATATGGCATGTTATGGCATAAAGTCTACATTTGTTTCGAGATCGAGCATGGATTCATGAGTTATGAATTGGAATCGAATGAGGTCAATAGAGATTTAGTGCTTGGGTATAAATGTATGCCCCATGGAGTTTATGAAAAGGCCTGTTTGTATGGTGGGTGACCTCTTTGTGTGGCTGGATCGGTCTCGGAGGCGGTACGAGACGTCATCTTAAATGCATGTCGAAAATGATCGAATCATGATTGTATCGAATAACATACTTTTGTGCTTAAGTTCATAATTACCCTTCATATCATTGCATATTCTTATGTTACGGCTAGTAGCACGATGTAGATGAATGTTAAGCTCGACTATCGTAAGTATTAATGTTTACCTATCTTGTTGTTGCTCGATTTTTCTTGTTGGATCGATTAGTTGGTGATTTAGAGGTTTAACTTGCTGAGTTTATCTCACTCCTTTTCGTTGACATTTTTAGGCATTTAATTTATGGCCAGGCTTCCTATTGCTTCTGTGGCGTGCCTATCCGCTTATCTTAGGACCTTATGTCTTTTACCATACGGGGATTCGGACCTAGAGTTTATTCGGGTAATGTGCACATTATAGGTGCATGAAGGGCTGGATGTGGGGGGTGATCCCCAATCGTTTTGTGGCCGTCTACCGTCGAGCGGAGGGTAGCTTAGGGCTTTTCGGCCGACCCTTTGACTATGTGGTGGTGGTGGTTCGGATTAGTGGGGATCCTTAGATCGATTGACTCTAGAGTTTTTGGGAGTTTTTTCGTAGGTGGAGTTTTCATGTATATGGATGTTTTAGATGTATCGGGTAGAGGCGGTAGGTAACTTTTTGAGACCCTCCCGATGATATCTCCCTGGTTTGTATTTAAACCGATTTGATCATAGTTGGTCTTTAATAAATAAAAGTGCTGATCTTTTGATGATTTGTTTGTAGTTTTATATTGTTCCTTTGCTTGATTAGTTGATGGTTAAATGATAAATTGATACTATGAAAGGTAAGTTAGGGAAAGTGACGGGTTTAGGATGTTATAGCTTTGATGGTATCGGAGCATAAGTTTACCTGGAGTGATAAGGGGCGCTAAAATTTTAGGGTTTAGGATGACCGTGCATGTCATTTTTATTATTGTTAAGGTAGGTATCGGCAACGCTTGCGTTACTTTAGTTGAAGTCGGTGACAAGTTGTACTTATTACTTATTGAGGAGAGCGGTTGTGTGCGGAAGAGATGCAAGGATGAGTGGAACAGGCCCACAACCATCGAGAGTGCTCCTCCCGACCCAAGGGTGGATGGCATTTTGGAAGCATTGATCCAAGTGGGAGCATTGATGGCACAACAAGCCACAAAGAATAGTCTGCAATCAATGTTGGTGTGGGTGAACGCCGTACACAAGGGTTAGTGGAGTAATTTCTAAAACTGAATCCCTCCAAGTTCTCGAAACTGGAAAGCCCGAGGAGACGGAATGGTGGATCAAGGAGATGGAGAAAATCTTCGGGATGTTGAATTGTACTGATGTTGATAAGATGACTCGGTGGAATATTAGTTGGATGGAAATGCTATGTGCTTGGTGGCGGACGATGAAGGGCACGATGTTCACTAAAGGAGTGGAGATTGTTTGGGAAACCTTCGACACGTTTTTATGAGAAGCATTTCTCAACTTGTGCAAGAGATAGGAAGTTGACAGAGTTTGTGGAATTGAAGCGAGGGTGAAAGAACGATGGGCGAGTATGAGGAGAAGTTCTCGTAATTGTCTAGGTTTGCTCCTTGCCGATCGAGCATGATGAGGATAAGGCGAAGAGGTTCCTGAAGGCCTGGCCGAAGATATAGAGGCGATTAGCGCCGTTTGGGCCTATGACATATCAAGAGGTATATAATCGGGCACAATTTGTGGAACAAGAGATAATCGAGGATGATGTAAAGTCGAAGTCTCGTGGTGATTCGAGATAATGAGAGAGGTGGCTAGAGGCCCATGCACTAAGGACGGTTTTAGTTTAATCCTGGCAAGAGGCATTTTGGAGGGAATTTTAGTAAACAAGGTAAAGGACCGGCTATAGAGAGGAAACCGAACACTTGGGGAAGCATGTCGTAGGTGCGGCAGATTCCATGGATTTGCTCCGTGTCCGTCATTGAGGAAGTGCTTCGAATGCGACAAGTGGGACATTTGGTGAGAGATTGTCCACGGAATGGGCCGCAGTGCGGACAACTCCTCTTCAACCCCTCTCGGGACCACTAATGCTTGGAGGCGATAGAACTATCGAGGCAATCGGCTCGGGAATGGTATATGCGGTCACTCGGGAGGAAGCCGAGGCTTCCAAAAAAATCATCACATGTATCGTCTTTATTTATGGTTATAAAGCTTATGCCTTATTCGATACGGATGCCACACATTCCTTTATATTCGCTCGATTCATGAGGTTGCATGGATTACAATCTAGCCAATTAGAAGTACCATTGACTATCTCGACACCGATGAAAGAAAGTGCGTTGTCTACTTTATTTTGCAGAAATTGTAAGATTGAAATTAAAGGGAGGAGACAGATGATTGATTTGGTGGTATTAGCTATACGTGACTTTGATATCATTGTTGGTATGGATTGGCTGAATAGACAACGAGCTACGATGAATTGTTATGAGAGACCGATATCTTTTAATTCACCAAATGAGCTTAGCTTTGAATTTCAAGGAAATGGGATAAATGCCACAAGGGCGTTTATTTCGCAAACGAAGCTTGCTAACTGCCGAATGATGGATGCTATGGATATTTGGCGGTTGTTAATGATAAGGAAAAGCCGTAAAGGAAACTTGAAGAGATACCGTAATCGAGAGAATTTTCGGACGTGTTTCTGAAGAATTACAAGGATTACTCCCCGAACGAGGAGTAGAATTTGTGATAGAATTAGCTCCAAGAACGGAGCCCTCATCTAAAACGCCTTATAGGATGGCCCGGACGAAATTGAACGACTTAAAGGTGGAATTACAAAAAATGTTGGATCAAGGGTACATCGGACTCGGTGCATCACCTTGGGGTGTATCGGTATTATTCATGAAAAAGAAAGACGGGTCCCCGAGAGCGTGTATTGATTATAGGCTGTTAATTAAGGTGACAATAAAAAATAAGTATGCACTTCCAAGGATTAATGAACTTTCGATCAACTTTGCGGGGCGTCGATATTCTCAAAATTGATCTTCGTTTAGGATACCATCGGTTGGGAGTCGAAAAGGAAGATATTCCGAAGAAGGCTTTTCGGATTGGATACGGTCATTATGAGTTTCGGGTGATGCCGTTTGGATTAACTAACGCCCCTGCTACTTTTATAGATTTGATGAATCGGGTATTTAAACCCTTCATGGACAAATTTGTAATTGTGTTTATTGACGACATTTTAGTCTATTCAAAGGAAAGGGAGGAGCATGAGCATCATTTGATGTCGGTGTTGCAAACGTTGAGGGACTTCAAGTTATATGCCAAATCTAGTAAGTGTAAATTTTGGTTGGATCGAGTTATTTTCCTAGGTCATATAGTTCTTGAAGAAGAGTATTAGTGGACCCGGCTAAGATAGAAGCTATGCTTAATTGGCCAAGGCTGACTATAGTAATTGAAATTCGTAGTTTCTTGGGATTAGCAAATAGTACGGGAGATTTGTGGAAGGATTCTCAAGAATTGTCGATCCTCTAACTCAATTGACCAAGAAAAATGTGAAGTTTGAATGGAGTGAAGGATGTGAAAGGAGTTTTCGAAAACTTTAGAGAAAATTGAACACGGTGCCTATATTGACGATACCATCGGAATCGGGAGGATTTGTTATCTATAGTGATGCATCACATAAAGGCCTTAGATGTGTCTTGATGCAAAACGGAAAAGTGGTGGTTTATGCGTCTAAACGATTAAAGCCCTACGAACCGAATTATCCTACATATGATTTGGAGTTAGCGGCAATTGTTTTTGCACCGAAGATTTAAAGGCATTATCCGTATGTAGAGAAGCTTGAAATATATCTCGATCATAAGAGCCTCAAGTATTTATTTTCTAATAAAGAGTTGAATGTAAGGTAAAGGTGATAGTTGGAGTTGTTGAAGGATTATGATTGTGATATCTTGTATCACCTCGAAAAGGCGAACAGGCGCGCAAACACTCTAAGTCGGAAGTTGGCATCAATAGCAAGCCTACGGACTTGAGCATGGAACTCTCTTGGAAGAAATTTCGAATTTAGAGTATAAGCTTGAAGTGGACGACGTGATGGGTATTTTGGCAATGTTTAGAATTGAGCTCGAGATGATGTAAAGAATTAGAGCCTTGCAACAAACGGACGAAGGAATCTCGAAAATTCAGGGACGAAGCCATGAAAGGGAAATGATCAAATTTTGGTATGTCGGAGGATGGAATTATCCGTTTCTATGGACGTATATGTATACCGAAAGATAAAGAGTTGAAAGAGGAAATCCTGAATGAAGCTCACGAGAGCAAGTACAGTATTCATCAAGGAGGTATAAAAATGTACCGAAATCTTCGACGAATTATTGGGGGAATGGAATGAAGAGAGATGTGGCTTAATATGTGGCAAGGTGTTTGACATGTCAATAGGTCAAGGCAGAGCACCACAAACCGGCAAGATTGCTGAAGCCGCTAGAAATCCCTGAATGGAAGTGGGAGCACAAAACCATGGATTTTATTCGGGGATTTTCAAGTGCATCAAGTGGATACGATTCTATTTGGGTGATGGTCGATTGTTTAACAAAATCAGCTCACTTGTATGGCGGTAAAAGTAGATCACCTAATGGAAAAGTATGTTGAATTATATGTTAGACATATCACTTGGGATAGAGATTCAAAATTTATGTCAAATTTTTGGTGAGGTTTACAAGAGGCACTCGGGAACCAAGTTGCGGTTCGGTATTGCTTTCCATCCTCAAAATGATGAACATTCGGATCTTCGAGGATATGCTTCGCGTGTGCATCATTTATTTTAAAGGAAATTGGGATGAGAAGTTGCCTCTAGTGGAATTTGCGTATAATAATAGCTATCAATAGAGCATCGGCATAGCACCATTTGACGCATTATAAGGAAGGACTTGTAGAACACCACGTGTTGGTCCGAAGTGGGCAAAAAGAAATTGACAAGACTTGAATTGGTACAGATTACTTCAGACGCGATGGCTGTAATTCGCGAACATCTACGGACGGCGCAAAGCGAGATAGAGAAGGTATGCTGATAATCGAATGTGTCCATTACAATTTCAAGTAGGTGATCATGTCTTCCTAAAGGTTTCATCGATGAAAGGAATATCTAGATTTGGAAAGAAAGGAAAAGCTGAGTCGAGATATGTTAGACCCTTTGAAGTATTGGAAAGAGTTAGCAAAGCGGCATATTGGTGGCGCTTCCACCAAAGATATTCAATATACACAATGTCTTTCATATCTTGATGTTAAGAAAATATCAAGCGGACTCGTCTTATGTGTTGGATCACAATACCATGGAAATAGACGAGAGGGTTCGCTACATTGAATGACCAATCGAGAATATTGGATTGGAAAAACAGATACTACGAACCAAAGTAATTCCTTTGGTAAAGGTGTTGTCGCAACACTATAATCGGGAGGTGGCAACTTGGGAAAGTGAAGCTACGATGAGACAGCGGTATTCCTTTTTATTTGAATAATGTAAGGAAATTGACAATTTTAAGGAAGAAATTATTTAAGAGGGGAAGAGTTTGTAACACCCCATTAATTAGTTCTAAATTAACAAGAAATGGACAAATGGATTAGAAAGTTGACTTAAGTAGATTGAAGTAGCGGACGGTCGGATTAAAAGTTGAGTTAACAAATGGGTTTGGAAAAGAAAATGGGATTGAGAATCAATAATTGGAGTTCATCCCATCGCCAAGGTTTCGACCCAATTTAATCTATTTGCGGATGGCCCATGATAGAAAGTCGGCTCAATTTAACACGACTTTAGCAATGGCCGCTGAAGGGGCTAGACCCACACGGGGTCATTGGGCCCGCCTTGGTTAATAGGCGGGCCTTCTTACCTCTCGCATTTGTGGACAACAAAAGGGAAGAGGCCCAACTGTCCTACCCGTTGGCCAAAAATAATGGGCCCACTTTCCTCTTTGGATCTGGCCCACTTTCAATCACCAAAAGCGGGGAAAGACCCATTTGCCCCCTCCTTCCTTCCTCCTCGGCGGTATCACCCGTAGTAGTGTTTCTTCCTCTATTTTGGCTTCCCCTTTCGGTTGGACTCTCGTGGCTCCGAAGCAAACGATGAACTCGAGAAGTAACACCAAGGACCATGCAAGTCATCCTTCTAAACCGCGTACTAGTCTTTGCAATGTGAGTCGACATCGGTGATTTGGGTGGTAAACCGGTTTGGGAAATCCTTAACCGTAGCGTAGTGGGTAATCGATTTGCAAAGTTAATCTTACGTATGTTGGGTAGATGTAAAATGAGTGTCGTGGTCGGGTTGGTTAAAAGCATGGAAAATTTTCAAACCGTTAAACCGATTGTGAGGGCGTGGAAGAGGAGCGCGGAGTTAGGGGTTAGGTGCTTGTGGTTTTCGGAGCTAGAGTTAGCATTTTAGAACTAGGATTGGAAGGAAATCTTAGGTGGATGTGTTTGAAATGGGAAGGGGGTT
This sequence comes from Rhodamnia rubescens, assembly GCA_021437795.1. Classification (NCBI taxonomy): domain Eukaryota; kingdom Viridiplantae; phylum Streptophyta; class Magnoliopsida; order Myrtales; family Myrtaceae; genus Rhodamnia; species Rhodamnia rubescens. The sequence continues at coordinate 70,424 of JAILYA010000131.1, forward strand.
TTTGTTCTCTTTGGACTCGGGCACTATGGTTTTTTTGGTGAATCGATGACCTGTGCGCCGTTATACCGTGACTCTATTTTGAGCCGCATGACCTTCCTCTGTGGGTGATTGTAATTTGGGAACTTCGGGTGTGGAAGACCTCTGCGGTGATGAAATGTTAAGGGAGAGAAACCGTGAATGTGGGAAATTGGGTAGCCTTTTACGCTTTGTATTGCTCGGGTTGCTCGTGCCGAGATTGAGTATGTTTAGTAGAGCTTTGTTGTAAAATAAGAGGAATAGGAATGAACAGCAAGTTGAGTAAAGCGGGTAAATCGTCCGATGGCTTTCGACGGGAAAAGTTAACTAGTGACTTCGGTGTACTCGAGAAGGTGGCCTTCGGCCGTTGGAGTGAGGGCCGAGCATGGGTGTTCAAAGGGAAGAGCGAATAAGGAGGAAATAGTGGAGTGCCGAATTGGTAACAAGTAGTTGATTGTAGTGTCATTGATTTCCAAACTAGTGATGCCGTAAAGTCAATTCCTATTCGTATCTTTGGGTATGTCTCATTTTACATTTGCGAGTTTGCCATCGTAGGATATGGCAGGTCATGGCATAAAGTCCACATTTGTTTCGAGACCGAGCATGGATTCATGAGTCATGAACTGAAATCGAATAAGGTCAATGGAGATTTAGTGCTCGGTTATAAATGTATACCCCATAGAGTATATGGAAAGACCATCTTTGTGTAACTTAGTAGCCCTACTATGTGACTGGGTCGGTCTTGAAGGCGCGATGAGCGTCATCTTAAATGTATGTTGGAAATGACCAAATTATGATAGTGTCGGATAACATATTTTTGTGCTTAAGATCATAATTACCCTTCATATCATTGCATATTCTTATGTTACGGCTAGTAGCACAACGTAGATGAATGTTAAGCTCGACTATTGTAAGTATTAATGTTTACCTGTCTTCTTGTTGCTCGGTTTTTCTCATTGGATCGATTAATTGGTGAATTAGAGGTTTAACTTGCTGAGTTTATCTCACTTCTTTTCATTGACATGCTTAGGTATTTAAGTTATGGCCGGTCTTCCTACTTTTCCTATGGCGTGCCTATCCGTTTATCTTGGGACCTTACGTCTTTTACCATACGGGGATTTCGGACCTGGAGTTTGTTCGGGTCATGTGCACGTTGTGGGTGGACGGAGGGCTGGATGTGGAGGTGATCCCTTATCGTTTTGTGGCCGTCTACAGGCCAACTAGAAGGCGGCTTAAGGCTCTTCGATCTTACGTCCTTTGACTACGTGGCCGGTAGTGGTTTAGTTTAGTGGGGATCCTTAGATCGACCGACTCTAGAGTTTGTGGGAGTTTTTGCGTAGGTGTAGTTTTCATGTATATGGGTTTTCTAGATGTACCGGGTAGAGGCGGTGGGCAAATTTTTGAGACCCTCCCAATGATATCTCCTTAGTTTGTATGTAAACTGATCTAATCATAATCGGTCTTTAGTAAATAAATGTGCTGATCTTTTGATGATTTGTTTGTAATCTTATATTGTTCCTTTGCTTGATTAGTTGATGGTTAAACGATAAATTGATACTCCGAAAGGTATATCGAGATAAAGTGACGGCCTGTGACATCACAAGTAATCCTCGGATGAATTTCGAGACCTTGGGAGGTAACTCGAACATTGGGAATGTATCTGCTTAGATAATGTCGAAATAACACGTGTAAGCATATTTACTGAATTTTATCAATGAGTTTATGCAAAACTACTCCGTTGAGCTTGCAATACCAATTCTCTTTAGTTCCTGTCAAGCATGGCTAGAAAAAAATGTGCATTTTGCTCACATGCTACAATGACCCATAATTCGGTCCACGCATAACTATTATGTCGAGTTTGCATTCGTAATTTTGTTCGGGGAGGTTATCATGTCATGAACACCTCGAATACACCTGAATGGAGAACTTGATCGAAAGGGCTTTCTCTCACTCTCGAGAAAAGCAATTTATCCTAATTATACGATTCAAGAGAAATCACTTAATCTTACCATTATCGCATTTGACAAGGGTTCGAGTAATCTTGCAATTGGTACGAATGAGCCTATCTAGAGGTCTTGATAAGGACCATAATGAGGGCTAGGTCAAAGGTTCACAAAAAGGGACTCTATATCTAGTCAAGATTTTTTGAAAGAAGTTTTCATTATCCGCTCCGGGTTTACAAGTCAAGAACCCTACAAAATAAGAGAGAAAATAATCTTACTCGAGCTTCTTCAAGCGATACTTAAAATCATTTAACTATACATTAACTCAAGTACCTTAATCTAAAGAGACTTTGAGGGGTTGTAATGTAGGTTAGGATTGATGATTGAAAACCGAGGAGCGAAAAGGCTCGTTTTGGCTCGTAAAGCATATGGAAGGGTATGATATTGGTAATCATTGTAGATTTGCCATTGATCTTGGATTTTTGGATTTGTCTTTAGGATTGGTCTTTGATGGTATCCTCGTTGCTAAGGGATGGTAGTCTTCTATCGAGAATTGCACTTTGCAAATCAAGTTCTCTAAGAAGTCCTCTTTACAACTGATCTGTCGGGGATTTATAAGAAAAACAACATGCAAACATATTTCATGAAATTTACAAATTAATATGCAAAAAAGTACATTCGAAATTTAGAGATGTTTTGCAAATGAACAAGGATTTGAATGTGCATTGGCCTTGCTTTTGATAGGTACTTTGCTTTTTAATAATGCTCGAGATTTTTTGTAGATCCGCCTTTGCTTTTTTTACTCCCGATTCCTAATTTTTTTTGGAGCGGGCCCTTTTCTTTTAGGTTGAACTTGCTTTCTTTTTTACAAACCCAAGATTTTGAATCGGGAATTACAGCAACATAAACATTTACAAAAAAATTTATACCAAACATCACATAAAATATCTAAAATAAAATATGAGTTCACTCGGGAATTCTCTGTGGACCCGATCTTCTTCAAATCTGCTCTTTGGGATGGTACCATCTTCATCTTGGAATGGGCGATGATCACCAATCGAGGTTTGACAAATGAATTCGCAAGCTCAAGTGGGTTATGCATAGGATAAAGTGCAAAGGATAGAGAAATGAATGCTCTTCGTCATCCCAAGGCACTTGAATTAAAGTTTGAGTATGATGCAAAGAAATCCCCGAAGATTGATGTTAGTCCGAGGAAGAAAATTTCTAATCATTTACCTCATGGCTGTTGGAATTACCTCGTTTGGGCTCCGACATTGGGTAGTTCTTGAATGGGGTAATGAAATGAAACCGCCACTAAAAGGGGTTAATAATAGTCACCTGTAGTATTTGAGATATAGGAATGAATGCCTCATTCACTTCGGCTATTATATCTTTCGCGAGAAAACTCTTTACCTTGGAAATGTGGAACTTATCTACCACTCAACTCCTGGGAATTAAAATGCGGGACTTGTATGGAAATAGCTTGTTATTCATCATCCTGTCATGCCCCATTTCGTACATTGATGCATCATATGCAGTTTATATTCCCTATTCGAGTTGGTAAATTAAACATGCGAAGTAGTCATGCATGGACTGTGCAATGTGTAAACATTTTCAAGCGCGTAAAAGTGGCGTTTTCAACATCAATCATATTTCATGAAAATCCTATGCATTTGATCAAGAAACGAGACCATGCAAATATGTAATAAAATTCTCCGGAATGAGGAAATATGAACTGCCCCATAATATATGAATGGATCAAACAAGTTAGGGAGTCTATTCCTTGGGTTGAGGAGTGATTCGCCCATGACTTTGCCCCTGCACAAGAAAAAATGTGCATGAATAATAAGTCTAGTAAAGACTAGAGATGCTGAAATTGCTCGATGGCGACGACCATCATGGTCGGTCGCATGTTCCTGCAAGAAAAAAAGTTGAGTATTAGCTTGAAAAAACATGAAACAGAGAAGACGAGACTTCTTTTCTCAAATCGGGGTTTGCCGTCGGTTTGTCCTATTTCCTATCGAGAATGGATCATGTACAATGATCATGGCTGCCGGGGCCCGGGGATTGAAAATGCCCCGAATGTGCCCCGTGTTGGGAGTTTGACTTTGTGATTTGGCAAATAAGCGCTTTTCCCATTGACCATGCGAGAAGGAAAATAGAATGTTATTTTTTTTTTAGAAATGATGAAGCCTGGCGAGAGATAAGCTCCTCTTAAGATAAGGACGTGTGCTAGGACATGGTCAAAGGATCAAGCTTCGACGACTAATGGCTTGATACACGGGTTGATGCCTGCCCCTTGAATATTCTTGAAACACCTAATAAAAGTGTTGAATAGACAAACCGGGTTAGGGCACAACATTCTTTGTAAAACATTTGGGTTTTGGAAAACCTCGGGACGAGATATCTTGAAGAAGCCCAACCCTCGGTGCTTGCCATAGATGACAAATTGTTCGATCGTCGGTTATCGTCATTGGGGTTAGTTTGGTATTCCTCAACAAGATTCCAAAATAATGAAAAACTTAGGTAGTTTTATTAATGATGAATCAGTCGAATTATATCTTATTGAAGGGAAATGTAAACGTTCCTAAAAGGGGAAAACTTGATTCTATAACTGAATCCTAGAAATTGAAAATGCAACCTAGACACTTTTAAAGCAGAAAATGTCCCACACGGGGACCAAGCAAGCATTGGAAACTCCATATACTGAGGGATCGGGAACCGAGCTTTGAGTTTGTTCCAGATCCGCCTCTATATCAATTTCATGGCTGGGCAAATAATCAATTAATCATTGGGAGTCAGGCTTTGAAGACTAAGTAGTCCTCTGTTTAACAGACTCTGAATTTTGCGCTTGTGAGGAGGCAACCATCAGTCGAGTGACCTGCTTCGCCCATGTGACACTCACAGTTCTTCAAGGGATCATACCATGAATGATGCTCAAGGTTTCATCATGAGAACTCCTTGCCAAGCAGGTGCCGTTTTTGCACAACATGGAAGATCTCAAATAGCGGTAGTAGTATTGGTGTGAATTAACAGAGAGGCCTCCGCTCTTGTGGCCTAGGAGAGTATCGGTGACCTGCTCCAGGAAACTGGAAATAGATAGCCTCAGGCCATACTAAGCTCCACGGGTGCTGAACGGTGGATACATGATTGATACGTTTATGCCTTTTTTCTTTTACACGAGGTCCTAATCTTCCGGAGAAAGCCTTACGTTTTGCCGACTTGACGATATATGAAGTATTGGGAAGCGACCCAGTTTCATCCTTTAGATTGACAAGACTTAACCTTTCTTGAGTTTCCTTCTCCACGAGAGATAAGGCTATGGAGTTCGGGTTCGGAGTAGGCAACGTTGCTTCGATCGCATCGTCTGGTCCTTTATCTTCCGAAATGGAAAAATCCTCAGTGATAAAAATTTTCTTGGAAGTCTGTTCATTACTTAAGATTGCCTTGATACACTCACCTATAGTAATGAGTTGATCGAAAGACTCAGCAGTTGAATCCGACATTCGGGTTTGTTATTCAGGGGAGAGGGTTTTCATGAACAAACCCATCAGTTCCTCCTCCGTTACTTCTAAGCATACTTGAGTAGCAAAGGCTCCCCATCTCGTGGCATATGTCTTGAAGGATGAAGGAATCTTCCTTCATCTCGGCACAGACCAGACCGTCACCAAGAAGGATAATACCGATGTCAGCTTCATACTGTTGGCGGAAAGCATTGATCAATTCTTCCAAAGTCTTTAGGGAATCAACCATTTTCTCTATGTACCATTGTAAGATATGTCCAGCCAAAATTGTTTGATATGTCAAAATCATCTTTCGACACTTCATTCAATGCATCAGGGGGTTGAACGGTCATAGAAAATCGATCGACACCTCATTCACTGAATCGACACCTCAATAGTTGAATGATAGTCTCGATATTTATGAATTTGGTTTATTTTTCAATACTCCCCTTAAATCAAATTCTCTCTTTCCTCTTGTAATTTGCTTTGAAACAAAATCGTCTCCGCTTCTTTCTCACCGACTCGAACAACACAGAGGAGAGAGACATCTCTCTTTGAATCTAGGAACCACAACCAGTATTAGTTTTCCAGCATTCTCTTGTCTCTTTGCGATTTTAATAGCTGTTGTTGCATTGGAGGAAATTCCCACGGGCAATCCTTCTTTTACAGCAAGATGATTTGTAGTTTCAACTGCTTCATCGCTTGATATTGGAATAACGTCATCAATAAAGTCAGCTTTCAAGATACCTATAGTGAAATCGATACATATCCCTTGGATCTTGTGAGGACTAGGCTTCTCTCCAAATTGCTTGTCACTGAGAAACTCCCCTTCATGTTGTTTGGAGGGAGTCGATTCCATAATATGTGCCTCAAGATTTTGCTTTTCTGCTGAAGTATTGCCAGCACCAGTTGTAGTACCACCAATTTGATCTCGAAAATGCTGGCATCTATTCTGCCTCCAGAGTCTTTCAATGTCTTTGGTCCGGTTGCTTCCTTTTCTTTCGAGCGTCTCTTGTCACCAACAACCACTTTACTGTGACAATTTTATTTGTCATTGTTATGGGGTAGCAACACACTTTTCTTGGGCTCATTCTGAGCACATATCTCCACAAACATCACAGTTTCATTTGCAGAATCATCTTGAATATCAAGATCTTCTTGAATAGTTCCATTCATGAAGGCTCTCTAGATGAGCAAAAGAAAAACAATGGTTCCATTCTAGTGCTGCATATTCGTTTCCAAGGAAAGAAAAACCAGGACATAGTTTAGTACCTGTTGTGACGACACCAGGACCTGACCTGGCTATTCTTTATATATATATATCTAATTCGTTTATTTAGTTCTCTAAGGGTCGTCCCCACCTATAAATTTCTTAAGGACTCTCTAAGGATCCTCAACTATGTGGATACTTAAAGGTAGGATGTTTTACCCCTTTTCATATTATTTGCTTATATTCTGCCAGCCTTTATTCTTAATTGTAGAGGACTACCTAGCCCATCTAATTAGCAGACATAGTAACTTCCAAGACAACTACAAACATACTTAATTTTTATACAAATTGGTAGACATCTCAAACCCTAATATAATACCTCAGCTTTCCTATTTCTTTGTGTTGGGGAAAACCCTTAATTGATTTTGATATCGACAAAACAATCCATGATCTCTAATATTCACCGAGTTTCTCTCCGAGACAAGTGCCCAAATGAGTGAATGCAAGGAAATACTTGTTTTGCAGACTATCCATAGGTGTGGGTTACACATGATTGAATCTGGTAGAAAAATCTCAGATGTTGTTCGAGAGACTTAGACATTGTATAGAGCTTAGACATTGAGCGCGGAGCTCAGATGTTAGAATGATGCTCAAGTTTTGAGATGAGTACTTCACGTGCAACGATTGCATTATCAAGAGATGCATTCGAGATGATTTAATTGACATATTACATCATTATAATGACTAAAAATCAAGCTGGATTCGTTCTCGGAGATTTTGAATCATGTAGATTAATCAAGGACATGGATTAAAGGGAGACGATGATGACTCACATAATGAAGTAATCTATCTATGGAAACTCGGGATAACGATTGTATGGGCGATTTCATCCAAAGAGGGACTCTTTCCTTATTGACCTCAACGACTATGAAATCCTTTATATACAGTCTTGTCTAAACTGAAAAATTTGGAGAGTGATCCTCTGGAGATCTTGCAATAGGCTTTTGGAGATAGAGGAGTATAAAAGGAGACTTCAAGGCGAAGAGCGCGGGGATGAGAGAATCGAATTCAAAATTTCAAGATCAAAAAAGCTTTATATACTTTTGATCCTACACTCGCAATACTTAGAGGAGAACATATGAGTGTAAGAGTGTTAGATGAGAAGTCTATTCACCAAGCTATAACCTCGAGCTATTCACTATGGAATCCAACCGATTGGCTGTCGGCATGAAGAAGTGGACGTAGGCTTGAACAAAGCCGAACAACTATAAATCATGTGTGCACATTCTCTTTCCCTTACCCTCTCTGTTTATATATTATGTTAGTAGATTTGTGCATAGCGCCTTCGAGGGGATCTCGGATCTTTCTAGCTAGCATCGTCTCGAATGAAGCTCCGAGCATACTCGTTTATATTCTACGTTAATTTCTTAAATTCCTTGAAATCACCTATTCACCTCCTCTAGGTGATAACGCTAGCCACAATAATTGGTATCGAGCTTGCTGCTCATATTTTTTTATTGAAGTGTTATTACTTTTAAGCTAATGATCTTTATGGCTAGCAATTTTGCTCCCATATGGATTGAAGGAGGAAGTAACAATAGACCACCTTACTTGAAGAAAAGGAGTACAAGTAATTGGAGGAATAAATTTAAGGCTTACCTCGGATGCCAAAATCCATAGATATGGGATGTTGTACAAAAAGAGGTCGATCCATTTGCAAATGCTTCAGGCGGCACAAATGCATGGGACAACACCAACACTACTTCCATCGCAGCTCTAACTTCCACTGAATTAGCAAAGAGAGATCCTCTAGATGCTAAAGCTATTTATTCATTTTATAGTGTATTATCTCCCACTCGAACACAAATGTATTGCAGATTATTCCTCTTCAAAATGATATGGGACAAGCTCTACGTAACCTATGAGAGAACGAGACAAAGTTAAGGAGACCAAAATTAACATACTCCTCGCCAGTGCAAAGCTTTCAAAATGAAGCTGAATGAAAAGGTGAAAGAAATTTTTGACAGATTCTTTGAAATAGTGAATGGCCTCACCTATTATGGGCAACTTTGTGTCTAGGCCAATTCGAGTGCACAAACTTCGAGGGCACTTATAAAGGAATAGGATAAAATCAAAGCGTCCATTCGAAAGACTCGGAGGATCTTATCCTTATCCATGGATGAACTCATTGGAACTCTTCAATCCTATGAGAATGAAAGAATTAATGAGGAAACTCATTCAAAAGGTAAGAAATCTATTGCCTTGAAATATAATGCCGATTCCGATGTTTTAGACTCGAAGATGAAGACAATGTGGAAGTAGCACTCATGGTCATGAAGTTTAGAAGAATGGCTAAGAAAGGCGAGAGATTACAAAGACAAAAGAGACTTCAAACAATATGATCAAAGAAGATCATCCGGCGGTAAAGATGAGAGCAAAGACGTAATTTGTTATGAATGCAAAAAGAGAGCGCACATCAAGCCCAACTGTCCTCTTCTAAAAAAGAAAGGAAGGGATGAAAAATCCAAGAAAGCTTTGAAGGCAAAAACTTGGAGCGACACAAAATGTGAAAGTGATCGGGAATATGCCAATATTTGTTTTGCGGCCAACTCGGATTCGAGGATGAATATGAGGTAACCCATCCTAGCATTCCTTTCGAGGTATATGATTATTATATAGATGAATTATGTTTAGATTATAAAATTGCTCTTAAAAGGCTTTTTGAATTGAAAAAGGAAGTTACATGTTTAAAGCAAAATAATGTTTCTCAAAAGGATAAAATAAATTTTCTCGAAAGCAAGTGTTCTCAAATCAAAGGAAAATCCGATTTGACTACTAAGGAAAATGATGATTTGCAAGTTGAGAACAAATCTTTGAGAAAGGAAAATGTTTCTTTGAAAAATGAAATTTCAGATATCAATAAAAAGTTTTCCTCTGGTTCAAAAACTTTACAACACATTCTTTCTATACAAGTTCTTTACTACAATAAGTCGAACATGGTTTTCAAAAGGAAAATGAACTGAAAAATGATTTTCCAAAAAGTAAAAGAAAGACTCAAAAGAAGATCCTCTAAACATGCATGCAAAAATCACTTTAATAAGCGGTTTATAAGATCTAAGGGACAGAATGTCTGAAAATGCACAAATTGTGGTGATCCAAGGCATTGCAGAAGTTATCGCCCTAAGATTTGGAGATCCACTCGAGATATCTTGAGATTTGCCAACTCCTCTAACCCAAAAAGACCTAAACAGATTTGGGTACCAAAGAAAGCTTGAATTCTTTTCATATTAGCAGGTGCTAGTGAAAAGAAGAAACAAAAGTTACGTTGAAAGTGGGTTTTCTAGATACATGACTAGAGACTCCAAAATATTTATCAATCTCACTAAATTTGATGGAGGAAGTGTCTCTTGTGGTGGTAACAATAAATGAACAATTATTGACAAAGGAATTGTGAAGATTGGCAACTTCTTCATCAATGACGTCTCATTGGTTAATGGTTTGAATTTCAATCTCATAAGTATAAGTCAATTATGTGAAATTGGATATAATATCTCTTTTGTGGAAGATAAGTGCTCGTGTGTTAGCTAGGACAACAAGAGCTCATTCACAGGACATAGATATGGCAATATGTATCTTTTGGACATATCATCTAGGGATGTCAAATATCTAGTATCCGTCAAAGACAACTCGGAACTTTGGCACAAGAGGCTGGGATACATAAGCTTCAAACAAATCCCAAAGCTTTCCTAAAAAAGGCTTGTGAGAGGACTTTAAGGTGCTAAATTTAAGCAAGCAAAGTTTTGTGACGCTTGCACTCTTGGGAAATAAGTAAGAAATTCTTACAAATCAATAAATCAAGTTTCCACTAATTATGCTCCACAACTTTTACACATGGATGTTTTTGGACCTACTAGAACCCAAAGTATTGGAGGTAAAAAAGTATTGTCCGGTAATAGTAGATGACTATACTAGATTTACTTGAGTTTTCTTTCTTGCACATAAGAATGATGCTTTCCTATATTTTGAAAGTTTTTCAAAGAAAGTGTAAAATGAAAAAGGTTATTCGATTTTCAGCATCAAAACATATCATAGGGGAGAATTTGAAAATCAAATCTTTGCAGATTTTTGTGATCAAAATAGTTTTCAACATTATCTTCTCCTTATACTCCTCAGCAAAATGGAGTAGTAGAAAGGAAAAATCAATCTTTACAAGAAATGGCATGAACTCTTTTACTAGAAAGCAAAGTTCCTTCTCATTTTTAGGCAAAAGCCGATTCTACTACATGTTATATCATAAATTGTGTTTCCCGAGACCATTGCTTGAGAAAAACCCCTATGAGTTTTACAAAGGCAAGAAACCAAACATATCATACTTTCATGTATTTGGTTGTAAATGCTTTGTTCTCAAGAATTCAAATGATCGTGCGGGTAAGTTTAATGAAAAATCGGACGAATGTGCATTTCTTGGATATTCCATTTCGAGCAAATATATAGAGTCCTCAACAAGAGTTCAAGAATAGTTGAAGAATCAATGAACGTGAGGTTTGAAGATGGAAATGATACTTTGAAGATAAACACTAAAATCACCATTTCATCTCGAGAAGAATCCTTCATCCGAGTAGGCTCCGATATCTCAAGACACAAGACCATCTTAAGCTATTCGAACATGGAAGACAATTAGGCAATTACATCTTCGAAGATGAAAATCAAGATGAATCTCCAAAGCACAACAAAATAACAAATTCAACAAAAACTAAAAATACAAATCCAGCCATCCAACGAGATCTTGTCATTGGAGACATAGAAGATAGGATTTGTGACATCTTGTATTCCGACCCATTTTCGAAGCTTTAAATGAATGAAATGTCTCATTGATGTATTTCGACTAAACCTTACTCGAATTGATCCCTCTTGAGAATACTAACCAAATGGGAATGGCTAGCGAAGAAAATCAAGTACGTGGACCTAAGAACTTGATCCCTGAACTGACTCTTTGACCATGAAAATTGTCAAGGAAATATTTTGGACCAATATAGGCCAATCCTAGAATGGTTAAGGAATGATTTGGGTAATACCCTACGATTGGATCACGGGTGACTCCGTTTGATCATGTATGGGTTCCGAACGTCCCTAAATTATTTTCTAACGATCGTGTCCATCGTGATTGACCCTCGCAATTACATGACAATCAAAGTCACCATGGCTCGAGTAATTCTTAAACGTGATATTAATCACGGGTCGATACGCGTAACTCCTAAAAGCCGCCCGTTAGTTTGAGATACGCTTGAAATTTCATTTTATCGAGATTGATCGCGAATCGGATTTCGAAATTAGACATCGAACCTTCAGGGGTTCCAATAACTATATTTTGGACATTGCCCTCATCCGGAGTACGATTTCTTCGCGGTTCGCCCTAAAGGTTCGAAAAGTAAAATCAGACTTTGGAAATGAAAAATTACCCATTTACCCTTGGAAAATACCCATCTAGCCATTTGGTCAAGGGGCATTTTGGTCATTTTTCCCCCTAGTGCCGAAATTGACTAGTCAACTTGGTAAAGAAAATTACCAAATTGCCCTTCTTGCAATTTCAAGAGCAAATAAGTTGAATTATTGGTGGACCCCACAAGACTCTCTCTCATCATTTCTAATACCAATAATTCAACATAATATCTTGTCCCAAAAAAATCCTACTCTATTATCTATTCATCATCTTCATCTTTTTTAATTTGTGACAATTTTCTCTCACTTCGCTCTCCTTGGCCCATTTGTCCTGTTCGACACAGCCCCACTATTCCACCCATAACTTCTTCGTCCGACATCGCCTTGAGGTAAGACTACCTCCATTTGAAAGCTTATCGTCTTATCTTTCCAGGGGACATATTATAAGCTCGATTTGGCCGGGTAATTTTTTTCGTAGGTCTGTTTGAAGGGACAAAGGTCCCGGACGAGGCAGAATCGACCCGGTATGAGAGAGAGCCTTCTTGCATCGGTTTTCCAGCTCATTTTCACCTAAGGATTTAGCTAGAAATCAAGGTAAGCAAGTTTCTAAACCTTGATTAAGGAGTTAGGATGTTAATGGATGTTGGATTGTGGGATTTTGGGTGAAACATGGCTTGTTTGTGTTCTTGATAATGCCTTGGCCGAAAATGAGGGAGGAGAGAGAGAAATTTTATGGTCTTGTGTGAATAGTTGTTCATGATTGAAATTGGATGGCCAAGATTAAAATTTGCTTATGTGGATTAATCGTACGGCTATGATTGAATATTGCTTATGTGGATTGATCGTACGGCTATGATTGAATCTTGCTTTATGTGGATTGATCGTACGGCTATGGTTTATTGTTGCTTATGATGCATAAATCGTGTGGTATAGATTAAGTGCCACTTTATGATGATGTGATCGTACGATCGTGATAAATTGCTATGTTAGCATAATTCAATCGTGTGGCATGTATTAATTGTTGCAGGGTATAATTTAAATTGTGTGGTTCCGATGGGCCTATAGCCTTATTGGGATTTAATCGGTGCTCCCGATTAATTAATTATCTAACGTGAGTGAATCACGTGGCATCGATCGAGTAGTGCTTCGGTAAGAATTAGATCGGGTGGTCTCGACTGAGTGGTTGGAATAATTAGAAAGATCGGGTGGTCTCGATTGAGCAATCGGGAAAGTATGGTGAAATCGTGTGGTCTCGATACGTTAATCGGGAAGTTTAGCGGGATTGTGTGGTTTGGATTGATTTATCGGGAGGTTTTTAGTTGATCGCGTAGTATCGATCGAGCGATCGAGGAATTTATTATTGTTATATGGTCTTTATGAGGAATAATCGAGCGTGAGTGGGTAAATTTCACCCCGAGGCGTTTCGACGGGGGTTTGTATTTATAAGACCATATTTTATCCTGAGGCGTTATTATGTGGGGTTTTGTTTATTACTTTATCTTGAGACGTTAAACGCGAGATACTAACCTGAGGTGTTATTACACGGGTTATATTGACACGAGGCGTTATTACCCCGGTCCGGACTAGAATAATGGCCCGAGGCGTTATTACGCGGTCTGTCCATTTATAATGTAGCCTGAAGCGTTAAACGCGGGCTTTTGAGTAACGTGGCCTTATTAAAGGCTTGGTGAGATGAAATAGCAAGTTGCAATTAATTCTTGAATTTACGTTATGTGCTATTGGTGAGTGAGAAATTGTTGAGAATTGCTCGCCTAGGATGTATCCGGAGGCACTAGCTCCTAACCTGGGATTAGGGATTTGCTTACTAAGATTTATTCTCGGCCCGTCATGGGTTAATTTTTTTCAGGCCCTCCACCTCGACATAAATGACCCACCGCAAGGTTCGGGATTCCCCGGGACATGGAGATTGTAATTACGGAATTTCTGTGGGGAAGACAAAGTGTATTTTAGACATGCCACTACCATCCGGGTCGTAGAAGAGCATTTTTGGAAGCCTCATACTTACTTGGCATGGACATATAGACATGGGGATATGTTAGTAGGACCGCTAAAGGGTTTCGACATTCCTTATGACGGAGTTGGGAAATGGGACCCCACTCAGGCTGCACCTCCCGATGGTGTAGTGACGAGCCCGGATGCGGCCATGAAGACTTGGAGTCCGAGCAAGAGATTGTGAAGCATGAGGAGGATGTGGAGATCGTAGAGCCATCGAGATGTGGAGCCGCCATCTAAGCCCAGAGGAGGAGGAGGAACTGGAGACCTCTTTAGAGGACGGTGAGGACGGGGCCTAAAGTATAGTCGTCCCTTTGACTTTTTGAAGTATCCTCTTAGGATAGCGACCCAGGCTTCGATCACTTGATCTTTTTGTTGTATGTGGTCATAGGCTTATACGGTGGTCTTTAAAGCCTTAGGTTTGACTTTTGTAAAGGATATGTGGATATGTATATAAGTTGTCCTTTTATCGTTCCAAGTCATCGTATTGTTATTTGTTTTTGTACCGAGATTTGTATTCACTTCCGGATGTGCCTGTCATTCATGTTTAATTTGAATTACGTTGGCCATTGGATCCTGGAGAACTGTACTTAAGCGCGGCCAGATAGGATGTCGACGAAATCGTAGGGTTCGGGTCGTGACAGGATCAAGATTAAAAAAGGCGTAGTGGATTGTTACCGTAAGGCGGTTCAAGCTTAGCTCACTACATGGGGTTAGCTTTGAATATGTTGGAAATACCTCGACTACTGTTGGTTTCGTTGCTAGAAGTGATGAGTATGTTGGAAGGTGATTGTCAAGGTTACTTGGCAACGGTAGTGGATGTGTCGGTTAAGGAACCGAGGATAGAGGACATCACCGTAGTGTGTGAGTTTCCCGATGTCTTTCCGTGGGAGTTGCCAAGGTTACCACCGAAAAGAGAAATAGAGTTTGTTGTTGAGTTGGTCCCGAAATGGAATCGATTTCTAAGGCATCATATAGGATGGCGTTATCATATCTTAAGGACCTTAAGGTGCAGATCTTTGGAGTTATTGGTTAAAGGATTTATCCGGCCCGGTGCGTCGCTATGAGGCGTACTTGTGTTTTTTTATGAGGAAAAAGGACAGATCGTCGCGGTTGTATATTGATTATAGATAGCCAAATCAAGTGATGATAAAGAATAAGTATCCGTTACGGAGAATAGATGATTTGTTTGACCAACTACGAGAGAGTTTCAGTATTTTTCAAGATTGATCTACGGACGAGATATCACTAGTTGAGGATTAAGAAAGAGGATGTACGAAAACGGCATTTTAGGACACGTTATGGTCATTATGAGTTCATAGTGATGTTGTTTGGTCCGAGGAATGCTCCTGCTGCTTTTATGGATTTGATGAAAAGGGTATTCAAGGAGTTTTTGGATCAATTTGTTATTGTGTTTATAGACGAAATTTTTAGTGTACTCGAGAAGTTTAGAGGATCATGAGCAAGCATTCGAGAACAGTCTTGGGAACCCTTAGGGAGCATAAGTTGTATGTGAAGCTCAACAAGTGCGAGTTTTGGCTAACCCGTGTGGCATTCATAGGCCATGTGGTTTATGGTGAAGGAATTGTTGTAAACTTGTCTAAGATTGAAGCGATCATGGATTGGCCGAGACCGACCACGAGTTATCGAGATTAGAAGTTTCTTAGGTCCGGTAGGCTATTATAGGTGTTTTGTAGAAAGGTTCACTACGATAGCCTCACCTTTGACACGACTAGACATGGACGGTTCGGTTGAACTACCGGTTCCGGTTCCTAAAAAAGTGGAACCGGAACCGGCCCTTAAAGGGTCGGTTCCTGTTCGGTTCGGGCCGGTTCTGTTCTATTTTTAAAATTAAATTTTAAAATAATAAATAATAAAATAAACATAATAAATTATAAATTATAATCAAATTGTACATTGTAATAAAATTTGGGAAAAAAAAAAATAGAAAGGAGGAATGGGTTTGAACTTAATAAATTATCATTAAGCGCCTACATATCTTCTTGGGGATAGAAAAATCAAAGCCCATGTAGTTCTTTTTACCTTTGATAACCCTAACTTACCTCATCGTCAATCGTCGCTACCGTAGTGGTTCCCGTGGCGATAGTATCTCCACAATTCTCGCTAAAGAATTCATGTTCTCGATCTAGTTCTTGGTGTCGAAATCTAGCCTTCGTCCAATCGTCGACACAAGCTTGAGCTTCCATAGACTCCGGACTTAATCTTGAACGGGCGATAGTCCAAAACTAATCCTCCAAGCGCTAAATGCTTGTTCAACTGCAATTGTTGAAGAAGAGGTTGCTAATATCTCAGTGAGCGATGAGGACGAGAAGCCGGGTAGTCGATTGAGTGACTCTTTCACCACTCCGGGATTTGGAAATCAGTACTATGTTACGTATCACGAAACTCAAATTGAGTGGTTAAATATTTTTCTAATTTACAAATACTACCTGTTGCCCCTTTTTATTTTTATTTTTTGTCTATTCTTGAGCATATTATACCCTCTACCAAGTGAACTACCGGTTTCGCTTCCCAGCACGATAGATTCTAAATATCCACCATCATGTAAGCCATATCTATTACAAAATTCTCCATGTAATACTACTATACATTCTTTAACCTCTCTTTGTATATTTGAAATATCTATTGTATCTTTCAAATGTAAACAATCATAATAATACACATTCGAGACAATCTAGTAAATCATCTAATTTAATACGTGGACTAAAAATAATACTAACTAAATAGACAAGAGGAATTTTGAAATAATAATGCAACCATTTTTCTCGCATCACTAAAATAGTCCGAGCTAATTCAGTATCTTTTTCATATTCATTAAAAACACCATCAATATTAACACACTCTATTAAAAATAAATGCGTAGTAGGATAATAAATACCAGATAAAATATTAGTAGCATCATTAAAAATTTTCAAAAAATCTAAATTTTTTTTTGTAAACGTCCCAATGTTGCGGAAGTAAAGTAATTTCGGGAATATTTTGTGACATAAATGTACATAATAAATCTTTGTAATCAAAAGTTTGATGAAACAACTCATAGGTAGAATTCTAATGAGTCGAATATCTTTTGGAAACCTTTTTGCCCTTCTCCCATGTTGTTTACAAAATTTTCCCCTTGCTTTCATAAAATGGGCACGACTCCATAAAAATTTAATTGCACCCTTTATTGGGGAGAAAGAGGACTCAAGAGTTCATAAACCATCTTGTGCACATAAATTTAAAACATGGCAAGCACATCTAATGTGAAAAAATTGTCCGCCAAAAGAGGGTTTGCAAATATTTTCTAATTCGGGAATGGAAGCGGTATTTGCGGCAGCATTATCAAAATCAATTGAAAATACTTTATTTATCAAATAATATTCTTCTAAAACTTGTTTAATTATTCTATAAATATTATGAGCCGAATTCTTTTCATCAAAAACTTGAAATGCAAGAAATCGTTTTTGAATAGTCCGGTCATCACCTATCCAATGACACGCAACACCCATATAAGAATGAATTTGCCAAGGATCATTCCAAATATCGCTACCTAAATGCACACGTCCATTGAATTCCACAAAAAAGTTTGCTAAAGTTTTTTTTTTTATTTATAAAGATGCAAAAATTCGCGTTTAAGAGTGCTTTTCGGAATAGTTGGTGCTTGCGAAACCAACGCATATTTATCAAATATTTCAAATTAAAATTTTCACCAGTAGTAAATGGAGCATGATTAAGGGCAACATATTCAGCTAATGTTTGTTTATAAAGTGCATTAGTGTAACGGAATAAAGGATGAATATTAGGATTGGAGTACCCGAAAATTTATTGTCGCTAGTGTCGATCCCCGCTTGCATTGGATATTTTTTCGTCGGATGCCAACGGAATGTTCCGTAGCCGTCTCCTTTGGTAAATTTGTATGTTTGCGAACAATATTTACAATTTATATTATACTTACTTTCGCTTTCATCATATACCTTGTCGAAGTCTTTGCCACAAGTCGGATGTACTCTCTCGGCCTTTCCGTTCCGGCTCATTTGCCGTCGACGTTTCTTCGGCACTGAGGCGGATGAAGACTTTCTTGTGTTGGGACGTGCTCGACGTTCGGAATGGGAACAACGTTGATATTGTCGTCATCGTCTTTCCAATATGTATAATCACGAGAATCATATCCAGGAATAGGATATTCGGAATCTCCCATCGTCATCTTGGCCTTTTTTAGTATTTTGCTTCCACTTGCCATTTTTGAAAAAATTGAGGCGGGATTCAAAGAATTGAGTGGATTGAGAGAATTTGAGAGAATTGTTGAGAGAATTTGTAAGAAAAATGAAAGGGGGAGGATATGTATTTATAGAAAAATGGAGGATTATTTAACATTTTTTTTAACCTTGAACGGCCAAAAATTTGGCCGTTGCACTTGATAAAGAGCTAAACGGTCTTTGCTAGTGCAAGACCAACGGCTCTTTGGGCCGTTGGCCCAAAGAGCCGTTGGTCTCTTAGGGCTCTTGGGGGCCCCTCCCAAGGGGCCCCCTTTATTATTATTATTATTATTTAGCCGGGTGGTTCCGGGCCGGTTCCGCCATTTACAAACCGGAACCGGCCCGCGAGGTCCTGTTCCGATTTCGGTTTGGAACGTGGGCCCCGTTAACGGGCTTGTTCCGGGTCCACGGTTCGGAATGGCCATGTCTAGACACGATTGTTGAAAAAGGACGTGAAGTTTGAGTGGACAGACAAGTGCGAGCGTAGCTTTCAAGAACTTAAGCACAAGGCGACTCCGGCTCTTTTGACGATACCATCCGGTCCTAGAGGCTTTAAGATCAATAGCGATGCACTACTTAGAGATTTAGGTTGTGTTATGATGTAACATGAAATGGTAGTAGCTCATTCGTTTCGTCGGTTATGGCCCATGAGTTGAATTATCCAATGTATGATCCGGAGTTACCCATAATGGTTTTCGCTCTTAAGATCCGGATACACTACCTGGTTGGAGAAAGGTTTCAAGTGTATCTGATCACTAGAGTTTGAAGTATCTGTTCTCTTAGAAGGAGTTGAACATGAGGCAGCGTCGTTGGATGGAGTTGCTTAAGGATTATAAGCTGCGATATCTTGTATCATCCGAGCAAGGCAAATAAGATTGTGGATGCGCTCGGTAGAAAATCGGTGATTTCTCAATTACAAGTCTAGGAATGGCGTCTTCTTCAATAAGTGAGGGATTCGAATTTTAAACTTGAAGTAAGTCATTTGTCAAGTTTTGTGGCTACTTTGAGAATAGAGCCGAAGTGTAGGTTAAGGTTAAGGCGTTATGGTTGATAGATCCGGCCATTCAAAAGATCCTTCAAGACGACTTACCTACGAGAAGGGTCGACTTCCGGGTAACCGAGGATGGAATACTAAGGTTTCGAGGTAGTTTGTGTGTACTGCCGACGAAGGTTTAAGAGAGGAGATTCTGTCGGAAGCGCACCGTAGCGTTATAGTATTCATCCGGATAGTACGAAGATGTATCGAATCTGAGGCAACACTACTAGTGAAATGGTATGAAGAGGAATATAGCGAAGCACATGGCGAAGTGTTTGCCGTGTCAATAGGTTAAGGCGCAACACCGTAAGCCTGGACGATTATCGTAGCCATTTAAAATTTCAAAATAGAAGTGTGAGCATATCACGATGGACTTTGTGATGGGTTTATCGAGAAGTCGAGGGGACATGATTCGATTAGGGTTTTAGTAGACAGTTAACGAAATTAGCGCACTTTATTCCGGTAAGAAAGGACTTTGCCTTGGACGGATATACAAAGTCGTATGTTAGGCACATAGTGAGATTGCATGGAGTGCCGGTGACGATCACTTCGGATCGTGATCTTAAGTTCATTGCCACATTTTGGAAAAAGTTTGTAGACGGCTTTGGGAAGTAGTATAGTACGGCCTATCATCCTGCAAACAATGGCTAGTCCGAAAGGATGATTCGACGCTTGAGGATATCGAGAGCCTGTGTTTTGGACTTCAAGGGCGGTTGGGAGGAACAACTACATCTCGATTGAGTTTGCCGACAACAACGGTTATCAACGAGTATTAAAATGGCACCATTTGAGGCGTTGTATGGTAGAGTTTCTGGGAACACCGGTGTCTTTGGGATGAAGTGGGTGAAAGAAAGATCACTGGCCCCAAATTGGTGCAGCGGTCGTTGAAAGTCGTTAAGATCATCAAAGATAGGCTAAGGACGCTTTAGAGTCGCCAAAAGAGTTATGTCGATAGGAGGTGTAAGCTGTTGGAGTTTTAAGTGGGAGATCATGTTTTTTGAAGGTGTCGCCAATGAGAGGAACATCCCATTTTGGCAAGAAAGGAAAGTTGAGTCCGAGATATATTGGGCCGTTTGAGATCTTGGAGTGAATTGGGAATCGGCGTATCGTCTTTGCGTTATCGCCGAGACTTGCTCGGGTGCATAATGTTTTACACGTGTCGATGTTAAGAAAATACGAGCCGGATCCCGTTCACGTGTTGAGTTTTGAAGAGATTGAGTTGGATGTGCGAGCATCATACGTGGAGCGCCTAATGAAGATAGTGGACGGGGAAGGAGCATGTGTTTTAGAATAAGACGATCCCGTTGGATAAGGTGATTTGGCGGCACTGGACCGAATGAGCGACATGGGAAAGTGAAGAGGTCTTGAAACGTAGTTATCATTTTCTTTTTAAGGAGTTAGAGCAGTAGTTTAATTTCGGGGATGAAATTTCATAAGGAAGAGTTGTGACGCCTTGGAATTTCGACATCTATAAGATAAACTGGATTCAATTTAAGTATCAACTGTGAATTCTAGTTTTTTGTATGAAAGTTGAATTTTAAGGATTTAAGTGACAATGGTTGGATTTTTTTTTAGGCGTCGGTTAGAGTAATTTAAGCTTCGGTAGTTTAATTATCGCGCAATAGTTTTAGAACCTTTCACGCCCGGATCGAACCTCGACCGAACTCTAACCTTGAAATTACTAAAATACCCTCCGTCGGATGAACCAAATGTCTAACCAATCCTAAAATGTCAAATGACCGTTTTGCCCTTGCATTCATGCACAAAAAGTTAAAAAATATTCAAAATTAACTTGACCTATTAGTGGGCCCACTTGTCTTGTCTCTACCCAACAATCACATCCCCAACTCCCACCATCACATCAAGCCTTTTCACTCTCTATCTTTCTCTCTCTCTCTCTCTCTCTCTCTCCATTCGCACACCCCTCCTACGGACGGACGACGCTCCCGCCTCGACCTTTCTTGTTGCTCCGGCCATCCACCACCGTCGGTCGCTCCGTCGTAGTCCACCGCCTCCGTCCGGCCTCGGCCTAGTTTCATCATCACTGTGGTAGCCCACGGAACCCCATCGAGCTCTACCTCATCATCCTCTTGGTTTAGGCTCACCCCGCCGCCGCCGCAACACCCATCGCCTTTGCCATGATCCGCGACCGCACCCGGTTGACCCGAGACCATTGCTCCGCCAGCCAATGCGGTTGGTTGCCGCCGTGCTTCGTCATTCACCTATCATCATCACTAACCCCACCTCGTGCAACCACCATTCGCCGGACACCCTAAGACCCGCCACCCCGGTTCAACCCGAGCCCCCAGTAACCCACCGTCCTTCGCCTCGGCCGCCTCTCACCGTTGGCCCCTCGACTCATGCTCTCTAGCCTCGCCGAGATTGAACCGCCGTGGGACCCTAGCAGCCAGCTCGACGTCGTGACCTCACTCACCTTAGGCGTCGAACTCTAGGGACTCGTAAGCCTCCGTTGCTGCCCGTCCCGTCGCGACCTCCGTCTGAGCTGCCGTCGCCATTTGTTTTTGGTGAGTTAGCCTCTAATCCGTGGTTAGGCCATTAATTACATTTAGAGTTAGTTTAGTTAGTGTAAATAGGAGTTTACGTAGATAATTGTGGTCGGTTTAGTTAGGGACTCGGATTACGGTAAATGGCCACAATTAATTAGGTAGTCTAGATAGCTACGTGGATTGTGGTTAATTGGTGATTAGACTAGATTGATTGATTGGTTGCAATTGTTTGATCGCAAGAGAGCTATAGGATAGAGCCAAGTAGACGATCAATTGTCTAATGTTCTTTTGGATTATGCTAGCTCAACGTTATGGATTCGGAATAATTATTTATAATCGAATATTATTATGAATTGCGTGGTTGGGCGATTATTGATTGATCGCTGAGTGCACTAGTGTGGTATATATAGTAAATGTATATTAATCACCCTATAACAGTATGCAAAGTCTGGTTGATAAACTATGCGTTCATATGACATCGTGTGGAACCAAACCGCATGTTTTGGCATGAAAATGACCTTGGGCCGAGTCTTTGAGCACGTTTGTATGAGCATTCAACTAAATGCAAAGATAAAAATTGGCTAGTTGTCGAATGTGCATGAATGGTTATATGATGAGTTTGTACCATGCTAGTCGTACGGTATTCTAGTAAGTTCGTGTCGTGCCGGTCATACGGAAGCACATGACTTATTAGATGCACATCGATCCATGTCGCCTAGGTTGATTAGATGTCGATTACAACTTGTGACGGACCGATGCTCCTTATAGGAATGTCCGCTATACCGTGCCGTGTCAATCGGAATTACACTAGCCTAGCAATTGCCGTCGCCGAAGTAATGGGACGATGTCTAGTTCCACCCGTAAACACCAATAGTCTTGGTGTTAGGCCACCGATCATGTGCCGGGTCGAGTGGCCTTATTTGCTAATAAATGGACTGCATGTGGTATTCGTGTATGCAAGTTGATGTGATGCCTTGCCGGTGATTATTTGATGTGATGGTTGCGTCGTGTTAAACATTGCATTATGTGTGGCCCGTGGCTGGTAAGTTGGATGTGGTTGATATTATATGCGTGACTATGTCTTTGCGGTAGGACGCTCCGAGTGAATCAATGCCCTAGCCAGGGTTTAGGCGTTGACTCATTGAGATTTATTCTTGCTTTGTCGTGGTTAAACATTTTCATGTTCAAGGTAATGGAGAGATATGTCAAATTCGGTATTCCTATTGACCAATCGTTCGATATCGAGCACCATTTGATCCCTAGGTACGGACCGGGTTTGGGAGCATCACATCACCATTATCTTGGTAGAGGAGGGACTGGGACACTTAGTGGCCCATCTCTTTAAAGCCCCTGATTCATGCGTGATGGGGAAAACCTCTTGACCCGCTCCCGGATTTGAGGGGCCGCCTAACCCGACCCAATATGTCCCTACATGGGATCCGATGGATCTTGATACGCCCGACGGGGAGGTTGTGGACCCCGAATATGATCCTTTGTTTTATGACCCAAGTATGTGCCTTCGATGGCATCGGACTATGTCCTCACACCCTCTTCCGTCTATAGGAAGAATTCTTGGTCGTAGGCGTGTGGTGGCTACTTTTTGAGGAGCTCGTTGATATTAGGAGGACGAGGGTGTCGTAGCCCTTCTTTTGGAGTAGATGAGAAGCTAACCCTTACCCGACCCATTTACCTTTTTTATGGTCTTAGAGAACCGCTCCGAAGAATGGGGTTGTATTTGTTGTATAGCTCTATAGCATTAACGATCTTCTATTTATGGAAGTGAAATGAAAATCTTGTTGGCTGCTGAACTATTGTTGTTTCCTGCTTTACTATCTCTATTTATTGTTATGTTGTATGGGAATGATTCGTTTCCGCATGCGCAATATAAGATTAAAAATTTATGAGTCAATAATGCACCTAGGACTTTATCCTTTATGATCTTAGGGTGTTTTGATAGGGTTGTCGCATGCCCGAGGATCGGGGTGCGACACATTTGACACCTCTATCGTCGCTTCCTTGGCTTTACGTTGAATCTTCCATTGTTGACCAAGGTTGCACTCTGGTTTTGCCTCTCAGGCCAATTACGCGGACTTTTCGCTGCAGCAAGAAGAGAGATATCGTTCTCTTTTGTGTTTCTCGGGTATCTCTTTCTCTCTCTCAACCCTTAAAGTTTAACCCTTGAGTTATATTGCAAGAGCCAAGACATCTTATATCTTAATTCTGATGTTCAACTTAGGCAATGTTTTGATTATTTTCCTCTAGTTGAATTTCGAGAACATCTGAATTATCTTCTGATTATAGTATTTAGTAATTGCAATTATTCCATCTTGTCTTTTTTATTGTGCGATTTTCGACTCCCTTAATTTTCTATTGGTTTGGCCACAATTTCATGCTCTTGTGGGTTCAGTCCAATTAATTGATTAAGTTCAAAACCATTTACTTATGTCCACCCACCGCCGGTCCAATGAAAATATATGGGTTAATTGAAATGCGCCTAACGTCTATATGCAATTAAACTGATATTTTTATTGAATGATGGGGGTCGATTCCTTATTTTTATGCAATCAATAACTAAATGGGTCGTCAAGATTTAGGTGTCAATAGTACCTAAATGTAAAGATATACCGAAAAGAATGCAGATTGTATATTTTTGTTCAGGGGGTTGAGTATGACACCTCATTTTCGGATTGCATTTTACAGTTTTTTGCTTTTGTAGTACCTCGACATGACATGGGCATGAAAGGGCTTCATATGCAAATGAACGACTAAAGGGGTTGCCAAAATATAGTTGTCAGCAAATATAAGTAGTAATACGCACGAGTGAGCTGAGCTGAGTTGATTACAGTGATATGCCTCGGTGAGGTATGTTAATTTTTCATTAAGTATTTTGGCAGGTGTGCTTAAAATGTCTTAAATTTCATATTTGTATCATCTGTATCCATTTCAAATTTTGTCTAGTAATTCTTTGATCTGTAAATTCTTTTATAATAATGCACATATAGTGGAATGAAATTTCTGTAACTGTAAATCGTTGAAAATGAAGCCCTGTTTGTCTTGGGCTTCCTTTTCTGGTTACCCTTCTGTGATGTTTTTGCGTCTACTACAGAGTGCTAGAGCAATGTTCATACAAAAATGAATGCTTTTATAGTCATCAACTCTGCTTCGAGAAGCAATAAAAACTCAAGTGAAATAGATAATGAAATTTTCATTACTTCAACTAAGATTTGAAATCTGGTACATATTAGATGCTTTATTTTGCTTATGTCATCTTATTAATAATGCCGAGTGGTCTTTGGTCGAATTGAGCGACACCCGTTCGATTACGATGCCGAGTGGTGTTGGTTGCCCCGATGGCGTGGTATCCGAAGTTGTATCTTTCTCTGATCTTATTCTTTGATATTTTTTATTTGGTCATGTGACATATTTGTAGCTCGACTATTAACATCGATCAGTAATTAATGGATCCCACATAGTAGGCGATAATATGTTTGTCCCAATATGTAGATTGCACAAAGTTAAAAATACACATTTACGATTTTCTCAAAAAACAATTAATAACGACAATGATTGTAGTTTCGCCTATCAGCGACAGAGATTAACATTTGTAGAAAGGGTTGAGAGTATGAGATTTTATTCGTAGTGAATTGAATACACAACACGCATAGGTACGCAGTACGATATAAAAGCAAATGGCCAAAAGGCCAACGAAACGAAATGACATAAGGCCTGAAAGTCCCCAAGGCCCATAGCACACATCAAAAGCTCAAAGCCTAAAGTAGAAGGAGAAAGGCCCATAAATTTTCATCTTGCTTACCTTTCAAGTTATCTAGCATATGATAGATTTCAGCATAATTTTGACAATTCGGAGATGAATGTCTCAATGCGTTTGCAAGTTGTCATTGAAGTCATAGTTTTCGCACCGAATTCTACAATCGACGAGTTGAACTTGTGCGCCAATGCTCCAATCGCATGTGCCTCGTAGCAAAGTACGAGCGGTAAGCAAGCATTGATGGCAATCTTGGTGAGATAGTACCCCGTTGCACTTTTCGTGGCCGTAGCAAGTATCCGTAAAGACTTGGTGCCTCTCATCAGTGTAATCGTAGCCGGACCTTGGTGTCTGGTCAGTTAAATCATCAAGGACATCCTGGACAATGTCCATGTACCCGAATCTTCCACTATTTCCGTTACAAATTTTGTACACCACATTTGTGTTTGGATCGCCCTCTATACCATTGCCCGCAAGGAGGAGCAGAATTACTGCAGTTGCGATTCTCGGGACTGAACCCATGTGTGTCTCTGTCTCCTTTTCTTGTTACTCATCCTTCGTTGGTTCTTTGCTTTCTTATAAAAGAGCCATAGCCGTGTTCCTAAGATGAATTAAGTTTATAGGTTTCACCGCTCTTTTACATGAATTTCTCCGTTGATTTTACCATTTACCAACGTCACTCCTAGGAGTAATCAATATTCGACAACGCATGAGCAAAAGTTCAAAACCTGGTGTAGATCAAATTAAGATGTTCTCGTTGTCTTATCTTATAGGAGTATCTAAAATGCCGTCCCTGCTATCCTCGGCATTGAATATAGAATCAGAGTCAAAATGTTACTTTGGTGTGAATGATTGAAAAGAGCACTCACAGAATATTCAGGCGCAGAATTGTTGGTACTCTCTCTTAACGGGCGGCTAAGGTTACGTGAAGCTATTTTGTATACCTTGGCACGTAGATTTTTAGTCTGTACCTCGCGGCATACAGTTCAGCTAGAGAGCTTCGAATAACATAAGTACAAAATCCGATAAATCTCTTGCGATTGCCATCATAATTGTATCAATTATTGACACCAAAATTTTGGCGACCCTTTTCATTGCATAGAAAAATTAGGGATCAACTCCAAGACCTAAATAAAAATATTGTTATATTACATCTGCATATCAGGGGCATTGTCATTTAGTAGTAATTAGTCCACATAAGCTGCAATATAAATAAATTAACAGAGTTAAGCAAGGATGCTCTGAGCTTAGTTGGATTATCTGAACTAAAAGCCCGAGAGAACACAAAATTCGGCCAATTCCATAGTAGCTGAAATCTCACATATGGGACGCACATGAGGGAAGTCAAATTAGGAAAGATTGTGTTCATTAATTGAAGAACACCAAATCTTTGAAGGAGAAAATCGAAGTGGTCGGACTGCTAGAGATTGTAAACACACGATCGCGCGGAAACGGTGGATATGCATTTGTTCTAAGTTGGAATGTTATGGCCAATTTAGAGACTGAATTGATGCATTGGTAACAAAAGAGTTTTCGCTTGATTTGTCAATAACGAAGTGGTGGTCAATAGCCAATGGACAGCCACTTTGCACCCTCTTCTACTCCCACGAAAGTTGGAGACCCTCCTAGTTCTAATGACCATGAAAGAGCATTGATTTTACTAATGTTCCGTTCACAGTGAAATACGACGGCCTCTAGGGTCAAAGCAGTTGGTTGAGGTATCGAGGATTTCAAGTTAAGAACCGAAGGTCATTTGTTCAAATTCTTTAACTGGTTAATAGGCTTGCAATGTGTTTTATAGACCTCGAAGTAGACGGGTCTCGGCGCTTGTGCCCTTGACATATGCAGACAAGCGAGGCATTATTTTTAACTAGCTCAACATTTGTAAATAAACTAAACAAGTCGAGATCACTTGTATTAGACATCATAGATTGTGAAGAACAAGAGATGGTAAATTGCCCCTCGAATAATTCGCTACATGAGGCTTCTCAAGAACGATTCATATGATCATGACATATTATTGCTATTATTATGACCATACTCATATGCATCTTCGTATATAGCACATCTCTCACCTTATGAACATTCGCAAAACTTATTATTCCTCGAATTTATATATCTCATACCTCATTCTACACTGCTTAAGTTGAACTTGGGCGCCCAGGCGTTGGGGACAACTTCCCTGTATCACTTGCTTGGCTACGGCTAAGCACGCGTTACAGTCCTCTGGAATGGGCCCAACACATACTCCGTGGGCAAACCAGCTGTGACTGCCCAATAAATCGCCCTCAACATAATGATCCATGGCGGCACGTCGACCAGATTTTGAAGGAGAAGATCGATCGCGTCATTGTCCTTAGCGTTTGTGTTCGTGTAAGTGTTGCAAAGCACGTAGTCCACTCTTACATCTGGAGTAGATTTTGCAACGTTGCATGACCAAAGGAGGATAATTAGGGCAGTTTCAATCTTGTGGAACGAAGCCATGTTGTCCATTTCCTCCTTTTCTGGTTACTACGACTCGTCCGGTATTTCTCTTTATATAATGGCTCCGCCCAAGAACAATATGCTTCTCATAGGTTTCCTCACTCTTCTTACGTATATTTTCTTCTCCGGAGAAAGTAATGGACAGTGAAGTTCTTTGCTTTTGGCAGCAGTTCAACACATTTGCCTCATCAAATTAGGAATTTGTGAGTGTTGTTTTCCACGAGTACATTTTATGCCGTCCCTCTTATCACATTTCGTTTGGAGCCGTTGGACCTTTTTTGTAATCAGCCGCTTCCAATGATACGATAGTGGACCATGGAAGCTTGATTTGATTTCATAGTCATATGTCCTAAACATTTTTCCTTCCTTTTAGATGAGTATATCTTTGCACGACATGTAAAGGGGGAAATTCTATGCGAGTATATTTGGCTAGGTCAAAGCAACGTTCCTCCGGCTCCTTGACCTTTCCCTTTTGATGAAAATGTAGTGAGAAAGGATAGAAATAGTAACGAAAAGAAAAGAGTATCCAAATAATCTTTAACAACATGAGGAACTACTAATCAAATAAGGGCTTGAAGTGGCTCATATTTCAAATAAAGGCTTAAAGTGACATGTTTATTTCAAAAAGGGGCCTAACCTCGCCGACCGGCCTACCGATCAAATGCATTTTTTTTAAATACAAGTTAACCTAAGTTTTAGTTAAAAAATTAAAAAATAAAAGTTAAAACAAAAATAAAGGATCATGTTCCTAAACATTTAAGCAAATTCAATTTTGCCAATTCTATCCTAAACATTTACGCAAAATTTCAATGTAATCATTGTGGTCAATTTTCGCTTGATATCGCTAATGTGGCGATCCGTCTTACATGACACGTTGACATGTTAATGATTTCCGATAAAAAATGACTGGAAGGATTAAATTGAAACTTCGCACTAAGATTTAGAACTATACTAACAAATTTGAAAAATTTAGGACTGACTTAGCATCCGTACAATAGGTTAACGATTGATTGAATAATTTTTCCTACCACTATTGACTGGATACTGAAAAAACTAGGTCATTCTTAGGCCCGTTTGCTACTCGTAATTGTCATAGAAGCTCCAATTCTCAGCACTTGTCCGACAAGATACAAGTAGAAAAAAGAAAAAAAAAAAGAATTTAGTACAGACAAGTTCACTGCATAAAGAGGAGGAGGCGAGCTAAAGTTTCGTATAGACCTGATCATAGACTTGGTTCGGGCCCGCCAAGCCAATAAGGCGTGAAGCACGACTTGGGCTGGTTTGTACAAGTTTATACATTTTTGGGCCCTTCAAGCCCAGTTGTTTCATGGAGAAAATTTTCATATATTTTTAAATCGTGGTCAATCTTGAGTATTGTACTTTAAGCCTCCTACACAGCTCGGCCCGCCCATTAATCAGGTCTATTTGTGTATAAGCACATAAGTGACAAATACAATTCACGAGAGATTTGAAGCGTTTCGAATGTTTTAGCCAAAGATTTTTCTTCTTTTGTTTTTTCTAAGGGTGTGCAGCTTCTAGGGTGGATAGGGTATTTTCCTTAATCACGGAGACATGCACATAAATAAAATTACATGGTCGAAATTAAAATACTTACTTTCCCGACTACCCCGACATCAATCACAAAGATATGCGCATGAATGGTGGGCTCGATTTCTATTCTATCTACCCTAAAGGCTTAGCGAAGGTGAAGCCAAGAGGACGAGATGACTAGTCGTAGCCTTGCATACCATTAGTCAAATCGTCTCAAGTTCGGCTTGACCAAGAGTAATTCCCAACGCGACACAACCTTGACAGGCATAGGTAGCACTCTTGACACATTTGAAAGTTTTCAAGATTGAGATGGGAAACTTCCACTACGTGGCCTCGCGGTCAAAGTTAGGTGTCTATCTCAATACCATCCTAATAATTCTTGATGTGGCCTATTGACGCAAACATTCGGTGAAGATCACAAGCAAATACTTGCTTAAGAGAAAGAAATCTCGAAAAGTATGTGAATAATAATAATGATCTGTTCCCAAAAACGTAATAAACACCTTTTTTAGGGTGTTATCCTAACCCTAATCTAACTAGGATTCGAAATATTAAAAAAAATGAAAAATTACAAAAGTGCCACTTGAAATAAAATTAAGCCCGAAAAATACTAAAAAAATAGAAAACTCCATCTAGACGATCCCGAATCTCTAAAATCCACCATTAATCACAGCCAAAAGCGAGGAGTATTGATCAACAAGCCGTTTCGCTTTAAATGGCCAAATTTGAGCTTGATCCGATGTTATCAACCCGATCCGCGGTTCTAACCGCAATACCGTTTTGCTTTCCGATTGAATTTCTACCGATCCAATCGATCCGAAACGTACTACCAATAACATTCGCATCATTCTTCTCCACTTGAGAAAAACTCATTCTCGAGTTAGAATCGAATCCGGATACATCGGTTCGGTTGACTCATGAAACGGTGATAAATCAGCAACATTGAAAGTGTTGGATATGCCCATACTATGCGGAAGGTCTATAACATAAGCATTATCGTTGATTCTCCTACGAACAGTGTAAGGCCCGTACTTCTTCTGCTGCAATTTCTTTGTAAGATCCAGTTGGTAATTGCTCCTTACGAAGAAATACCATGATCCGATCACCTACCTCAAACACTTGCTTTCGTCGGTGTTTATCTCTGCGGTTGCTTTATACTTCTTATTAGCCTCCTCTAGCTTCCGTTGAACTTCATGATGCACCTCTACAACTTGTTTAGCCATGTGAGCCGCTGCTACACTCTTGTTTGCTTGCTTAGGCAATTGTACCAAATCCAGAGTATGTTGAGGGGTCTTTGTATACACAATAGAGAAAGGCGACACCCGCGGTAGAACTATGGACTGCATTGTTATAAGCAAACTCTACTTGAGATAAAGTCATGTGCCATTGCTTCGGTTTGTCTCTACATATGCTTAGGATCAAGTTGCCCGAGTTCTATTGACCACCTCTGTCGCCCCATCGGTTTGCGGATGTCTTTGTGCTACTAAAATTCAAAGACGAATCAAACAGCTTCCACAAAGTTCGCGGAAATGCCCTAGAAATTCTTGTCTCGATCCGAGGTAATAGATTTAGGCACCTTATGCAAGCAAACCACTTCCTTAAAAAATAATATGGCCACACTTATTGCATCGGACGTTTTTCTACAAGGATTGAAGTGCGCCATCTTAGAAAATCTATCCACCACAACAAAAACAGAATCTACGCCTCTTTGGGTTCTTGGCAAGCCAAGCACAAAATCCATGGATAGATTTCCCAAATATTTTCGGGGAACAGGTAAAGGCATGTACGGACCTATATTCTTAGATTACCCCTTAGCGATCCTAACAAACATAACATTTTTGCACGTACTGTTGATGTCTCTACGCAACTAGGGCCGGTAAAATCACTCCCGAACTGCAAGCAACAGTTTATCAAGACCAAAATGAGCAGCTAATCCTCCTTCATATAAATCACGGATTACCTTCTCTTGTATTGAGGTTCAAGGGAGGCGAGGCGATTACCCCGCATCGAGATAACCATCCATGACTTAGAACTCCCGCATAGGTTGACCCAGCAGTACATGTCTCCCAAATCTACCCAAAGTTATCATCCCCCGCATAACAGTCCTTCATTCGCTCGAATCCCGAATATCTTGGCTTAATGTAATCAATAGGCCAACTCTCCCCGCTCAACGTATCGCCTACTCACATTCGCACACCCGACTTGTATTGTAATCGAAAGGAAACTTTTGCAAAAATTGACACCATCGCGCATGCATATCTTTGTTAATCCTCTTCGACTATTCAAATACTTCAAAGCTTCATGGTCGAATATAGCACGAATTCTTTTCCAATCGAGATAATGCTCCCATGTTTTCAAGGCCCTTACGACGGAATAAAATTCTTTGTTATAAGTACTCCACTTCTGTCTTGCCTCACTAAGTTTCTCACTAAAATAGCAAACCGATTTGCACTTCGAGATAAAACAGCTCCTATGCCTACTCTACTAGCATCACAGTCCACTTGAAATAGTTTATCAAAATCGGGTAAAGCAAGAACATGTGCAATGCATAATTTCTCTTTTAGTATAGCAAAACTGTTCTCTGCTTCTTCCCCCATACAAATTTACCTTTCTTCATACACTATGTAATTGGGGCTACAAATGATCTGAAGTTCTTAATAAATCGCCTATAGAAGGTAGCCAACCCATGGAAACTCATAACTCCCGAAACCGTTTTAGGAGTTGGCCACCTCTTATTGCCCTTACTTTTGCCTCATCCACCTCTATTCCCTCAGCGGTGATAATAAATCCCAAGAATAACGACTTATTAGTCGAAAACCGCACTTTTTAAGATTTATATACAACTTATTAATCCGCAAAGCTGTCAAAATCTCCCTCAAGTGCTCTAAATGATCCTCCTCGGTCTCGCTATAAATTAGGATATCATCAAAATACACTACGAAAAATTTGCTAATAAAAGATTTGAACCTGATTCATAAGCCTCATGAAAATGCTTGGAGCATTAGAAAACCCAAACGGCATCACCATCCACTCGTACAGCTCCTCTTTTGTATTTAAAGCTATCTTCCACTCATCTCTAGGCCGAATATGAATCGATTATATCCGTTCTTCAAATCCCACTTCGAAAATCACTTAACTCCATGCAAATTATCCAGCATGTCATCCAATCTCGGAATTGAAAACTTCTAGCCCACAGTTATCCCGTTGATGGCTCGCTATCTACACATATCTTCCAACTCCTATCTTTCTTAGGAGTTAACAAAACGATAACAACACATAGGCTCATGCTATTTTGAATGTGTCCCTTTCGTAATAACTCATCAACCTTCTCTTTCAGACCTCACTCTCCTTGGGACTCATCCTGTAGTGCGATAAATTAGGTAGACTAGCACCAGGAATTAAGTCTATATAGTGCTAAATATCTCACATAGGAGGTAACCCATCGGGAATCTCTTGAGGTATCGCTCGCAAAATTCATTCAATAAAGGCCTAACTATTTTAGGTTGCTTCTCCACTTGTAATTCAACATCTCGCCTCAATTGCCTACTTCACTATCAAAACATGAATTTCTTTGGTCTCTTTGATTTCATACTCAAATTTCCTTGTAAGGGTAAGGAAATTACTCCCAAAGAACCTATCTTCTTTTGTTCTTCAAGAGCAACAATGTATACTTCAATCCATCTTTCACGAGATTATGCGATTGCTCCTCCCCGAATACCGAGCATCCATGTTAAATTGCCACGGCCTCCCAAACAACACGTGGCATACTTCCATATCTACCACGTCACAATACAACTCATCGTGATATTTTCCAATGGAGAATGGAATCTTACATTGCTTAGTTACCTAAATACTTTCCGCTTTGATTTAATCCATCCTAACTTATAGGGGTTAGGATGTTTCTCCATGAGTATTTCCAGCTTCTTCATTGCTTCCTTCCCTATAATGTTCTTCATGCTTCTCTCGTCAATAACCACAAGAAAGATTTTTCCCGGAATGGTGCATCCGGTTCGGAATAACTAATGGCGCTGCGAATCATCCTCCTGTTTTGGGGCTAACAT
Source organism: Rhodamnia rubescens (assembly GCA_021437795.1). Taxonomy (NCBI): domain Eukaryota; kingdom Viridiplantae; phylum Streptophyta; class Magnoliopsida; order Myrtales; family Myrtaceae; genus Rhodamnia; species Rhodamnia rubescens. The sequence goes on from JAILYA010000131.1 coordinate 104,208, forward strand.
CATTTTGCGCACCACACAATTTACTTCCTCCCCTTCTTCATCTTCAAAATCGTTCCTGTCATCATCTCGGTTCACAACAATATTCATCTTCCTTCTCTCCTCTCATTGCCACATTGGTTGTCTTTCTTTGAGGGCATTCATTAGATTTATGCCCGGCCGATTACACCTGTAACACTTTATTGCCGTTGGTTTAGCGTAAGGATTTGGGTTCGCAGCTCTCTACGCTTGCGTTTCTTTGTCCCTTGCCTCGTTCATAGGGCGCTTTTCGCCGCCTTATCATCCCGACTCCTCTCTGCATTATAGCGATTGTTCTAAATGCTCTTCTCTACCGAACTGTTCGAATCGCTACCCCTATTAGTTCTCGTAGCCCCTCTTACTCCATTCTTGCAGCATCAATTTCGCCTTCAACGCCATGTTCTTCGCTTGAAGATTCCGCAAAAACTGCACTCCAATCTTGTCTCGAATGAAGGGCTTCAACCCATCGAGATATCTCGGCCACTGTTGCCCCTCCGTCTCCGACAGATTATTCCACTCCTCCAATCTTATGAATTTCGCCGTATACTCATGTACAGTCCGGTTACCCTGCTAGCGAGCGTTGGTATTCTTTGGAACATTATCAATTCATAATCGGGAGGAAAGAACTTCGCTTAGCAGCCTCCTCATTCGATGTCAAGTTCGAACCCTCTCTCTTCCTTCTCGCTCTCTCCTATTTTATAATCTCTCCCACCATGCGGATGCACCCCCTTTCAATATATAGGCTACTAATTGCACCCGTTTCTCACTAGGGGTCTCCATATAATCGAAGAATTTATCAATATCCGCAAGCCAATCGAACATCTTCTACTCCTAAACCTCCATTAAAATAAGGTATATCGACCTTTAGTTTAAAGTCATTACCTTCACGTTCGTCATGACATCGTCTTCCCTCTCTTCCGTCATACCTCCTACGAAATCCTCCATGGTGATTCCCGCCTCCATAACTAACACGTCCGTCGTCGGAAAATTCATTCTCGTCCTCTTCCGAACTCTCTGAAAATAAAGGATTATTCTCGCACTGCGGACAAGAAAAGGTTGATTGACGGGGTCATCATGGCAGCTCTTCGCACCTGACCCTTTGCCATGCTGCCTATTCCGGTTCACATTAACGTCGAGAGCTTCAAATCGATCCACTATCTCGTCAAATTGTTCTTTGAAGCGACGAAGACTTTGATCGAATCGTTGATCCGGGCGCTCCATTAAATTTGCTCCAAACGTTGCAGCGCATTGTCCTCAAGGATTGGGGCTCCGGTCTCCGAGCATCATCACGAAGACCACCGCCCGGTCTCCATAGGCTCACGATACCACGATGCGGCGTTCGGCGAAGATCACAAGCAAATACTTGCTTAAGAGAAAGAAATCGAAAAAAGTCTGTGAATAATAATAATGATTTGTTCCCCAAAACGTGATAAACAACTTTTATAGGGTGTTATCCTAACCCTAATCCAACTATGATTCAAAATATAAAAAAAAAATGAAAAATTACTAAAGTGCCATTGAAATAAAATTAAGCCCGAAAAATACTAAAAAAATAGAAAACTCTATCTAGAAAATCTCAAATAGCTAAAATCCATCATTAATCACAGCCAAAGGTAGTAAGTATTGATCAACATGTTGTTTCTTTTCAAACGGTCGAATTTGAGCTCGATCCGATACCGTCAATCCGATCCACGGTTCTAGCCACAACACCGTTTCGCCTTCCAATTGGATTTTCGCCGATCCAATCAATTCGAAATGCACTACCAATAACATCCGCATCACCTATGTCCGGATGCGGGAAGTTTGTGCCAAAGTATAGCGCAGAATGTAAACACATGCACAACAATTTATGTACAAACACCATTTCAAAAATTCAAAAATTAAACCATACATTCTAAACATCAATATGCAAAACAAGGAGTTAGACAATCACTTCTCTTATAACTCCAAAGCTACAAGACCATTTAACATTTGAGTTAGGGACTTACCTTGAGTCCTCGTTGCTAATCAAAAATATTTTCATAAAAATGAAGACTTGGCCTAAGTCCGGAAAGGTCTACTAATTTTCGGACTTACATGGAATTCTCACTCCCAATAAAAAATATTTTTATAAAAATGAAGATTGGCCTAAGTCCACAAAGGTCTACTACCTTTCAAAATTTAGTAGTCCATCTCCCCAGCAAGTCGCTAAGGTGACACGACCTAAATTTAGGCTAATGAATTTTGAATCTAATTATTTAATTAACCTAACTAGGACTCTCCCAAATTCATACCAAATCGCAACTTAGAGTTTTTTCCTTAATACAATAAATATAATTTTTTGAGTCGCCACTAATCTATTTACGATAGGTCGATTAGATACCTAGGTAAAATTACGGGAGACGTAAATTACTTCTACGAACCAAAGATAATGAATCGGGGGACTTGATTACGCTAGATTAATCTAACGCCCTTTCAATACCGCTTCATTTTATGAAAATGTTAATCATGTAGCTTGATTGATTTTTAACCTATGTTGTTGACATAGGTTATCATGTGAGTGTGCAATCAATTAAATAAACACCCAAAACTCAAGGTAAATAATGCATGGAGCATACACCAAGCAATCTTCTCTCATTTTGATTTTCACTTTTTCCAAATGAAAACTAAACTATATAAAATGCATGAATTCTAATCTAAATAAAATTACATGAATAAATGCAAACTAACCTAAGAATGCATTAATTAAACTAAAATACATGATTATCATAATAACATGCAATTTAAATAAAATTAATCCTAACAGAAAATTTAAGATGACATAGCATGGATGACATTTTTTTTATGATTTTCTAAATTAATTATGATCCTAAATTAAGTTATGCCTACATGATAGTTATCTTACACATTTTAGGGTTTAAATTGGCCTAAACCCTAACCTATTAAAGATAGACTATTTTCAAGAAGTCAAGAAATATGTATTTGACCTCTCTTACCAAAAGAGAGTTCACCGACTTAGCCTTCAATGGGCTAAAGTTCAATTTGGGAGAAATGTACGAGGGATAAGCTTTCGACGATCTCTTTCGGTTAAGCTGCTCGAGTTTCCAAGTACGAGCATCCGAGAAAAGAAAGAGACAAGAAGCCGATGAAGGATAGTCGCCAAACAGTAGCTTTGGTTAAAAGTGTCAAATTTAGTGATTTGGTGAAGAAGAGAATGAAATAGTAGTTGCAACCATGATTTTGGAGAAACCTTATGTATGTCCAGCCTCAAACCCAGCAAGGATAAGAGATATCTCAAAGTTCAAAGCTAAGGAGATGAACAATTATTCCTTTGATATCGTAAGTTAGATGAGATATTTGACTTGTTGCTAAAAGATGTGTTGATCAAGTTGGGTGAGGGTCAAGTAATCTTATCTAAGGAACAATTGGATGACAATAAGTATTGCAAATGGCACCATTCTACGAACCATGATACGGTGACTTGCATTGTCTTTAGAAAGACAATTCAATAAGCAATTCGGCAAGGCAAGATTAAATTTGTCGAGGACAAAGATAAGGTTCTAATGGAAGTAGACATGAGACCCTTTCCTAAAGATGAGTGGCATGGTCGATGTCCATGAGCCGTCAAGATATGATGAGAGGAGACTTTGTAATAATTTTCATCAAGAGTGAGAAGCTAAAATCTGGATATTCTAAGGTATCAATTTATGATAGGAACAAGAGGAAGGTGCTGATTAGGCTCGTTTGTTCGAAGGGAAGGCGAGGCCACAGGAAAGGCCACGAGATAAGATGCGAGATAGTGTCAACAAGGCGCCCCTCATTGCAATCAAGGTAGGAGAAAATCCAACCAAGCCGGCCAACACAAGTTCCTTTAGTGATAAATTGATAAGTAGGACTATAGGGATGATGAGACCCTACAAAGACTTGAGAAAAAGAAGAGTTTGTGGCAACTATGCTAAGAAGAAGATTTGAGGGTGGGTGCGCTTGGAGAGCCTAGTGGAAAATTTGATTACGTGGTGTATTATGGGGACGTGTCGGACTATCCACCTCCACCATTGCCAATCAAGCCAACTAGTTAGGGGGATGAGTTTGATGATCCATCGGTAGATCCTGTTCCCCCAAGAGGTACAAAAGAATAAAATAGTTAAGATTCCACATGATCCTTCGAAGAGAGATGGTCGTAGTTAAGTCACATGGCTAAGCATCTTCTTGAACCATTAAGAGGCGAGTTGAAAGGACGATGAGTAGACAGAGGAATTTTGAAATTGCCCGAACAAAAGAAATGACATCGCAAGCTTTAGCATCAAGGCCTTATAGAAGAAAAGGTAATTGGATTTGGAGGCGTAGTAGCCCTCTTGAGACTAAAACTACCAAGACAAAGAGAGGTCTTATAGATCACCAAGAGAGTCATGTTCGTACTTGAATTAGTTAAAGAAAAGGTGATTCGGGATGTGCCGCCAATAATCAACTTTGGCTAATTCTATGTCGCGCTTACCCCGAGCAACGAAGGGGATTAGAATAGAGGAATTCCAAGTCTCCAAGAGAGGACAGCAAAAATTGCCGAGCAGGCCGGTCCAAGGTGCCACGGGAGCATAGTTCTCCAATGGGGATCAACATTGTTCATGCTAGATTTTCACTTGATTATAGGGCATGTTCAATTGTAGAAGAAGACCCCGAACATGTATCAAGGAAGGAAATAGCAATGGTAGAGTTTCAGTTCTCTAACAATGAGGTGATAGAGTTTGAGAAAGTGTCATTGGATAAAGCAAAGCATTTGAAGTCCTTGGTGATATCGGGCAAGGTCAATGGTTGACTTATCGATAAGGTTTTTTGTGGACACGGGGGCAACTCCAAACCTCAAGTCCCACAAGTATTTTAAGAAGCTTGGAAAGAGAGAGGAGAAAATAATCTCATCAAATGTTCAATTGTCCGACTTTCTTGGAGAAGTTCTTGAAGTTAAGGGGGCAATTGTGGTAGATCGGACAAGTAGGGTCTAAGACTTTGAGAACCACGTTTTTTGTGATAGAATTATATGGCTCATACAGCCTATTGTTTGGAAGGGATTAGATACATTCCAATCGGTGTGTGCCATCAATACTTCACCAAATACTAGCCTTTTGGAATGGGGAAAGGGTGGAGTACGCACAAGCTAATTCATCACGTAAAACCAATAGATGGGACTCGAGATTCATCAAGATGAGTGAGATTACCAATAGGGTAATCAGGTTGTCAAACCACTAAGGATTGACCTACGGTCCTTCACTTTTACCACTTTGGGAATAGAAAGACCGAGTGGATCCCTATGTCAAGCTTGGCACTAGACAAATTAGACGATCTGTATGGGAAGCGATACCTCATTACAAGAAATTATTGAAAAGTACTTCACATACTTGGCCGAAGTGATTCAACAAAGCCTTGAAGCCTCGGGATTGCATTGAGGAGTGGGAAGAATCATCAATCAAGGAAGAGAAGAAGTTAGTGGAAACCGAAGAACCTTTGTTAGAAATCAATGTTGGCAAATCGGGATGTCATCAACCCATTTATATAAGTGCGTTATTACAAGGGGCATGAAAGAAGACTTGATTGACTTGATTAAAAAGTATAAAGATTGTTTTGCCTGGGATTACCATGAAATGCCAAGATTATCAAGGGATATTTTTTAGCATCGCTTGCCGAATAAGAAAGGATTCCACCCACATAAACAGCCCGCAAGAAGCTTTGCCCCAAATGTGATTGATAAGGTCAAGAAAGAGATAAAAAGGCTATTAAAGGTAGGATTCATTGAGATGGCCGGATATGTAGAGTGGCTCTCTAACATTGTACCAGTAAAGAAGAAGAATGGAAAATTGCGAGTGTGCGTTGATTTCTATGATCTTAACATTGCTACTCCGAAAGACGAATATCAAATACCTATGGCGAGATATGTTGGTGGATTCGGTATCGGGGATGAGATGTTGTCTCCGATAGATGGTTATTTGGGATACAATCAGATATTTATTGCCGAGAGAAGACGTCCCGAAGACGGCATTTAGATGCCCGGGGCCATCGGGACCTTCCAATGGATTGTAATGCTTTTTGGATTAAAGAATGTAGAAGCAACATATCAACGGGAGATTAATTTCATCTTTCACGACATGATTGGTAAATTCATGAAAGTCTACATTGATGACATCGTGGTGAAGTCGGCCTAGGTAAATCATCTAAACTATCTTGAGCAAGCTTTTATTAGGATGAGGAAGTACAAGCTGAAAATGAGCTCTACCACATGTGCTTTCGCGGTCCAAGCAGGGAACTTCTTAGGTTTCTTAGTTAATCAAAGAGGGATAGAGATTGACGAAACAAGGCGAAAGCTATCATGGAGCTTCCTCATCCTACGTCAAAGAAGCAACTTTAGATGGTGCTCGGGAAGATCAATTTTCTCGGGCCATTTATCCCCAACTTATCCGGGGAAGATAGAGCCAATGTCATAGCTCTTGAAACTTAATGATCGAGAAGAATTCACTTTGGGAGAAAGACAACATGCGGCATTTGATGCAATCAAGCCATATTTGACTAATTCTCCAATTCTTGTGTCTCCGAAGCTAGCAAACCATTGGAATTGTATTTATCGCTACCGATACAACCATTGGGAGTCCGTTAGCGTAAGAGAATGAAGATGGAAAAGAACAAGCAATATATTATTTGAGTAGAACTTTAACTAATGTTGAAAAGAGGTATACCGTGATTGAAAAGTTATGCCTATCTTTATACTTTGCTTATATGAAGTTGAGACATTATTTGTTCCCAACTAGTCCATATACTCGACAAGACCAATGTTATAAAATATATGCTATTATGGCCAGTTGTAAAAGGTCGTATAACCAAATGAGCATTTATCTTGTCTCGAGTTTGATTTGGTATACGTACCGATGAAAGCAATCAAAGGTCAGGTCGTTGTTGATTTTTTTACTAAATATCCATGCTTGCAAATTGAAGAAAATGAATAAAAATCTAGTCAAGTAGTACCATGGATTATGCTTCGATGGGTCATGTGCCAACAACTCAGCCGAAGTTGGATTGGTGTTGATTTCTCCTACGAGGAAACATACAAGGTGAGTTTATAAGCTAGACTTCGAGTGCTCCGACAATCAAGCTGAATACGAAGCGTTGATAATTGGATTAGGAATATTAATTGATCTAGGAGCATAGTTCATCAAGATTTTTGCTAATTCTTAATTGATTGTTAAGCAATTGAAAGGAGAATACTAATGTTTGAATGAGAATCTAATTGGCTATTATTATTTAGCCAAAAGGCAATTAAGTCAGTTCAAAGACTAACATAGTTCATGTAAAAAACAATTATGAAGCCAATGAGTTAGCACATATGGCTTCAAGGTTATAAAATATCAAAAGAATTGGCAAACATTGTAACTACCATTAGACTATCGGTACTTTCCAATGAACAAAGAGAGATACTAATAATGGCTAGTGAGATAGTTCGAGAAGGAGGACTGGAGATAACCCGAGTGTGGAATGTTTAAAGAATACGAATTTGCGAGATCAAAAATTGAGGAGATAGGCTCAAAAGCATTTGGTATTAGGGGAAGAATTCTACCGAAAATCCTATGACGGGTTCTTGTTGCGATGTTTGAATGAAGATGACGCGAGATTGGTCATGTGAAGCAACATGGGACAAGCTTCGGTAGGGAGAGCGACGGTAAGTTTTTCAAGAGCCAATTTGACTCCCGAAGCTAACGTAAAAGCAATGTCAAGGAAATCCTTAGATATGTGGATAACAGGGTGTTAAAATAGAAATCGAGACAACCAATAAAGCAAGAAGGCGATATGTTTCTCATCGGTAACTTCACCTTTCGCCTAAAATATTTATTCAAAAAGGCATCGTAAGCTAGGTCGGAATTGGGAAGCTTACGAAACCCGAGACAGTCCCGATCTCGATCAAAGATGGGCTCATACCAAGAGGGTTAAGACCGGTGATGCAATAAATGTCGAGTAGGGTTACCGATATTGGGGAAAAAGGAAAAGAGAAACAGTTGGTAGAAGAACACTAAAAAGAGGATAGAGCACAGAGCAAGCCCCGATTCAAGTGGTACTCAAAAGAACAAATACATAAGGCATCGTGGATCGAAAGGTTGTCCGATAAAGCGCCTTTAGAAGGCAGAATGCGAAGATACCATTGGTGGAATGCGGGTTCAAAGTAAAAAAGGGCCCTACATCGAGAGGTACCAGCATGCTAGTTATAAACTTGAATAGATAAGTGGTGCAGCGAAGTCCCTCGGTTTGGGACCGCGAGAAGAGGCTGGAAAGGTTAGCGAGAACGGAAAAATGGTTATAGACCGTCGGACTATGAACATAAGATCCTCAAAGGGGGTTGAAAATGTCCAGTTGATGGCGATCCTTGTTAAAATCCTTGAAGGAATTGAACTTGGAGTAGCGAGCCAAGGCCTTAAAAGCGAGAAAATGTGGAAGGGTTGGAAGGCTGCGGGAGCAAAGTGAGTGTGAAAGTAGAAGAATGTTTCGCAAAAGAACAAAGAAGATGAAGGAGATAATCTCTCGAAAGGTGAGTCTCGAAGGTTGTAAAGAAAGTTTGGATAATCTAATTTTGTAAAGACAACTATTGTAAAAAGGCGATATAGGGTGTGACATTCTGAATTTCGATCCTTTTCGAAGCTTATCAATGAAAAGATATCTATCGATGTATTTCAGTTAGATCTCGCTCGGATTTGATCACTCTCGAGTTAACTAACTAAAAGAGAAAGGCTCACTAGAGTTTAAGTACGTGGACCGAAGAACTCGAACGTGGCTTGGCACTTTGACCATAAGGATTGCCGTGGGAAGATTTTGAGCCATTAAAGGCCGATCTCGAGATTAGTCTTAGAACGATTTGCCAGCGTTATACAATTGGATCACGGGTGATTCCGGTTGACCATAAGTATAATTTGTAAATTAAACTAAACCAATTCCCGATGATCGCATCCTTAAGGACTAGTAATTAACCCTCGTAATTACATGACAACCAAAGTTGCAATGGCTTGAATAATTCTTAAATGTGATGTTAATTACGGGTCGATACACGTAACTCTTAAAAGCTGCCCGTTAGTTTGAAATGCACCGAAACTACTATTTAGGGATTTTGAGTATGAATTGGACTTCGAAATGGGACATCAAATATTCGAGAATTCCAACGGTAATATTTTGGACGTCGCCTCATCGAGGTCAATTAAGATTAGAATTCACTCCAAAGTGATCGAAAATGGATCGAGAATTGAAAATTACCTTTTTACCCTCGATTTATGCTCATACCTCTAAGTTAGTCAAGGACAAGATGGCCAATTTGAAACCCCCATGTGACCGAATTCAATGGGCAAGAGTGTCCAATGTAGTCTTGATTTACTAGAGGACAAAGGAGATATTTTGTGGCATAAAAGTTAGACCACCCATCAAGTCACTCAACTTGTCACTCACCTTATCAATCCATCATGTCACTCAAGTCATTCCTTATCTCCCTCACTTGTACCCAAGCTTGTTGAGGAAGCTTTGGGCCTTGCCATCCCTTCTTCTCTCTCATTCCCTCAACCAAAACTCTCTCTCTCTCTCTCTCTCTCTCTCTCTCTCTCTCTCTCTCTCTCTCTCCGCCGTTCACTTCACCAACGCCACCACAATCACGTCTTCTCCTTGCTCGTGAGTTGCTGGCCGTCCGACGTCGTTGGAACCCTAGAACCGCCCGGCAAACCAAAGAGCCAACGAGAGGCTAAACGAACCGCCGAAACCCCCGACCAAACCGTGACATTATGGGCTAGTTTGGGAGCCTATCTTTTAGTCACTTGGTAATTTACCTCTTGAACCTAGCTTGGTATGTTAGGAAGCTAGTGGTAGAAGTTATGAGTGGTTTTAATGGATTTTAATGGCTGATTTGGGGTGATAATTGAAGGAACCATTGCTGCCCTTTGTAAACCGCTAACGACCAGATATAATCGTAGACTTTCACCGCTGGTTTCGTGTCTATCTTGGCTTAACATCCTTGGTAAGTTGTCCTTAAACCTTTTCTAGGACTCTAGGTCACTAATGGATGGTTTAAAATTGGATTTGGAAAGTTTTTGGGGCTGTTATTGCATGAAAAATGTCATAGGACCCGAGAGCCCGTATTTCAATTTTTTAGCTCGCATCGAAAGTAAAATGGCTCGTTCGAAATCGTCCGGAGGTCGAACCGAGCTCTGTTTTCTCTCACACGACCATAAGATCATGAGGAATATGAATCTAAGCTTGGTTGCTCAAAACAATGAATATAATTATGCCAGTTTTATTGGGAGTAGGTCTGGACATGGAAACCTTTTGGGGGGTCAATGTGTGTTCGTTTATTTTAGAGTTTGAAATGTATAATCCATGGCTAAATCGTGATACTTGGTATTCAATAATGAAGTTCAATAAGGCAATAAATGGTTGAGTTGTGGCATGTGATCCAATGATTCAAATTCGAGGCTTGGAGGTCGAATTAAGTATATTGGATGGTGGAATTTCATATTCCAATTGTTTGGCCATTGATTGATTGATTTATGAGTATATATGCACATTTTACCCCGATGTTGTTGCTACGCGGGGTTTGAGTATATCTTGAAGCGTTAAACGCGGGATTTGACCTGAGACGTACTAACGTGGGTCTAAGAATGGCATTGTAACCTGAGGAGTACTAACGGGGGTACAATAATTATGTTAGCCTGAGGCGTTAATACGCGGGTGTGACCATCGAAATTGGAACCACAATGAGTGAATTGCTATCGTATAAGCTTATGAGCTATCGAGTGCCTAAAGTACGAAGCTTAGTCTTAATTGAGTAATTGAATCCTTGAATTGTGAAAAGTGTGTAGCGCCAATGATTCATGACTTTGGTTACTATATCGATTGCCATGTGTTTATCCGTATTTAGTATTGCATGTTTTAAAAGTATCCGGAGGTACTTTTGGCTTAGTTTAGGTTTAGGGTTAACTTGCTGAGTTATAAACTCACCCCGTCGTGAGATCAACTTTTCGGACCCTAAACCTTGACCTGATTACCATGCCACCACTTTTTGGCATGCCGAAAGACCTTGAGACCGTGGTCACCAAGTACCCAAGAGGCGAAAACCAAGCGTACTATGAGAAAGCTAGTACGATCTTGGTGGACGAGGGAGGTAATTCTTAGAGACCCCCGACCTTTTTGGCTTGGACCTACCAAGATGGGAACACGTATTTTGGGCCACTTAGGGAGTGTGTCATACCCGACGAGGTGTTTGGAGCTGTGGACCCTGCTGGAGCTATTCACTTAGGTAGCGTAATGGCTGATTTCGACATAGCACTTGGCCGAGATGGAGCCGGAGATGGAGCTACCGAGACTCGAGCTGGTTGGAGCTATGGTGCCGCCCCGACACTAATCCGAAGATTGACACCGAGACCGATCCGGACTTGGAGAGTAAGATGAGCACACCTTTGGATTCCGATCTTGTTCCTGTGGAACCGAGACTATCGACCGACAAAGTGATGCTGATATTTAGGTGTACGATAACACCTACTTTTTGGTTACCCTCCTAGGTTAGCGAAATTAGTCTTTGGTTAGCATACCCTTTTGATGTTATGTATTGTCTATTCCCGAACCCAGTTATGTTCTATTTCTACTTAAATTGTTGTGTAAACCGAGTTGACCTTAAGTATGTATCGTGCTTGTCCTAAGTCATATGGATTGGATTTTTGTATGGAGTTTTGTTTACGCTTCGCTTGTGCATTTCATTTTGCGCTTAAGATGTTTGCCTTTTGGATCCTAAAAACTACGAACCGGAACGCGCATGGTGGGATGTTAGTGGGTCCAAAGGGTTCGGGACATGACATAAGGGGACTCAAAAAGACAAGAGCGCGAAGCAAAGCGGAGATAGCACTTAAAGTAAAAAGTAAGTGACGATTCACCTTTGACATTTGAAAATTTTAAAAATTCCTTTAATTCTTTTAAGGGGGCATCTGTTGACATCAAAAAATAATAAGTACCAATACCAAAAAGATAAATACCATTGTTACGTCCCGAAGTTCAATAAGTTGGGAGTAATATACCGAATAGACAAAAGTATTGTTACGTCCCGAAGTTCGGTAAATTGGAAGAGATACACCGAAGGACTGCAAGGTTGCTAGACCTCAAGATTCGGCAAGCGAAAGATAAGGTTATTGAATTTGGAGATTCAGACAAATTAAAGACACTTAGAAACTTACGAAAAGAGCTGCAAAAAGTTATACATGACAGCAAGGGAGTTATAAGCCAAAAACAAAAATAGTGGGCACGAGCGGATCATGGAAAGTTATTTAAGAAGATTCAAATTTGAATATGTTGTGGAAGTTATGAATCAAAGAGGATCATCTGAATTTTGATAGACAACCAATGAAGAATGTGAGTAGAAAGGAAATTATTGAAAGTGCCAATATTCGAGATTTGAAAACATGGAAGTAATCGATCGAGCTATTACAAGGTGCAAGAAAATACAAGTAGACAAAGGAGATGAGGAAGAAGCGGATCAACACAACATCTAAAAAACCCTTATCTTCTCTTGTAGTTTAAACTTTCGTTGCCCTTTACATTTCCGCACTTTTAGTTTAAGTAGCCAAGTTTATTTTCCAATCATCTCTCGCTTTTTTAGGATTATTGTAACGTAACTTGCGAAACTTAGCCTTTTGGTTGATCTCAAGTCTATATCTCGATCCATTTACTTCAAATCCATTTCCATAGACTTCTCATTAAGTGCGTTTTGCCGGAATCCTCCTCGATAGCTAAGCCATAGAATCCTCTTAATAAAAATTGAATGACGAATTTCGGTGAAAGATTTCATCGTCGCAAAGCAAGCAAACAATCGTAGCTTTCAAATTCTCGTCGTCGAGTCAAATTTCAGCATTTATCTTTATCCCGAGATATTATGCCAATGAGTCAAACTCTAGTGCATTATCAAAGCGTATTCAAGGCGTTCTCATCAAGTCAAACTCGACAATGTTTTGAGTGCTCGATTCGTTATCATTGAAAGGAATTTTGCTTGCAAGGCAATATCATCGAGTCAAACTCTTATTTGGTTTACGTTTGTGCACTTTCGTTCGATTTCATCTCGTATCGATTCCTTTAAATTTGTACTTGTAGTCTCTTGCCATCGAGTTAAACTCCGGTCGGGAAAATATTTGTCTAATTCTATTGGATTCTATTCTAACTTCGCACGTTGATTCTTCCGACTATCTAGAACTCTCCTATCCAAAATCGTCACAAAACCCCTTATCACATTTAAAAATCGAAGCACGAATTTCGATGAAAAATATTTTGTCGCGGAGCAATTTCGGCGAAATAGGAACCTACCAATCTATCAGTTTCGCAAGGTCCACGAGTTCTCCTACACAACCATATATTGTCCAAATGTATTGTGGTAATCGAGTAGCATTACATCAAGTACAGCTTTGCACAAGCACATCAAAGACATTGGTCGTGCGTATAAGATTACTCCTAAGTTTAAATTTCAACTGGGTTTGAGTTTAACTTTTGAACAATTTATGTATGACAGGATTTCAATGTATGACATGATTTTCAAGTTGGTGTGTGTGTACATTCTCTAAACCGAGGATGCAAAATAACCGAAACAAAAGAACAAAAGGTGGGGAAGAGGGTAAAACATGAAAAGCAACACGAGAAAATGATGATGTAGTGGGTGGAAGGAGAGAGGAATATTTTCAAGGACCAAGAAGCAGCAACAATAATGTCACTCAACAACTCCCATAAAAGTAGATAGGGACACCAAACCCCCCTGTCCGATAACATCAACACCCTCATAAGAAAAAAAAATCACATTTCTAATTCCATTTTGCTTCTTTAAAAAGAAAATTCAGCTTATAGCTTGCGCAAATGTCAATTATTATAAAAAGATTCCATCTTGGGAGTGGGAGAGAGAATTCAGTGGGGACAAAAGCTTTAGCCCCCTCCCTCCTTAGAAGCCTACATGAACGCCAATAACCCACGAGCTTTGTCACCACGTGAAAGATGCCCCCTTGGTTTGACAAGGATTGTGCACCTTGTCTTGTTCGAAAAGCCCCTTCTTCCTTTGGGTATCTCGTTTTTCTTCTCTGGATTCGACCAAGTGGGGCTTTTGGAGTTTTTCCTATTTTTCTGTTTGTTTTTTAGATTGATGAGAATGGACACATTCAGTGAATCTTGTGGAGAGATTTTGATGAGCTTCCTATGCCCTTCACACTGTTCATTTTCATGGGAGGGCTTCTCTTCCTAATTCCCTCAGGCGAAGGCGACGCCCTGCGAAGCCACTTTAGCCTGGGGGGCGGGCTTCGGGGGGGTGTGGGCGCCCTCGCTTCCCTTGCCCGACGTTGAGGCCCTTATTCCTTCAGGCCTCGCTCTATGGTTGGCGACGGCAACCCTCACCCAAGCAAGGCCAACCCACTCGGTCACTAGCAAAAAGAAAAACAAGAAAGGAAAAAAAATCACAAAAACATCAATACATTATTTAAAAAAAAATTATCCATATAAGTGTCGATCACGCCACGCACGTAGAATGGATTTCATCTGAAAAAATGTGAAAAAATTTATAACTCGATTGATAAAATTGAAATGTTTAAAATCAAATTGTGAAAAGTCGATAGATATGGAATTTTGGGACAATTCTCCCAGAAACAAAACTATGTCCCAGTGCCTACATTCGAGGGAGGCGGAAAAACCTTAAAAAAGATAGTCCGCTTGTTTTTTCTTTTCTTTTTAGTCGAGGGTAACGTGCATGGTGATCAGGCTATTTGGAGGCCTGTGAGATACCCTACAAGCTCTCGTGAATGCTTTTGAAACACCCTAGCCTCGTTCCATAGTTTTTCTCACGCGGTTGGTGTGAATTGAATGCCGACTTTCAGCTTTCGAGCTGGAAATTCTCTGGTGTCGTTACTAATTGCGCCAAAACCGCTATTGCTCCGATTCTATTTAATGTTATCGCGAAAATTAGGTGCGAAGGTAGTATGGTGAGCACCTTATTTTATAAGATGAAAAATACGTAATATTATTAGCATTCCTTTATTTTTATACACATCAGAGCGAGAAGCTTTTAAATCGTTGATTTGTTTATTTAGCCATATATTTATTTTTGGGATAAGCATGAAATAGTTGACTGTGGAGGTACGAACAGATACCAATTCTTGGATTCCTGAGATATAAATAATCATAAGATGCTCTGATTTGACCACCACACAAAAGGAGAGAATCGGCAGAAATTCCAAGGAGTAGAGGCATTTTCTCCACCGCACACGCAAATGAAACGGTAAGTTTCGCTGCCGTTTCTTGAATTGACCCGATCAGTTCTTCGTTGATCCTGACCTCCTGGACCGCATCCGCGAAATTTCCTTGGAAACCCTCGTGGGAATCCAGACTGTCAGTCAATTCACCTTTTGAAGAATCGACGATTACCAATTTCATGAAAAAATAAATGATGACCTTGAAATTCCTAATATTAACTCAATATCTGAATTTTCGTTAAATTAAATTAATGTCACGAAAAATCTCAAGTTAATACACATATGACAAATAAAGGATCAAAATCCAAACTAATACACCTGTGAGAAATATAAAGTAAGAATTTCAAACTGATACACCTATCAACTAAAGACCAATGAGAAATTTTCCAATCGTTAGTTATAATTAAATTGGGTTAATATCACGAAAAACTCTAAACCGATACATTTATGAGAAATAAAGAGTAAAACCCCCAAATTAATCACCTATAATAAATTTATCATTCGTTAGTTTCCATTAAATTATGTTAATACCATGAAAAATCACAAATCGATACTCCTATGACAAACGGATGACAAAAATCCTAAACCGATAACGCGTCAAATGACGGGTGTCATTTAACTTAGCCATTTGATCGTAAAACTTAACAAAAATTAACGGATAATAAATTCATCACAAGTCTATCAGTTTAAAAGTTTTTTGTGGTAAAAAAATTAGTTAGGAGTAACTAGTATACTAATTTGAGATATTTCGTAATATTAATCCAAAATCAAAGATAAACTTCAAGAAAAGCTTGTTATTTTGGCGAATCTCGTTTATTTGAGGTATTATCCGTAAATAATTAATTGGACATAAAATCTAGAAAATTCGTGGGATAGCAAAAAAAAAAAAACAAAAAATCAAGAAGCATATGAATTCCAAAAATCACTTATTTTTAAAAGAGAGTTAACTTTTTAAATCGGGGCTATTAAAATTCGGATACGATCGTTCAAATTTGTATTTTTCTTGTTGGTATGAGGTGTGAATAGTAGGAGAGCCCAAACAAAAATGTAGAAGATTCTTTTGCTCCAAGCATCCGACAAGGCCAGTGGGAG
This sequence comes from Rhodamnia rubescens, assembly GCA_021437795.1. Lineage (NCBI taxonomy): Eukaryota > Viridiplantae > Streptophyta > Magnoliopsida > Myrtales > Myrtaceae > Rhodamnia > Rhodamnia rubescens. The sequence continues at coordinate 120,560 of JAILYA010000131.1, forward strand.
ATGCGGGAAACCGACATCACCAGCCATACAAACAAAAGTTAAAGCAAAACCAAGACAAAATCAATTCTCAAATCCTCAAGCATGCCTGCCTAGGAACTATGTAATCAATTAAAGATGAAATCAAAATTGGACTACAAATATTATAATTTTGAATGTCTAGATTCTCAATTTCTGTGGAAGAGGTGATTGGAATCTGGATGGGCTGTAAAGCTTGTCCTTTCTTGCTTGAAAAAGGGCATTTTCTCTCTTCTTCTCTCTCTCTCTAGGCCAAAGATCTCTGGCCAATCTTGAAGGTGGGGGCCCCCAAACCTAGGGTACGATTCAAGATTCCTTATCACGATGTGACCTAATCGAGCCGATAATAAGTTCACATGCCGATTGGTGCCATGCCCCTTCAAAAAAGCATGTCTTATTCAAATGTAGCTTGGGAAGAAAAGGTGGTGCTTTGAACACCAGCTAAAATCAAATGATGACACCCACCGGTTAAGCTCCTCACCAGCACCACAACCATGGTCTCTTTTCAAGGGCAAATACCAACTCCAAGGTCATTAGCATGGGATTGAGGGGGAAAAAAAGAAAAGCCTCCGTTCGTTTTGCGAAAAAATTTAATGCTTTCGAAAAATATTTCTCAAAAGTTTATTTTTCGGTGTTTAGTTGAGACGTGAAAATGACTGAAAAATATTAGTTGTCGTTTGGTGAGGAAACTCTATTTTCATTTTCCTCATCGTCGGTTGGAAATTCTTGATGTGGATTTCGATCGTCTTACATAATATAATCGGTGCTAAAGTGGACAGTTTTTTTCTAAATTTAAGAAAAAAAATTGAAAATTTTTTTCTTTCCTTTCTTTTCTTTTCTTTTCATTTTCATTCTTTCTCGGCCACCACCGGCTAATGACGGCCACAAGTGAGCTCACCGGCCTTGGATGCCAGTAGTCTTCATGGCCGATGCCTGACCGAGGAAGAAGGAAAGAAAGAAAAATAAAATATAAAAAATAATTAAAAGCAAAAGGGGAAAATAAAAACAAAAAATTAATAAAAATTACATTTCTAAAAAATTCAGAATTCTTTTGAATTATTAAAAAGAAAAAGAAAGTGAAGAAGTGGAGAGACGAATTCTCCACTTTTGAAAGTGTTTTTTCCATCAACTTTTGACTTATTTATTTCTCGAGAATCGAATGCAGAAAAATACGTAAAAGATTTTTTTGAAATATATTTTCCGCGAAAATAACGGAATGTAAATATAATTTTATTTTCCTTGTAAACATTTAATGGGCAGTACCTTGCCATCCGGTGATATATAATTCCAAGACCAAGATTGTTTTCCAAGTACCAATTAAGTGTTACCATGATGTCTTTTTTAGGGAATTGGAATTTTCAAGTCATTTGTTCGATCACAAGAATGTCATCCGCCCTTAAACTTTGGATTGCCATAGAAATTTAAGAGAGTGCTGGATTATTTGAGAGGAATTTGACCTTAACTATTCATGAGTTTTCGGAGTTTTTGTTGTTGTTGTTGTAATTATCCCTTTAACAAAAATCAAATCTAAAGTGCTCACAACAGAATGTAACAAATTATTAAGGTTAAATTCCGAGTTGTTTTAACAGAATGGAATATTCCAACAGATCAACATGAGAAAATTTTGGTACAACAGCTCTTACCAACTTGACATGTCCACGTGGCGTGTGGACCGTTGAAGAAAAGGAATCAAAACCTGAATTTCTTTGGAATCTGCAAACCTCCATAATTTTCTTTTTTTTATTTAAAAAAAATCCGCCGATTTACCTATGAAGTCTCGAAGGGGCGATTTCACAACATTATTCAAAGGGCCCTTCATTATTTTAAAGGGGCAGAATCTTAAGAGTAAATAAAGAAGAAAAAAAAAACATATTTTGAACGAGAAAGAGTCGAAGAAGATCTTGTTGGCCTTTTACACGTGTCGGAATCTCAACGTACAACAAATTGGCCCTCGTTCCTTTTTTTTTTTTTTTTGGGTCGTAACCCTCATTCCAATTTGGTCAATACTTTTTCACCCTTTAATTAGTTTATTCCTTTCTAACCAAAAAAAAAAAAAGAGTTAGTTTATTCTTTTGTGTGACTAATGACTATAGTGCTCACCCCATAGACATGGAATTGATCCTCTAGCCAATTTAATTTTCTAATTTTTGGTGTTACTTTACCCCCCAAGGTTTAGTCAGAAAAGGGTTACGGAAAACACTTGGAAAACGTCATAGATTTGACCTACTCAACAACAGCTCTATATCTCTTGCTTTTACCTTTGATGGAAGCAAAGAGAATTTGTTCTCACCTGATATCATCCTTTCATGTGAACAAATGCATATTGAAATTTAAGAGGTATGAAGTTTCATATTGGTTCTTTAAGCGGTGCGATAGAGACTCCATTTAACTTAGGCTAGTCTCGGCAAGAAGCAGACCTACATCAACATAACTCTTCTTTAAAGAACTTTGGTAGTGCTCTTGAGTCGAAACCAAAATAACAAATCGAGCAAAGGCCTAGAGTTGGAAGCGATCTTAGAACCAATTGTGCTTTGGAAAAAAAAATCTCAATATCTTATTTGTTTAGAAGAGAAACAAAAATTTTGTTTTCATTATGGTTTTACAGAACCACAATTACTTAAATACGTTCATCTTGCTGGAAAAATAAAAAGTTAACAGGTCAAGTTTTACTACAATAATGATTTGAAAAGAATTTTACTATATCACTTGAAATGATTGGTTCTTGAAAAGAAAATTGCGTTATCATCAACAATTTATACCTAGTTTTTTTTTTGTAAACCATGAAAATATTTTTTGTTTATTCATTTTTCTAAGCAATATAAGCGGTCAATTTTTAAGAAAATATTTTTTCAAATCATTCAATTTCTGCAAAGCAAACGGAGCATAAGCCTTTTAACTTGATTGACGTGGAGATATTACTTCCATTCTTTATGTAATGAGTTTATTAGTGTTGGTGATGGCTTTCTTGAGCTAATGTTCTGATTCTGTGTCTGTTTTCTTTTTCCCCTTTCTGAGTTGAACTTTTTCGGAGGACAACTTTTCTTGCAAGAGAAATTTTGAAATATGCACGTTAAACGGTGCACAAGTAAAGGAGGCGTGGGAATTTTTTCTTTGCTTTCGGCATGGATCTCTTCAATCAAACCTAACAAAGTTTGAGCAGAAAATTAGCCTTCAACTTATCCTCTCTCGTAGACTTTGAACGTTGATATCTAGATGTTTTAGTAATTTAGCGTTATGTATATGAAAAATCAAATCTCAAGTCCTTAAAGTATGAAAATATTCTCACAAAAATTTTTTTGAAAATAACAAAAAAAAAATCCACAACATATAAGTCACCATAAAAATAGGTTAAAATCTAATAAGTGTTTGAGGTGAAATCCATGTCACATGACGATATGAAGTAACTAGGTATTTTATTTATGAGTAATCACGAGTCTAAACCATTTTGATATGTGAGATTTAAAGTGTTGCAAATTCCTCTACTTAAAAAATCGAGGTCTTTGTTAGCGTTGGTTCATACCATCCAATGATACACCCCTTTTCAATGTGTGATCCAAATATTTATGGCCTCGTTATTCTAGATCATTCTTACTTCAACGATTACTTCCTACCCTCATTAGATCAGAATCTACCAAAGAGGGTCATGCTTTAATATCATTTGTAACGACATGGCCTATTCCGCACGGGGCAAGCTCCAAAAGTGGTCTCACAAAAATGAAGTGACAAAGTGCATCTTATTTATTTATGTACAACATCATAAGTCCTCGCCCATTCGTTATGTGGGAGTCAAAATGTCACAAACTCCTCCACTTACACCAATGACATTCTCGTCGGTGTCGTCCCATATTACCCAGTGACACACCCCTTATTGTTATTGGTGTGTGATCCAATCCATTGCTGTCCTCTCCGCTACCTCAAAACCTTCTTGCCCCGACGATTATTCGCTGCCCTTTTGGATCGGAATCTAGTGGAAGAACTCCTGCTCTGATGACATTTGTAACGACCGGCTGCGAAAGGAGAAGTCATGGTAACTAAACATCATTTTTGGTATATCTCAGACTAGCATCACAAGATCTAACCCATCTGACAAGGGAATCGCTTCATGAAAATCCAACCAAAACGCTCAGTAATTCATATTTTCTGTTGAATGATCCACGGATCAAGTCCGCGACCTATGAAGAAGTCTTCGCAACGGGTGATTTCACAAAAGAACTATTTTTAAGAGCGCTGCATGCGAAATGAAGAATCCTAAGAGCGAAAAGAAAGAAACGACATAACAGCTTCAACAAGAAAGTGGTAAAAGAAGATTTCGTTTTTTTCTATAAACGTGTTGGAATCTGAAGGTAAAACCAAACACTAGATTTTTTTTTTTTTAATATAGTTCCAACTTTTGTTTGAATTCTCTGTAGACCATTTCTACAATTGAAGGCTTTCTTTGAATTTTCAGTCGGAATGTGATAATACGTCAGATTATTTCTGTTATCAACCGAAACTATATTTCGTTTTCAGGATCAAGTGATGTTTAGTAGGCTAGACCATGTTTAATAGACTAAGACCAAATCAATGGAACATTCTTGGACTTTACTGGTATCAAATATGAGTTTCATTTATCCAACCAAAGGCTATTTATGCTCCTTTTGACTCGTTCAGAGGCTCTCTAGATAGTATGTATGGGAGAAATTTTGATGTTAGTCCCCAATCGTCGGACGGTGGGGGGGGGTGACCTTTATATGTAAACATAAACCCTCTCAAACCAGAAATACAAAAATGCTCTTGAGACTTGATAATAACGCAGAAAAGAGAATGGGGAATTTCAATATATTTCAGTATATCTAGAAAGAGTACATTAAGCCTATTCATATGTTTTATTAGAAGACTAATTAAGGTAATAAGATAGAGATAGTAACAAATATAATCAATCAAGCATATGCACTATCAAAGGAGATATATGCATAATCGTGAAAAATATGTTGAATCAACTAAACATCCTAATACGACAAAAAAAAAATAAACATCCTAACACTACTAACATCCCCTCAAACGCAACATAATTGAAACAAATAAACTTGAGTTTGAAAAAAAAAATCCAAATAGTGGCTAATAAATCTTTGATGGCCATGAAATCAATCTACACAACATCGAGCATGACAAATTTGTGACGCAGTTGTGCGTGGTGGCTCTCTATTGATGATGAGATTTCAATATGTTGATTGTTTGACGACGGCAAGTCTGGTGTGGTGGTGTTGGCTTCTCAAATGACACGCAAAACATTGAGAGTCGGAGGGGAAACAAGCAAGTAGCAGATTGGGCTGGCTTGTAAAACAATAACTAAGCAACATGGCCTATACAAATGGCATCGTAGCATCAATGTGAAATAGTAACTGAGCAACATGACTTATACAACTAACACTGCAAGCATCAAGCAGCTTATATGAATGGCTTGAAAAAATTATTGCTTAGCAATGCGGCCAGTTTTGGCATTGAAAGAAGAGACACTTCTATGAAAAAGGCTTGACAAGGCGACATGTCGCCAACATCGTGACATTTCCATCGTGGCACTTGCCCAAATAGGAATGAAGCACTTTGATGAACACTATTGAGAGGCGTAGATGGATTTATTTTGCTGTGAATGCATGGGGTGCACTAGGGTTGCCTTATGGAAGGGGGCTCTAATACAACTTCGAATAATGCGGAAAAGAGAATTGAAAATCTTTGTATATTTCAATATCTCTAGTATGAGTACATGAAGCTTATTTATTTGAAGATTAACTAAGGCAATAAGATAAAAATAATGTCATGTATAATCAATCCAAAGATATGCACAATCAAAGGACATATATGCACAATTCCGATGTAACTAAGGCAACAAGATAAAGACAATATCAAATATAATCAATTAAGTATATGCATTATCAAGGAAGGTATATGCATAATCATGATGAATTGAAATATACAAAACTATATAATCAATCAAGCATATGCACTATCAAAGGAGATATATACATAATCATGGTGTAATTGAGGCAACAAGATAAAGACAATATCAAATATAGTCAATCAAGCATATGTAGAGGTGAGCAAATCGAGACCGGACCGGGACCGGTGGTCCGGTTCCCTGTTCTAGAGGGAGCGGTCCGGTTCCCGATTCTAGGGTTCTAGGACTCGACCGCTCGGACCGGACCGATTGAATTTTTTTTATATAAAAAAAAGTTACTCTCCCCGTACTTGTTAAAGGTGTCCAAGAAATTTTACCAAATTGAAAAGTTATTAGCACTCTCTATTTTTTATTATTCTATATATAAGTCTTTTTAGTTACACTCATTTTATTTTTTGAAAGTACCAAAGCTCATGTGCTCCATGTTAGGAATGGTGCATGTTTTTTTGGCACGTGTTCGGTCCAATGGAACCGCCCGGAACCGGACCGGACCAATAGTCCAGTTCTTAATTTCGAAAAGTTGAGAACCGAGACCATCGGTCCGGTTCTCGGTTCTTGAGGGGAACCGGATCGGATCGGGAACCAATCACTCCTAAGCATATATACTATCAAAGGAGATATATGCATAATCATGATGTATTGAAATATACATAACTATATAATCAATCAAGCATATGTACTATCAAGGGCTAAGCCCTCGCCGCCTGTGCAACCCTTTCTCCTTTTCATTTTTTATTTTAATTTTTAGAGTAATTCTCTATTTTTTATTTTAATTAATTTTTTTTATTTTTTATGTTTTAATATTATTTTAACTTTAAGCCTTTTTCATTGTTGATAAGACCTTCGATGAGCCACATGGCTTCAAATATTAATAAAAAAAATCCATGTAAGATTTTCGCCAAGCATATCGAAATTGGCACTTAAGCGATCGTTTTACCAAAAAAGTTGACACTTAAATGATCCGAAACAAAATTTGGTATTAAAGTGAGCTTTACATGCTAGTTTTGGCACTTCATGTGTCCTTTTTCTTATGTATATATGAATGGGTTATTCCATGCATTAATAGTTAAATAGAAGTTTTAAAATTTCCTGACTAATATTATCAATTGATTTATACAATTTCCCGTAGTACGCAAATTACGTACTTTAAGTATATGGAGAATTTGAGTAAACTTACAACTTATGCCGTTCAAATTCTCAATGTAGGAATGAAAAACATTACCGTAAATTTTCATTATCATCTAATGAAATGGGCACTTAATAAAAAAAAAAAAAAAGGTTGTCAATAGAGGCAAAATGTAGGCTCCAAGGGGGTACAATATTTGCCGACCTATCTTCTTAACCATCAATTACAATTTTCTGGAAGATACCTTTGGAGGCCGCGGTAAAGGGATGGGCTTGGGATGCGACCGGACATCGCATTTCCCGTCCCCGTCTCATGAGGTGGAGCTCTTCTTTGCCGCGGCCCCATGCGGTCCGGGGTGCCCCAACAGGGCTAATACTATCGAACCTCCCGTGCCGGCAATCGCCTCACCCCACCAAATGCCCTGCGCAGCAAGCTTCATGGGGGGTCATTTGCGTCCTTCCGGGGCGTGGTGGGGGTACAGATTCCTCATGCCCCCTTGCCCATCCCTAATTGTCAACCACCCTTGGGCTTGTCAATTTCTCAAGTTTAGGGATACTGTGTAGTTTGTACAACAATTTTCGTTTAATTTTATAGCACAAGTGCCTGGGATCCTAAAACTTATTACGAAAAAGATTGAATCAGTAAATCTTAAAAAAATGCAATCGAATCCTAAAACTTATCGAATTTGTGCGAACAAGTTATTCCGTTAATTTCGTCCTAACTTTGATCGATAAAAATACCGATATGACTTTTTTTTGTTATTATTTTGTCTTCTATATGAAGCTAATGTGGCTAAAACATTTATCCTTCATGTAGGAGAGAGAAAACAATAAAGAAAAAAAGGCACGTCAAGATTTTGTATTAGTCAAGTTGGTCGGAGTTAACATAATTGCACCAGATTGACAAGTTTTAGGGCCTAATTGCACTTATTGTAAGTTTTAGGACTTAATTGCACTTTTTTTAATAAGTTTTTGGACTTCCAATGTATTTAACCATAATTTTTTTTTCAACTAGAAAATGGCCCAATTCTTATTACTTCAAAGCAAAACAAAAAGCGCATTAACAATAAAGTACATGTTCATGTCCAGCAATGATATTACCTTAAGACATAACCATGGTCCACATCATTCGAAAGATAAATATACTTCCCCTATCCTTTCCCATATATATAAGCATCACAAAATTGTAGATAAAGAGAAAATCACAAATAGTTCGGTACATATGCATTTATTGAAAAATGTTATCCAGGGTACCTTGTATTTTCCTAAAGGACGTCTTACATGGTGGCCGTCATATACTCACTAAATGTGAGCAATCGGGCCAGTTCAATTCTGGAACCAGCCTTACCCAACCGATTCAAGACAAGTTCACAAGGGGATCAATCTAGTAAGATCGGAACCAACATTAATCGGTTCAATTCCCATCCTATATCTCGCACTTCGGAACCTCGTATTATATGAAACCTATAAGGCGATTCCATCATAACCTGTAATTGAACTAGTTTAACTTTAATCCCAAGTAATTCCTTTACTCTTTTCTTTTTGAATCGAACTTATTATTGAAATTGAACATGTTTGACACATTATCTTCAAGCTGTAAAAATAATATTCATGTTTGGCACTTGCGTATTGTGTATATACTAAATTGAAAAAAAAAAATATACATAAAAAGGCTGGATGGTTTCAGAGCTAGTTCCAAGTTCAACATGGTCGGTTCCCGATTTCAAAAACTAGGAACCGACCCGAACAGAGTAAGTTTCGGGTTGCGCCTGGAGCTCATTCATCATGGAATCGATTCCGAAATTTTGAAACTTATTAAAACCTATCCAGTTATATCTAACGCCCATCCCTAGACCTATTTGGCTATGCCGATCCCATATATCCTCTCGCACCCGCCCCTATTTCATGAGGAGTTGATCCTGCGAAATTTACTTAGCGGCCAAGAGCTTCAGACCTTCGCGCGCGAACCATTTCGCTCCTCATCTTGCCTAGCTCGAGTTCCGGCTCGCCCCCTGCCCAATCGACGGTGTATCATCTCGTGACTTTAAGAGGTTTATCCTATATCGGTTGTGACTTCTATTTTTCGAGGTGCCCTCGAAAAAAAGGAAGGAATCTGAACAAGGTTTGAAAAATCCTGGAGCGGAGGATGCGAATTTGCGTGTAGGTGCGTTGCGCGAGGGGCGGATAGAATACGCGAGGAGCCGCGTGAGTTTTTTTAATTTCTTTCCTTTTATTAAAAAACAGCGTCTCTCCACGAACAGAATCTTCTCCTCCAATCTTTCTCTCTCTCTCTCTCTCTCTCTCTCTCTGTACATGAATCTGTAAATATAAATATTCACCTCCAATCCCCTCCTCTCCTCTCTCTCTCTCTCTCTCTCTCTACACTTGCGCAAACGCCGTTCCAGGAGACGACACAGTATCTGAAGACGATCCCAGCTGAAGGGGAGGGGGCCAATGGGGTCGATCCCGCCTGAGCTGAGCTTGGATTTCAGGCCGTCGTTCGTGCCGGCGGCGATCGGGGACCTCCTCCGGGAGGCCTCGGCCATCGGGGACGCCCGCCTCAGGTCGTCCAGGCTCGACGGTTACGTCGCGCGGTTGCAGGAGGAGATGAACAAGATCGACGCCTTCAAGCGCGAGCTCCCGCTCTGCATGCTGCTGATGAAAGATGGTTCGTGTCTGGCCTTCGCTTTCTTTTTCTACGCGCTTTGGAGATTCTGCTCTCGTTGGGAATCGGAAACCACCGATTCGATTTGCGATGTGGGTGTTTGTCCGATGGGAGTTTCTTCTCCTTTTCCGATGGTTTTGATTCATGGGAGCTTGTTGGATTCGTATTCCTTCTTTGGGTTTCTGATTCGCAGCTCTTATGGCCTTCTTCGTTTCCTTCTTTTCTTTCCTGTGTCACTGTCGCTGTCCTCTGTCTGATTTCCTAGCGTTGCTTGTGTTTTGATTATCTTCGGTAGCTATTTCGGCATTGAAAATGGAGTCCGAGCAATGCGCTGCCCCGACGAGCGCTCGGCCTGTGCTGGAGGAATTCATCCCGCTGAAGAAGGACAAAGATGAAGAAGACGAGAAGCTCGAATTGAAGAAAGAGACGGACGATTCTAGAGACAAGAAGAACTGGATGAGCTCCGTCCAGCTCTGGAATACGGATAGTAGCCCCCCCGCCGTTCACTCCTCTGATCTTAAACAAGAACTTAAACTAGAAACCACGGTAAAAAAACTGAAATTTCAACCACTTGAGAGTGCGAAAATGCATGTGGATCAACTGTTGTGAAATCTGTTGTCAAAAAGGTAGAGGATCTAATGTGACTGAGTAATTGCTTCCCCAGGTTAATCAGGCACAGACTCTCTCTGCCACGCAAGATGTCCTTGAGACATGTAAAGGGAGAAATGGGGCGAGGCCATTGGTGCAACTTAACGGGTACTCGCCTTTTCCGGCGACCCCAGTCACTTCGGTCCCGGAGGAGAAAATGAAATTGCCTGTACAAGGCCTCTCGCTTCTTGCTTCTGGGATCAAGTATCCAAGGGAAAAGTCGTTTTGTCCCGACACCAGGACGGGATGTGGGAGATTGATTCCATCCCCTGCCCACGATGTTCAGTCGAATTCGCCGAGCAGAGGACATCAGCCTCCGCAGCAGACTGCGAGGAAGCAGAGAAGGTGCTGGTCTCCCGAGTTGCATAGGCGGTTCGTCAATGCCTTGCAACAACTCGGTGGCTCACAAGGTTAGATTGTGGAGTTGTATTCAATACTTGTTGTAATAATCATACAACTTAGCTGAGAGTAGAGACCCAGACTTCTGTGGAGTTGATGTGGTCTTCGATGTTTCTGTGAATTTCTCTTTTCTGCTGGTGGATTACACATTGATAAACGATTGCAGGGGACATAGATTTTTGGTTTCTGTGGCATCTGGACTATCTTTTTTGCTTGGTAGTTTGGAGAAATTGAATGAGAAGTTGTGGAGATGGATGGTTGGTCTTGATGTTTACCCATGTGTGTATTCACCATTATCTGATATGAATTTATCTGATCCTTGCAGCTGCTACACCGAAGCAGATTAGAGAACTTATGCAGGTCGATGGCCTGACCAATGACGAAGTGAAAAGTCATTTGCAAGTGAGTTTCTCACAAGATCCCAGTTCCTTTTGTGTTTTTTATGATCTTCCAAACATCTCCTTGACATAGTATGAGAAATGGAGGTGCTCAAGTAAATTTCCAACAATTTATTATGTTATTTACCGTCTATGGTCTGATCGAATATCCGAATGTCGACCTCTGTTCTTGTCAAGTTCTTCGTTTGACCGTGAAGACTGATTTTCAGATTCTTTCTCCTTTCAGAAATACAGGCTTCATACTCGAAGAATATCTTCTGCTACATCTTCCCCAGCGGATCAATCTGTCGCCGTTTTGGGGGTTTATGGTTGTCCCCGGATCAGTATGGCGACTCCTCGAAAGGAAGTAGCTCACAATCTGATTCTCCACAAGGTCCGCTCCAGTTGGGCGGAAGCATGGGGGCTACTACATCAATTACTGGAGGCAACAGCATGGAGGATGACGAAGACGAGAAGTCCGAATGTTATAGCTGGAAAAGCCATGTTAACAAACCCGGTAAAGTCGATGTATAGAGAGTTTCAACAGCGGTGAGTTTTTTGCAGATAAGAAATTATACGTGGAGTTAGTATCTACGAATAACGGATCATACATAAAATGTAGAAGTATCTCAGCTGACATGAGAGGCTTCGAAATTTTGCAGAGGTAGCTTTTTTTTTTTTTCCTTTTGTTGTTATATCCTGAACTCTGTTGAGTTTTGCATTTACTCGCCGGTATGAGGAAACTGTTGTGAGAGCATATATGAAAGAAGTTGAGGCCATTTTATTCATCATCAATCTTACCATCAATGCGTGCATCATTCTGAACCAGAAAATGATCTGTTTCCTTATGAGAGAATCTGAGGTGTGTGTTCACCTACCATTCTCTGCTTGAAATTAAGAAAGATGGTGACTTTAACATTCATCTCATCAGAAGACAAGAGCACTATGTGATGGTTTCTCTTCTTGGTGTCAAAAAACTCTATTAGAACATGGAGAAAGAACAAGGATTAGCACAGCATAATTGAGAAGGTGGGTTTTGCTGATCATCCATGAAAATGATGGAAAGATTTTTTTTTTTTAATCACAGATGGAAAGATTTGGAAAATTGATAACAAAAATAAAAAGGAAATCAAAAGTGTTGCAGCTAACTTTCCAAGGGAAAAGTTAGATCTGAGTCCTATTTTCCATACTCAATTATGCAGAAGTCAAGAGAGAACTTATAGTCCCAAGCTGTGAATTGTCTTTGTATCCCCCTCCCCTTTGGGGCTAGTTCTCATTGGTTCTTTCCTGGAAAATGCAGAATCTTCGAGTTGTCCATGGCATGATTTTGAATGAGCGCCTGCTAACGATGTCAATGATGACGATGGTATCAATCCATTGTATGCCACTATGGCTTTTCCTATTGAATAATGACTTGAGTCGAGGCTCAAAGAAATAATTATATTTCGAGATAAGTGCGTTGGATTAGAAACCTTAAAATTTATCAAAAATATGCAATTGAGTTATAAAATTTTCAAAAAGTGTAATTAAGTCTTAAAACTTTGAAAATATGTAATCAATTGACAAAACTTGTCAAATTAAACTTGTCATAAAAGTGTAACTTGAGTCCTAAAACTTATCAAATTAGTGAAATCAAGAGAAAAATTTACCCAAAAAATCTAGACCTATACAAATTGTGTCAATTCAATTTTAAATCTTTTACATTCGTGTCAATTCAATCCTTCCTGGTCAATTTTGCCTAAAAATTACTGACGCATGACAACCAAGACGGACGTGGCCAATCTTTAATGATATTTTTATTTTTTTATTTATATTTGATTTTATCTTTTAATTTTTTTCTTCTTCTTCCTTCTCTGGCTGGCCGTCAAGCCCAATGATCCAGGAGGAAAGGGCCGAGGAAGCTCTCTCCCTAGCCACCGGCTAGGGTGAGCGTTGCTTAGCAATGGTGAGGCGGGCACCTCGCTTCTAGGGGAGGCGACCTTGCTAAACGATGATGAGGCCCGCCTAGCCATGGCCGGGCGACGCCCATCCTCATTGGTGATCGGCGGGGGCAAGCCTAGCCGGTCCTCCTTTGGCCAACCTCCGAGCCGGCGGCCGACCAGGAGGAGGAGGAAAAAGAAGAGAAACAGGATAATGAAAGATAAAAAAATTAAAAATAAATTTTTGAAAAATAATAAAATATTATGAAAAGTTGGGCATGTCGGCGTTATGGTAGCGTCATGTCAACAATTTTTGGCCAAAATTAAATTGAATAATTGAATTGACACAAATGTAAAAGGTTTAAAGATCGAATTGACAAAAAAAAAGTTTATGATTGCAATAGAATTATGGTTTTTTTAGTAATTTTTCATGAAAGCAAGTCATCTAGTTGATTGCACTTTTTATAAGTTTTAAAACTTAGATTGCACTTTCGTGGACTTGATTGCACTTTTGAAAGTTTTAGGTCTCGATCGTATTTTTGTAATAAGTATTAAGACTTGATTATATACTTTTTGAAAGTTTTAGGTCTTGAAAAGCATTTATCCCATACATTTTTACGTGTTCATGATGATGGGAATTCGTTGTGAAAGATAGTTTGATATAGAAGATTTTGTGTCGCTTGTCTTGAATTTTCTCGTGATTCCAGGTATCCCCACCTTTTTCTATAGACATGTTCCCCGCTCATCCTGGGAAATAGGTCTTCTTTTGCGTGGGGAAATAGACATATATGGATGAGAACCAGCTGTGACTTTTACCAGATATATTGTTCACCACCTTACGCAAGGGCAACACAATGGCGAATTGAATTGTAGATAAAATTGGGCTTTCGTGATTTTAGTCGTGCATCGACGGGTTCGATCCGGACAGTTTCCTGGTTTCCTCGAAAATTCAATTCAATTCGATGAGAAAAAGCGAGGAAAAATCAGATATGCATTTTCGTGATTAATTTAATATGTGGTAGATATCTCTTTATTATATGAACAGATTTACATGATGTAATCAAGATCAGGATCATGATCAATACCCACCTAAAAACTAATTATTAGGTCGCCGAAGGACCTTATAATTGGTCAAACAAATGGTTCAAGATCCCAAGATTTTATCCTTTGCAAACCTAACCCGGTCACATCCCACTTAAAAAAAAACACAATCAGTTGTTGTTATCTCCATCTGGGTCTAGGACAAAGCAGTCCCCCTCAAGAGCATAATAATGGAGAGAATCTTGCAGACAGCATAATATAAGGGGCCCACCTGGACATGTCACATTTTCCATGTACTGAATTGTTTGGTGGAGGAGGTGATGGAAAAAGGATGGACGCCTCCATCGTTTGATGGAATTCTTCTAATCGAGTAATGTTTTTCTTTTTTGATTTCTTTTATCTTGGCAAAAGATAATGTTTTCTAGTTTGAGCAAATCGGCTTTTTTTTTTTTTAAAATTAGTCTTTGTTTTTCAAGAGAAATGAAATGAGAATTCTGTAAATATTCCATAGGTTTATGGGGCTTACGGTGTACGTCCATGCGAGCAATCACATCCGTCCACTAGAGATAACTGTAAGCAGTTATTAGACATCGTTATTTTCGACCGTGAAGAATCATGTCTTTTCATTAGACGTAAAACAAAAAAATGTCGTCCCTTTCCCTTTGACTATAATTGAGAAATACATAAGAGAAAACAACAACGACATGCTCTTCTCCCCAAGGTTGAATCGCGTTTGACACGAAGAAACTCTCAAGATCGCAAAGGGGCATCTAGTCTCGGGCAATTACGGTATGTCCTCGTGATATACTCGTTATGATCGATGATACAAGTGATGAATTGGGCATGTTTCGCAAATTAGATTTTAGATCAAACGGATTAAGTTTCCAAAATTGGTATTAGAGTTAGTTTCCTTGTTTCCTGATCATTTTCCTATTTCGTAGTTTTTTTAGCGAGAAAACCCTAATTACGTCATTCTTGTTCATTAGGAATTGTTTATATTTTGTGAAACAAAATTTTTTTTTAATATACCATGAGAATAGGCTCGAGGAGATGAAAATTTTGAGTGGTCGCTCGTTGTGAGGCGACGCGGCAGTGGCAGACCGCGCGCCACACACTTCCGCGGGCGGACTCCCTTCGAGGCTACGACGTTTCATCATTTTTTTCCGTCAATGTTTGGTCAATAAAAGTTAGTTTTGAATATACCATTGTGTTCCTATCGACGAGATGAGAAATTTGAGGGGTGGCTCATCCCTAGAGGCCGCCAAAGTAGCCTGCACACGCCTGGAAGGGTCCGACGCGCATGGGCCTCACGCCCCACGTGTGTGGCGTGTGCGGGGTGATCGGATATCGATTTTATCCTATTCCGAGCTCGGTCTAAGCTATTCCAACCCTATTTTATAGTTTTCCTAAGCTCGATTTAGGACATCCTAAATTAGGTTTGTCTTTTAGTTAAACCCGTCCTGTGACCCAACTTTGTCTTGAGATCTGATCCATAAAGTTGACCCATTGACCCATTGACAAAATTGATTGATTTGCTTGTCTTTGATTATGATATGTTCGTAATTATTACATAATTGATGAATTTTAGTAAGCCACTTTGTTCGCATTCGTTGCGGGAACAATGTCATTAAGGTCGGGGCCCAAAGATAAATGAAAGGTGCGAAATGCAAGAACACCTTCAAGGCCAAGGACACCTGAACAAAGACAAGCCCTTGATGTGAAGATTGAGGCTTTGGGCAATTATAAATGGGATAATGTTGGTGACATTATAACCTATGTGAAAATGGTCAACAATATAATCCAAAAAATCATTTGGGATGGACAAGAAGTGACCCCCGAATATGCGTTTTATGCACTTTGAGGAACTCCATGCCCGAGGAATGGCATGAATTGATCACTCGTACATGGCTTTATCACATCACATACAAGAAGTTCGTGCTACATTTCTTGCACGAATTCTTAAGGGCCGGGCGACGAAGACGTCGTCACTTAATATGAATGGGTCTTGGCGCGGGCGAGAATGTGCCCTGGCGTAAAACCAAGGGTCCTCATAGGGGTTTTTTGAAGGCGCCGATATGGGTTCCTAATTTAATCAAAAATCCTCATAGAGACCTTGAGTATTCCCTTCCTTGTACGAAGGAAGTTACATGGGTTAATCTTCAAACCAAATATAGGGTGATAACACGTTATTATATTTAGACTTTTTCTATGATAGTTTTATTCCTATGTATGTCTAGGAGACTTTTAGGAACTTACCGTTGTTGAATTGATGTTCTTTAAGAATATTATGAATATTTGATGTTCGTTTTTGGACATGGAATTTGCTTACATAAAACAATGTTTTATATATATATATATATATATATATATATTGTTGTATATATTTGAGTGGGGGTGTTCATAAGTTCTAGTAACTTTATGAAGAATACGATTGATTGATTGTATTGATGTTAGTTTTGATTAGAATCCTTAGAGGATAATGGGGAACTTAGTGAACTCTTGATTCTAGGGTCTTTTAAAAAACTACATGTTAATACAATTAAAATGCATAAATATGATGCATTTGTTGCATTCAAATAAACTTTAATAATTTGTACAAAATGTTTAAATTACCTTATATTCAGATATAATGGCAATGGCTTCAAAGAACATTGTAGCTAAGTTCAATAAGGGTGAGAAGTTAAACAATGAAAATTATGATATTTGGAATATGAAAATACGGTATGTCTTTGGAAGAGCTAGAGGCACTAGAAGCTCTTAACATGATCATGACCTGAGCTAAAGGATGGAACTATTGCACAACACGGGAGAGATAAAGAATCTTTAGTTGCTTGGAAGGAAAAGAACTCAACTACACGCATTACGTTGTTGAGCAAGCATGGATAATGATATCACACGAGAGTTCGGGTAGCATAAGAATGCAAAAGATATGTGGGACACATTAAAGATCAAATTTGGGTAGACTTCGGTCACCAAGCTGAGGTAGTTTACAATCAAATTTGACACATATAAGATACCACATGGGCATAATGTGAAGCAATATTTGAGAAAAATGTCAAACATTATTGGTGAGTCAAGGATGCGAAGTCATACATTATCGATGAACAACAAGTGCAATCGGTGATTCGCTATTTATCCTATAGCTGGGAGCACATGAAAGTTAACTTGACCCACAATGAGAATGTCAAGACCTTCGAGGATGCTATACACCACTTGGAGCTAGAGAAGGACGGTCTTTCAATGACTAAGATACAATATGATGTGTATTTTGCTAGCTTTAGCTCACATGGAGCCTCGGGTTCCAAGCGTAAGCATCTTAGCAAGTTCGTGAAGAGGACGGGTAAAGGAGCGGAACCATCCGGTAAGAAACCAATGTTTGATAAGCATGGAAAAGGGAAGTGTCCTTTAAGAGAAACATTTTAGGGATGAAATGTTATAATTGTGGCAAGAAGGGTCACTTTCGCTCGCATGTGGAGAGCCGAAGAAGGTAGAAACCCTTTATACACTTAAAAATGTTAGTTATGTATCAAGTTTTATATTTTTAACTAAATCTCATCCTTTGTGGATTGTAAACTCGGGGCCATGGACCATGTAGTTAGAGACGAAATGCTTTTATGGAATTTTGACGAATTTCACGTAGAACAAAGTGGATTTCTATGGGAAACAATTCAAGAGTGGAAGTTAAAGGAATTGGCACTTGCCAACTTATCATGCGTGGTGGTTACACTTTATTCCCGCACAATGTCCTATATCCTTGGGAGATTCGTCGAATCTTGTCTCTATATTGATTTTAGTCAAACTTGATTTTTGTATGAATTTCCATGACAATGGTGTGGATTTGTTGTTGGGTACAACTTTTTATGGTTCAAGTTATTTTGTTGATGGCTTTATTGTGTTCGATGTTAAAAATACTAATGTGAATGTTTGTTATTCTCTGTTTACATCTTCCCATTCTAGTGACAATGATGTGAACATGTGCTATGCTAGGTTTGGTCATATTGGCCAACAACATATAAACAGATTAGCCAAAGAGGGCTTAATAAGGAATATTGAGAAAGTCGAATCGCCCACCTATGAGCATTGCCTAGTGGAAGAAATAACTCGAAAGCCATTTAGAAAAGGAACAAGAGCTGAATTTTCATTGCAATTAATTCATACCGACATCTATAACTCAATGAATGTAAGGGCAAGGCATGGAGTTGTATACTTCATCACTTTCATAAATGATTACACTCGATTTGGATATATCTATTTGAATTCTCATAAATCTGAAGCATTAAGTTGTTTTAAGAAATATATTACCTTAGTGGAAAATCAATTAAATAAGAAAATAAAAGCATTAAGATTCGATCGAGGTCGAGATTACTTATTTGATGAGTTCAAAAATTTATGTGATGAAAAGGAAATAGAAAGACAATTGTCTATCCCATACACTCCACAACAAAAATGTTGTTGCAGATAGAAGAAATAGAACCCAAATAGAAATGATTAGGTCTATGATGACACATGTTAATTTGCCTATCGCAATTTGGGGTGATGCTTTGTTAACTGCTGTCTATGTACTTAATCGTGTACCTTCAAAGTCGGTCTCTTCCACTCCATATGACTTGTGGACAGTCGAAAATCTAAATTGAGCTTTCTTAACCCTTGGGGTTGTGCTTCCTGTAATCATGAGTTCACTCATAGATATGAAAAATTAGAACCAAGAGACAAAAAGAGTATCTTCATAAGATACTCAACACTCAAAAGGGTATGTGTTCATAGGCAAGCAAGAAAGCCGAAGTGTGCCCGAATTTGAATCTCAAGATGTCACATTCTTAGAGAATGAATTTTGGAAAAAAGGCAAAATATGTGAAGATTAATCCCTATGTGAGACCTTAGATCGGGATAATGGGACAGTTGGATATAATGATACAAGTGGAAACAATGTGAGAAGTGGGGAGTTGAGTACGAACCGGTCTCCATTGCAACCACTTGATGAAATGATACCATTATCTAGTCCGAATAGGAGCGTAACGAAGAATGAAGTACCTTTGATATAATCTTCTCCATGGCGACTAGGTCACAAAAGCATTCCCCGTCGACGCTTTGAAATTGAAGGGGAAGTTTTCATGATCGCTTCGCTAGAAGAGGATGAGCCAAGGAATATAAATGAGGCTCTATCTAGCCATGATAAGGAAAAGTGAATAAAAACAATGGAAAAAGAGATGGAGTCAATGAGATCAAACCAAATTTGGGAACCGGTCGATCTTCCAAAAGGATGTAGAGCCATTAGGAAAAAATGAGTCCTCAAAATAAAGCATAAGGTTAATGGTTCGATTGAGAGATATAAGGTTCGCCTTGTGGCGAAAGGCTATAACCAACAAGAATGAATTGACTATGAAGATTTTTTTCTCTTGTGGTAAGATTCACATCAATTCCCTTTTTTCGGCAATAATGGCTAGTTTGGATCTTGAATTACATCATATGGATGTAAAAGCTACCTTTATCAATGGAGAATTAGAAAGAAGTGATCTACATGGAACAACCCATTGGATTTATTAATGAAGGCCAAGAACAAAATATATGTCGACTTATGATAATGGTATATACGCTTTCATAATGTCATAGTGGCATATGATTTTGACATGATTAATAAAGATAATTACGTGTATATTAAAAGGTCCAAATGTCATTTTGTAATTTATCATTATATGTTGATGATATACCTGATTGCCAAAAGCAATATGGGTTTGTCAAGCAAAAGTTGGCTATCTTCTAATTTTGAAATGAAATATATGGGTGAAACTACATATATTCTCGAAGTTAAGATTTCGAGAGTTCATTCAAAAAAGTTGTTGTTTCTTTCGCAAGAAACATACATTAATAAAGTCTTTGAACGTTTTCGTATGCAAGATTGCAAACCCATTGGTACTCTTATAGTAAAAGGTGAAGGTTTGAGCCGTAGAATATGTCTAAAGACTCTACGAGTGCAAGAACAAATGAAAAGCGTTCCTTATACTAGTGTCGACGGAAGCTTAATGTATATTATGATGTGTACAAGACCTGATATTTATTATGCAGCTGGACTAGTTAGTAGATACAAATCCAACCCAGGTCTAGCACATTGGACTGCCATTAAGAGAATCTTGAGGTATCTCGAAAGCAACCGTTAATTACTCGCTAACATATCAAGGAAGTGATCTCGCACCTAAAGGGCTATACCGATGCCGACTGGAGAGGAGATTTGGATGAGAGGAAATTCACTTTTGGAAATGTGTTCTTACCGAGTAATGGCACCATATTGTAGAGTAGTAAGAAACAACGATGTATAACCTTGTCTACCATGAAAGTCGAGTTCGTAGCATTATTAGCAAGCAGACAAGTGGGTGTTTCACTTAGAAGATTTTTTTATCATTTGGGTATTACTATAGATGTTGCAAATCATGCAACGTTTTATTGTGATAGTCAGGCAGCAATAGCTTACACTAAGGATCATATGTTCCACTACAAAACCAAACATATAAACATTAAGTATAACTATATCAAGGACATGATAGCACGAAAGGATGTAAACCTACAAGTATATATCTATGCATAGAATATTAGCATATCCTACGACAAAGCCGATCCCTAGAGATGTTTTCTTTAGTCATGTAAAGGCATTAGGGGCTGCGTAGAGGTTGATGTATTAAATATTTGTATTTTCTCTAAAATGTTCACGAGTTGATGATGTTGTTTATCAATATGGATGTCTATAAGTTTAGTTGATATTTATGCATGTTAAAGCTTGGTGCATTATATTAAGAAGGTATGTTGGGCATATGAGAGATTAGTCTACTCACACGGGTAATCGCCTCTATTTACTATGTGATGAATAGAGATGAATCAATTTTAAGCTTATTATCTAGGTGGTAATTAAGAGCTTAAGCTTAAAATACTTATTCCACCTTAACAGAATGTTAAGATGAGGACTTATTATTTATAATGTCCGAAAGTGAAATAACCCACATATTTCACTTTATCTGTTTTTATTGCCGGATGAAAGTTCGATGGAAACTTTTGGCTGGAGTTGTTACATGAAATCAAGTTAGACATTGAGTGTGTCTAAGCTTTCATATGTACAATATTAAATAGAAAGACATACGCTTCATGGGGAAGGAGAAAATATCGTAATACGAATTTCATATTACGTATGCATGAATCGACCAATGTGAGTAGGCAAAAGTTCAGATCTTAACTTTTCTAAGACGTGTGAGACTCTCGAGGATAAGAATTCCTCATTTGGTGCCCTCATGACCCTTCATTATTCTCGAGATTTCTATTTAGAATTCGCTATCTTAGAGTGTTGCCTATGGTCATGAAATTGATTCGATCTAAAGGGACACTTTTAGAAAAGCGAGATGAACCGAGATTGAGAGGTCTAATGGAGGAGAAAGATCGATTTAGAGTTTTAAGTCACATTATAGATTGTATTCACAGACCGGTCGATTATGGTTATTTAGTATGATCATAACTATAAATATAACGTATCATACTTAAATGAGATCGAAAGAGAGATATGTATGTGATTGATCGATCTAGGGTACAACATACAAAAATTTACCTTTGATTATGTCCATTATAAGTTGTCATATGCTCCCAATGGATTTATGACAATGAGCTTAGTGTATGCCGGTCGCACGGACTATTTATCAATATGAACTTTGCAAAGATAAAGAGAGTTATGTTTAGTTCTCTGTAGATGAGTGGGAGTTGTTATACCTTCATGGACATGTGGGACCTATTTGCCCTATATAGGCAAGTGAGAGATGTAGGTTTATGGGACTTACGGTGTGCACCCATGCGGGTAATCACACTCGCCCACTAGGGATAAGCGCAAGCGGTTATCAAACGTCGTTATTTTCGAACGTGAAGAATCACATTTTTTCATTAGATGTAAAACAAAAAATGTCCTCTCTTTCCCTTTGACTATAATTGAGAAATACGTCGGTGAAAACAATGACAATACGCTCTCCTCCTCACGGTTGAATCCATGTTTGACACGAAGAAACTCTCGAGATCGTAAATGGGGCATCTAATGCGTGGCGCTTACTATTTGTCCTCATGATATACTTGTTCGATCGGTGATACAAGTGATGAATTGGGCATGTTTCGGAAATTAGATTTTAGATCGAAAGGATTAAATTTCCAACATATTCGGGGTGGATTTCGTAGGAAACCAAGAGTTGATGACCTTTTATATAGTATTTACATTGGTCATACACTTCTTCTATATTACATAATATATAGATAATTTTACTTTTTGAGGATCTCAGATCTTTTTTCTTCCGTCTTCAGGTATTGTCACATACTTATTTTAAAAGGATTTGTGATGAGCTGACTTTTTCAATCACGAACTGCGCGGCACTTAGACTGTGAACTGCTCGAATCGGCCTAATTAAGCCTTGACCTCACTCTTACCCAAGAAAGGGAAGCTTTAGAGAGAGACACTAGAAAAAGAACTTTTGGAATACTTGTATTGCTAAAAAAAGTGAATGAATACAAATGACGGGATGGTTCCTCTATTGATACAAGAGTCTCCTTAATTACAATCATTGGTCTATGACACGATCTAATAGTAAAAATGTTGGAATACTTGTATTGCTAAAAGAAGTTTTGGAATACTTGTATTGCTAAAAAAGTGAATGAATACAAATGACGGGATGGTTCCTCTATTGATACAAGAGTCTCCTTAATTACAATCACTGGTCTATGACACGATCTAATAGTAAAAGATGTCAATCCTCGTTTAGTAGATCCAATGGTGGAGATTCACTTAATCTAACTGTGGAGGATGGTGAAAGTCACAAAAAGTGCAATTGAATCATAAAACTTATAAAAAGTGTAATCAAGTTCTAAAATTTATCAAATTGGTACAGTTGAGTCCTTCCGTTAACTCTGTGAAATTAAACTATCGAAAAGGCCCGGCGAAGTCAACCCCCTCACCAACCGCAGGTAAGGGCTCGGCTAACCCCGCTAACCCTTTCTTGCAATAGTGGGGCAGCAATAACGAGGTCTTGCTGCTCTTGAGTTATGTTTTTTCTTGTTCTTTTTGTGCATTATTCTTCAAATATTTACCTTTTATATTTTTAATTTTTTTTTAAAAAATTTTGGATTTGGGCCAAATTGACATCGTTTTTAGTCTTATACAAGTAGGAGAGGGCAAATATTTAAAAAAGTCATGTCAGTATTTTTCGTTAGTCTCATTGAACGGAGTTGAACGGAAGATTTGGTTGCACCAATTTGATAAAGTTTTAAGGCTTCATTGTACTTTTTGTAAGTTTTAGGATTCAATTGCATTTTCATGACAAATTTTAGGATTTCAGATGTGCTTATTTCTATTTTAAATTAGTCTTTTATGGTCCATCTTAAAAGGAAGTGTCTAAACATTCACTTTTAAGTGTGAATATATAGGCAAGCTTGACCTCGAGGTATCCTACCTTTGCTAGGATGAATAGTCGTAGATTCTTTTTCTAGTAATATTAGATCAATCATATAATTAGGATGAATAATTTGGTCTTTTATTTCCCTAATTCCACCACAAGCTATTCTCTCATGATTCGTTTATAGAACACATAAGAATGATGACCTTAGAAGGAATTTTATATGAAATTCTTGCAGGTTCCTTCATTCGATTCTACAATGTTCAATTTCGAGGATCTACTCTTATTGAACTTAATTTCTATTTTCGGTCCTCATATTCAATAGTCTTATCAACTTCTTGATTTTTTTTATACGTCCTCAAACCTTTTCCGATCGGAAAATCCATTTTTCCTAGAGGTTGGAAATTTTGATTTTATCTAGTTGTCTTTGGCATTGTTACGTTTGTTTTTTCAGCATTTGTACATAGCAGAATAGTTTCTCCTTTGTCTGAACCTAGCTTATGTTTTCTTGGATCCATTATTGTTGACATAGACATATATAGTAATGCTAGATTTTCATGTCTAATCCCGATTTTTTTTTGTTACCGTTAGTATTCTCGTGACATTTGGATCCTTTGAAATAGCAAACTTTGGATAGATTGAAACTTATGGGTCCATCACACAAGGTGGAACCTACAATTCATAGTAAGAGTTTGTGAATTTACTACGCCTATAATCTTTTAAAAATATAAATGAGAGTTGTTTAATTCAATCCTTTGTAAGGGTTTTAAAGCCACTTGGACTAATCCTATATGTTAAAATTTGTTTCTTTGTGATCATTCCAAGCTGCTTTTGAAAGCGATTGAAAAGTTCCATCATTTTTCATTACATATGTTTATTTTTCAATAATCTTGGTTGCATAATCTAGGGAGAACTACCAAAAAAAGTCATAACCTATGGCAATTGTGTCAATTCAATTAGAAACTTTTTTCTTGCCAATTAAGTCCTAAACTTTTTGCATTTGTGCCAATTCAGTCAATACGATCAATTTATTTTTTTTCCTTGTTTTTGTTATCTTCTTTTTTATTTTTTTGCTCTTTGTTCTTCCTCCAACAAGTCCCCATATGCGACCAGCCACTGGTGAGGCTGAGACTCTAGTGAAATGTCATTGAAAGCACGGAGTTTCTCGAAAACAAGAGAAAACATTCTATTAGAGCGTTTCTCCACTTATTTGTCAAGTTCCAATCAGTTTGAGATGGCAAATTTTCTGGCCACCGTAACTCATCTTTCAGACAACTTTTATCGCTAGGCGAGGTCGGTGGCGAGGGCGAGCCTCGCTGCCCCTAGTCTTTGGCTGGTTGCATTCGGCGACCTACTGGAGAAAGAAGAAAGGGCGGAAAAAAAGAGAAAAAAGAAAAAGTAAAAAATAAAATAAAAACATTCAAAAAATATTTAAAAATAATTAAACTCGACACGTCAAAGCCGGACCAGCCATGTTGGTCGGATATACTGAATTGGCATTAATCAAAAGGTTTATGACTCAATTGACAAAAAAACGTTTAGAACTAAATTATAGATTTATGACTCTTTTGGTGATTTTTCCGCATAATTTGTCCTAAATTGAAAGGTTCCTCTTTCTTATGTACATGGTGCACATCCATTTGCGGTGTATTCCACTTTTCTCAACATCTTTTATTATTTCCTCAGAATTCTTAAAATTAATTCGTATGTACATTATATCTATCTTAGAACTAGAATTGTCCATGTGTTGAATATTCTCTCCACTAAACAAATCTCTGTTTAATACTAATCTTGTAGTGTATTATCTATTATCTGTTAAAGGTTTATACCCTTTCTCTGCCCTAACAACAAAATTTTAATACACGGACCACGTGACGCGGCTGATAGTCACATACAACAAGATCAACGATAATGATTGTTTTCTCGTATCTGTTCGAAGAATACTTCCTAGCAATAATAGAATGGAGGGCAAGAAAGTTATGAAAAAGTAAAGTCCTTTTCAAGAAAATATAGCCTTAATGGCAATTTTGCACATAATAAAAAACATGCAAAAAATTAAAAAAATTTCTACATCGGAGTTCCGACGCGCACGTCATTAATTTTCGGTTAAAATTGATCGGATGGATTATATTGACAAATTATCAAAAAATATAGGACTAAATTGCTCAAATTAAAAGGTTTATAACTGAATTGACACAAATGCAATATGTTTATAATTTTTTTTTGGTAATTTTTCCCAAGGGTATAGAATAAATGCGGCATGGTGGGTTTGATTTGAGGTTTTTGGTGGGATGTGTTCTTCTTTTTCTTTATATTTAAAATATCATGTTGTGGCATAATTTTGCGTCCACTGATTGGGAAAACTATTGAAAACTAATGAAGAGATAAACCACCGTGTTTGCGGTGGCCATGTAGGTCATAAGCTTCCGCCCATTTTCCGAACAACGTTCAAACTATTGTTCTACATCATCGACCGGCAGTTAAGGTTCCTAATGGCCCTGACGACAAGCCATGTTACACACCGCACGCCCCTTGCCCGCCGGCATGATAGAGCTGAATTTTCGCCGAAACTCCAGTTAGCAAATCGTCAAAAGATTTATGACTAAATTAACAAATCGTAGGAAGGTTTAGGACTAAATTGACACAATTAAATGTTTAGGACTAGATAGGCCGCCTACAATAGGTTTAAGACTTTTTGGACCATATTCTTCTCACACTTGGAAAAAACAGCGCAAAGCACACTCGTTACCCCTTAAGAGCATAAATTTCCACGTAGTTTCTATCTATTTTTGGACTCCGATCGGCTCTGTCCATCACGTCATTGATAGAATGAATCTGCAAAGATATATATTTCTTTGAAGAGATGATATGCACAAAAAATTTCT
Organism: Rhodamnia rubescens; assembly: GCA_021437795.1. NCBI lineage: Eukaryota > Viridiplantae > Streptophyta > Magnoliopsida > Myrtales > Myrtaceae > Rhodamnia > Rhodamnia rubescens. Next base: position 146,973 of record JAILYA010000131.1, read on the forward strand.
GAGTCATACATGTATAGATCTCCCGTTAATGTTATTTTGTTTCTTGTAGTTCATCCCAAGGCCCAATAGATCAAAGAAACCACTGAATCGGCTTTCAGGCCTTCACTCGTAGAGGCTTATACCCATGTCGACTGAGCAATATTAAGGCCCGTTTGGTAACTTCCTATAACACATGTTCTAGTATTACTCATTCTAGGAGACACACGTGGATGAGAATGATAATCATTCTGTTCTTGGGAGCAATTTTTGGTGGAAAATAAAAAAAAATTATTTATATTTCCTGGATGGGTTTCTAAATAGAGAAACGTGTTTGACAACAATACAAAATTTCAATTCCCAAAACATAAATTTATTTGGTAACAACATAAAATTTCTAGGGTTGCCACCACCGGGTCTCGGACGGCAACATGAACGCAAGAGAGAAGGATGCGAGAGAGAGAGAGGCAGATCATACGCGAGAGAGAAAAAGTGACTAATGAAAAGAATTTTTTTAGGACTTGATTGCGGCTTTTGAAAGTTTTAAAACTCAATTGCACTTTTAGGCAAATTTTAGGAGTTAAGCTGTAACTTTTGAAAGTTTTAGAACTCATACACTTTCATGACGAGTCTTAGGACTGCCGACGTACTTATCCCTTTTTTGCGCCATGTCGAACAATGTCGCGTTGGATTCATTTTTTTTAATAATACGGCTATATATTTCTTTCATTATGTTAAATCTACCTCGAGAAAGAGTTCTCGGAGGCATCAAAATTGAGGCTTTGAAAGGTAAGTTATTCAGGCTATTTAGGTATGATTGGAGTTCGCATTACACTTACAGAGTTTTGTGATTGAGTGATTATAAGGTCTTTTAGAACTAATGCCAATTTTCATGCAATTGGTTTTCTTTCTGATTAGTAACTAAAGCTCTAAGCTAATTAATTACATTAGCATACCACATAACATAGAAAGCTAAATATAATCAGGGATCTTAATTATCGAATGTGCTAAAATTTGCCTAGTCGAGTGGCTATAAACCAACAAGTAACTCTAATGCTGGTACAAAAGTGGCACATTATATTTAAGAAAAGTACGATGGGAAAATTATTCGATTCGTCCTAAAATTATTATGCGGATATGCCAATTCAATTTTAAACTTTTTAATCTTGCCAATTTTGACCTAAGCTTTTGCGCGAAATTCTAATGTGGTTCTTCCGGCCAATTTTTACCGGAAATCACCGACGTGACGGTTCGATTATCGCTAGACGTCTTACATAGCATACTACTATGCCAGTAATTTATGGTGAAAATCGATTGGTAGGACTACTTTGGAACTTTGCGCAAAAGTTTACAATTAAATGGACAAAGTTGAAAAATTTCAAACACAATTAGTATCCGTATAATAGATTCATGATTGATTGAACAATTCTCCAAAGTGTATTATATACCTTCATTGCGAAAGAGGTTTTTTGCCACAAGCAGTCTTATTTGCACCTAATTCAAGGATACCGAATCTCTCAAACCAAATATGAATAAGGTCATTTGTGTAAACATAACAAAAAAATCATAATAACACGACATACGATAAAATTACTCGTCAATTAGTCACTTATATATAAGGAAAAGTACCAAAAAAGCATTAAACCTATTGCATTGGTATCAATTTAGTCCTAAATTTTTCATGAGAATTGAGCTTCAAGATTGACCTTGGAAGCTAAAAGGCGGTCCCTGGAAATTGGCCAAAGAGCCTGTTGTTGGGGATAATATATATGCTTCAAGTTCGGGTTTGTCTCCATATCCTTCCAAATATTAGAGCCATTCATCATGGAAATTGAGTTAAGATTAACATTCTAAGTCAAGCCTTGCCCACTTTTTCGAATGTTCTCGAGAGATAAGAAATTAGATTTGGATGGTAGAGTGGCTGAGCTTAAAGCATCTGCAAATGATGAAGACGATCCTATAGAGGATTAAGATCTTGAAGCTGGGACAATAGAAGGGAATAGAAACTATTTAGAAGGAGAAAAAGACTTTTGACTCTAGAGAATTTGGATACGACGCTCGAGCTTTTCAATTTCATGGACCCGAGCTTTTCAATTTCATGGTTCGATCTTTTAGATATTGATTGGGGGAATCTGCTCGGTTTAAAGCGGGATGAAGCCTCTTTTGTCTTCTAACATTTTCTTGGACACAACGATCGTTTGGTCTACTTGTTTAAGTCGGTAGCGACTATATTAAGGACCACATTGTTATATGTGTGTCAAGAAATGTTCTGTCATGTACTTGTTGTTGTCGGATCCGTGAATCTAATGTGTTCTATCTTGTTGTGTTTCCATTGCCTAAATAAGGCCTTTTGTATCATGTAATGGGGCAGATCAAGCCTACTTCTAATATCGGTGTGAGGTTTTCTCTACAAGAGGCCCTAAATTGTCCTATCTTCTTTTCATCCAGGCATGGTTCCTCAACTTCTAGAATCCTCTTGTTAATTTAGTAGTACGATGTGGTTTAGTGTGCTCTTCACTTGCCACCTTAGTGGAACTTGTAAATAAAAAATTTATCCTAAAACTTTTCATATTGGATTCAATTCAATCCATCTAGCCTATTTTGATAGGAAATTGGTGGCATGGACACCAAGCATCTTACATGGCATGAACGACGCCGACGTTGTCATTTTTAATAAATATTTTAATTATTATTTCATATATGTAGTGTTCTCTATTTTATTTATTTTTAATTTTTCACTTTCTTTTTTTAATTTTATTTTCATTTCGACCAATGAGTGTCACGATGACCCTCACTTAGGCCATCGTTAGATCTAAGTGAGGGCCTTCGTGGCCATGAGGCACCGATGGCCTTGCCTAGGGCTATTGTTGCCTCATCGTTCGCGAGCGAGGATCCGAAGCCCTTGCCCGGGGGCCGCGCCACGGAGAGATGGCACTCGCCCATATATGGCGAGGGCTGGGCGAGGGCCAATAGTGAGTTAGGACTTCTTGGCCCTCGCCGATCAAAATGAAGGAAAAGAAAGAAAAAGAATAAACAAATAAAATAAGAATTTACGAAGTATTAAAATATTATTAAAAAGGTTCATGTAAGTGTCGGCCACGTCACGTATGATGTCCATCATCCACGTCGGTGATCCGCAGCAAAAAATCGGTCGATACATTGAATTGATATCAATGTGAAAATGTTTAGGACTATATTGGTCAAGTTGAAAGGTTTATGATTGAATTAATACCAATGCAACAACTTTAAGATTTTTCTAGTACTTTTCCTCCTATATCCATTATCACCTATGATAACTACTAGGCATGAAAAAAAAAAAATTCAAGTGCGAAAATTACGAAAAAGATAATAAATGTTAAGTAAGCAACCGATTCCATCAACTGTCATTGATTGAACTAATAACTTGTGGTAGTGAAGGATTCTAAACTCCCACGTTTAGCAATTCCGATCCTTAAAAACCTGGTCAAACCTCCTCCACCAGCGGTAAAGTGTAAGAAGAAGGTCCCTCTTTCTTCTTTCTATCTCCTCGGAGAGAAAGATATCCGTACCTGCGCGCGAAAGGTGGGTTCAACATCACACATGGTCACTTCTACTAGAGAGAGAGAAGGGAGAGAGATCTCAGAGAGAAGAAGCTCCAAACCCAGGGGGAAGACATCTCAAATAGAGACGCACCCAGATAAAAAGAAGAAGAGAATGGCCCAAGCAGAAGCTCGGGAGAGAGGCAACGATAGCGCGAAAATGGTGATCAGAGACAGTCACAGTAGCAATGCGCCCTTCAAGTTCAATGCTCAGGCGGCCGAGTTCGTCCCCAGATCGCACGCCCAGATGCCCAATCTCTCCGGCTATTACTATCCCTGCTTGCAGTGGTTTGAGGGGTCTAGTGCAGGATCTGAATGGCTCTACTTTGGGGACCAGATGGAGCCATCTAGTTACTCCATTCCCAGCATCAGCCTGATGCCTTCACATTCTCGCAAGAATGGTCTTGGCGATGACCTTCAGAAGAAAATCGTCAAGCAGGTTCTGATTGTCTCATGTTTTGTTTGCTGCTTATGTTCATGTGACGTTAGGATTTTCGCTTCGCCTCGTGATGTTTGTCTCAGATAATTAGCATTGGATCCTTTAGTTTTTGGTTTAGTTAGAAAGTTTATGCAATTAGATGAACAGTTTGGCTATTCGATGATGAAAAGAGCAGGTTCATCTAATCTTGTCATGTCGAAACTCTAGTTTTCTTTAACTTTCCAATTCATATATGCTATTACCACACATGCGTTTTCATGATATGGCGCTTGTGCTTGAGATTTGTTGGTCATTTACCATGTTCAACCTGATTTTCATTCTCTCACGAAAAGAGCAAAATCAAACATACAGTTAATGAGATACATGGCCATAAATTCTTTCTCCTTTTAGCAATCGAGATATATGCATAAGATTACTGTAAGTTGAGAGAGTTTGTTGGTACCATCTGTTTTTCTCCATGTCGACCTTCTATTTCTCTTGCAAAGATGAATGAATTTTCTTCCTCCAAATTCAAATGTTATGTTTTTCACATTGTGTGTGTTCATTAACCAGAAGAAATAACTTGCCTAAATGTGTGAAAGAAAAGAAGTTTGCCTCTTTGATGGCTAATTATCTCTGTTATGTGTGATAATGGCAAGAATATTCTGGCCAGCTCAGTTGAGTTTGAGAGGGTTTCTTTATGCACAAAAACAGGTTGAATATCTTCTTAGCGGCATGAGCTTGCTCTCCAATGACTTCATTGCTAAACATGTAGGCAAAGATCCTGAAGGTTACGGTAAGGACCTCAACATAATCACTTGATTTGATATCTTTACCAACATTTCTAATTCACATTCAATTCTTTTAATTTCCACTCATTGATGTTTCGCAGTTCCAATACCAATAATTGCTTCCACAAAGAAGATCAAATCCTTCGTGACCAACAATCAGCTGCTTGCACAAGCGTTGCGGTCCTCTCCCAATCTCGTAAGAATTCTTCTAGCCGAGTTGCTCAAATTTCTCCGTCAAAATTTACTGAACTAGAAAAGGGGTTGCCTGCTATTTGATAAATGATCCTACTGATGATCTTGATGCCCAAAAGGTTGTCAGCAGCGACGGAAAGAGAGTTAGACGTCGATTACCTTTCACCGAAAAGGAAAAAGAAGAACTGCAGGTTTGTTTGTGATATCCAAAATATGGAATAGTACATGATGAAAACAATTTTGTTCATTGCAAATTTTATGCTCTCCATCTCACAGTGTCGCACCGTTGTCGCGGAGAATTTGCCTGAAGATCACTCTTACCACAATCTAGAAAAGATATTCAGCGCTGCAGGAAGGTTCATAAGAATTCGACTTAATCCCTGCTATGCCCCTGTTTATGCTAAAATCATGTAAAAATCTCACCGTGTACTGTTGTTCTTGGACAGCGTTAGAAACATTAGAATATGCCATCCCCAAGAATCGAATTCTTCCCGCGCCGTAGGCGACATCTTTATTCGTAACAAGGTACTTGGAATGGGCTTGACCAAGGTCATTTACTTATATATCTAGATAGCTTACCTCATCTTTGTAATTGGGGTCCATTGGTACACAGCTTCACGCTCTGATAGAATATGACAGCATTGAGACTGCAGAAATGGCGGTATGTCGTAACATGCTCGTGAATTGAATATATATCTTCTCAATTTCTTAATCAATTCTAACAATAGTGATGATTCTACTTGACCAGGTTGAGAAGTTAAACGACGAAAGGAACTGGAGGAAAGGACTTCGGGTCAGATTACTTCTTCGGCGCACGGTATCCCCTCTACAGTAGAAAATTGACAAATATACTACACCCTATATGATTCGTTCCCAAATGTCTTGATTATTGTGTGTGATTGTGCAGCCAAAATCTGTCTTGAAGAGTAGAAAGTCCGAATTCGATGCGATTCTAGACGAAGAAGAGGGACTACTTTATGATCCGACAGACGATTTGCAGCCAAGCAACGCAGAACTCTCTCTTGAGGCTAATGTATGAATTGCTATCTTCCTTCTGAAATCAGCTGATAACCCTTGAACAAATCATCAGTATGTTAGTTGCAAAATTTTCTGTCATTCGCCCCTAACTCTAGCAATTTCCATCAAAGGAAATTTTTCCCATGCCTATCTTTTCAATATATGTAAAGTCTGCGATCAAGATTTTAATCTTTTGATACTTAGATACGCGACATATCATCTCAGGTGGAAGAAAATGCGGCTGGGTTGAAAAGGGGATGGCCTCGGAGCCGTGGAAAGTCGCGCGGACGCGCTCAAACCTACAATGGGCACGGAGTTCTTGCTCCCTCACCGCAGGCGGGCAACACAATTTCCGTCCAGTCTGAAGCTATGGCAAAGCAGGTGTCAAGGGGCCCGAAAATGCCGGATGGCACGAGGGGCTTTACCATGGGGCGAGGGAAGCCAATCCCTTTCCAAAACTCGAGCCAGCCTATGTGCTGATTGATTGGGACACATATCTTGAGGGGACTTCGCTAGGTTACCGTCACGCCTCGAATAGCTAGGTGCATTGTGTTTGAATAAGCTCTGCTATGACATAGTAAGATGTTTTCTTGGCAAAAGATTTGCCCAAATACTCAAGCTTTCAACTTGTTGCTTCATCTCTGTCTGTGTTTTTTCCTTCTCAGTGAGGTTACTATAATTTTCCAGGGACGTGTGAAGTTTGTCTCACTTTGAACCTTCCTTATTTCGTGTTTCTCTAGCCATTTCTTGAATTTGACGAAGGCCTTTCCTTTTTGATTTTGTCACCAAGATTCATGTTACTTGCTTCCCCCAAGAAAAATTCACCTATAATTGTATTCTAGCAACCATGATGGCTAGTCCACAGAACCCATTTGCGTTAATTCATACAAATGTTGTCCCTATGGAAATTAAGGGCATTTTTTGCTAGGATTCGATACACAATCACAATGAAAATAAAAAGTAACGAGAAAGAGAAATCGAGACGCAAAGTTTTATCCTAATTCATCCTTAAACTAAAGCTACATCCAGTAGATGATTCCATTACAATTAAGACCTCGCACATCTACGTTATATCACTCAATTAGAAGCGAAAAAGAGTATATATAAGTGGCAGCTATTCATGGGCCCAAACTCAAAATACTAATAAAATACATGCTCAACCTATAAAAGCACTTTGTCGGCTTAGGGGCGCCGCCTACATATACTTTCGCCGGTCGGCTCCCGAACCCCGCCCGCTCATCGAGGAGCGGGACTCCATGCTTTTTTTGTCGATGAAGAGTATGAATCACACCCCAACATTTCTATGTGGCTATGCCCATAAATACAGATTCTTTTACGTGGATCCTTGAAAAGCTTCCTTCACCGTATAAAAAGTTACTCACAATAACGTGACATTACGGCAACTACCTTAAAATGGGTTGTTTCTAGTCAATAAGGGGTGTGGAAGAAGTTTACTAATAATGTATCATTATGAGTAAATAAAAAGTTACTAACCACATTTTCACATATGAAATTACAACAATTTAACTCGCACATGTGGTCAATAAGTTTACTTTAAAAATATTAGTTTCCATTGTCTATAAGGAAAACAAATATTAGCAATTTAATCTGGAAACTAAGTTCCCCTCTACAAATTATCAATACTTTATCTAAGTTCATTATAAATTCCAAAGTTAATAACTAATTTCAAAGCAATCTTAAAATAATTCATAACGTTTGATACATGTTTATTAACTTGTCACATAGACTACTAAATTTGAATATGTATATGAGGAGAAAGTACACAAAATCCTCATGAACTTTAAAAGGGTGCTTTTTACCTCAAACTTTAGACCTAACAAAAACCCCTCATACAATTTCATTTTGTTTCAACGGTCAATTCTCCGTTCTTCTTTTTCATTTGCACCTTATTACATATAATTTCTCAAGAGTAAAGTTATATATATTTTTGGATTTTTAGTCAAACCACTCTTTTTCCCTCAAATAAGTTAAAATAAATTAAGACTCATAAAATAATTAGAGAAAAACAAGAAAAGACGTTGTGATCATGATAATAAACTATAAAATAATAATAAGAAGTAGTTACTAACCTATGAATATCCTACAACAAAGTAAAGTTTCCTCCTATAAGCAATTGGTAATTTTCTAGACTTTTTAGTAAGTTAATACTTTTACGTTTAGAGACTATATTGAACAAATTTAAAATTCAAGTATGACAGTGCACATTGGATTAAAATTCAGAGACCATGTTAAATAAGCTAAAACCTCATGGACACATTGCACATTGAGCCAAAATTAAGAGGCTATTTGTATCATTTTCCCTAATTGAGCCTTTCGCGACAACTTATGCAACCATTGTTGCCAGAAGGAAATATCAGTTATCCAACGGCAAGCGTTTCATTACTACGACAAAGATGCCCTCGAAATCCTTTTCCATTGTCACAAAAGATGGGGCTTCTGATGGCAACCCTCCTCGGTAGATTGACAAACCGATCATCAAATATGATTCAAGTTGTTAAGAGGGGAACACTGCTACGTCCATGCCAATAACCAGAATTCACCATAGGCCATCATCGTCTTCATTGGCCACCATTGAGTTTGCCTCGGGTCACTGATGTTGGTAGTTTATTGGTACAACAAATGGAGAGGTGTATTCTCCCTCTTTGCAGTTACTTATTAGCGGTTATTTTAGAAGGACGCAACCTTTGAAATGTCGTGTCCGTTCGGAAATAACTCCTTAACTTTGAAATGTCATGTTTGTTCGGACATAATTTCTTAACCATCAAAAGGTTGTGTCTATTCAAATATTTTCTTTATATATTCATGAATGTTTCTCATTCATTTCAGAATTACAACTTTCATTTTTCATTTTTTTCCTTAAAAGTAAGATAACCTTGACCTCCAATTGTTTCCCTGGAGAGATCCTAGTGAAATATCTGAATTTCTATCTGCTACTCTCATCAAGACTTTGTTGTATCCTAGAGAATATTTTCCGAAAATCATTAGCAATGTTGTTGGGAAAATAAATCCTCAAAAAGAGTGTTATCAGCGCATCACGCATCGAGTCTAATTTTGTTGTTCATCCCATTCGCTAAATTTTTCAATAATTTTATAGATTTATTTGTACAACAATAGAATCAAAATGTATCAAAGTCATGAAGGATATGGTGAAATTGAACTGGTTCGATGGCAACAATTTCACACATTGGAGAGACAAAATGATGTTCCTCCGGACAGCCTTAAACATATTCTACATACTGGATCCTAATTTGATGCCTATAGAGGATCCGCAGCCTGTCACTAAAGGAGGACAGCCTAGTGCAAAAGATGTCAAAATGGTCAACAAGGAGAGGAAGAAACATGAAGAGGACGAATTGCTTTGCCGAGGCCATATTGTGAACACATTATCCGGTCATCTTTATGACATATTCATTGAGATGGGGTATGCTAGAGAAATATGGAATGCACTTGACTTCAAGTATAGGTCAGAGTTGCAAGGTACCAATAAGTATCTAATTGCAAAGAACTTGACTTAAAATTTATTGATACTAAACCCTTGTTGGAGCAAGTCCATGAACTGCAAATCCTTGTGAACAAAATTCGTGCTCTCAAAATTGACATTTCAACATCTTTTCATGTTAGAGGAATAATTGCAAAATTGCCTTCAAGTTGGAAAGATTATCGAAAGAGGCTGTTGCACAAGTCAAAGGACATCACCTTGGACAGAATTCAAAAACATCTTCCTATAGAAGGAGAATCACGTTTACGTGGCAATTATGGTGTACATGGCTCCAAGGTGATTGTTGCGGATGGCAATGGATTTCAATACAAAAATCATCAGAACTTGAAAATCAAGAAAGAGCAGATCTTGAAGAAAACTTAAAAGAAGAGAAACCGTGGTTGCTTTATTTGTGGCAAAATGGGTCACCATGCAAAGGAGTGCCGGCATCACAAGAACACTTCGAAGGACAAGAACGCACCAACCGTGAAGGCAGACACTAATATGGTTGAAGAAAATTATACGACCATGATTTCAACCATATTTTCAACCATGAAAATTTCTGAGAAAGTTGAAGATTATGTGCCCAGAATTTCTGAAGTCAACATTAGTTCTTTCGAAACTGGTTGGTGGTTAGATTCTGGAGCAACAGTCTATGTGCACAAAGATTGATCATTGTTCAAGCAATTTAATGAAACTGTTGAAGTGGAAGTTCGAGAGGTCCTGATGGCAAACAACAATATTATAAAGGTTGCTGGGAAAGGCACAGCGGAACTAGACTTTACTTCCAGAAAGGAGGTTGCCCTTCTTAATGTATTGTTTGTACTCGAAATTAGGAAGAACTTACTTTCTATCCATTTGTTTTGTAAGAGGGATTTTCAAGTTGTATTTGAATTCAACAAGGTTATCCTATCGAAGAATGGGCTGTTTGTGGGAAAGGGTTATGCCAACGATGGAAAGTACCAGCAAAGTATCAATAACAATAATATTGTATCTTTTTCTTATATTATTGAGTCTTCTTGTTATGGCATAGTAGATTAGCACATTTAAATTTTCTCTATTTAAAGAATATGAAAAACCCAAAGTTGATAAGTTTTGATGGCGAATTACATAAATCTGAAATCTGTGCTAAGTCTAAGTTGACAAAGTGACCATTTCCTAGTGCTAGCAGAGATTCAAATTTACTATATTTGGTGCATGGTGATATATGCGAATTCAATGGCATGTTAACACGTGGTGGTAAAATGTATTTTATTACCTTTTTGGATGACTACAGTAGCTATTTATATATTTATCTCTTAAGATCAAAGGATGAAGTGTTTACTATGTTCAAGAAATATAAGGATGAAGTGGATAATTAATTAGAAAGGAAAATTATAGTTCTATATTTAGATAGAGACAGAGAATATCATCATGATTTTTCAACCTTCCATAGAAAATCAATTAGAAAGGAAAATTATAGTTCTATATTTAGATAGAGACGGAGAATATCATAATAAATTTTCAACCTTTTGTGAAGAACATGGTATTATTCATACAAGCTTCGGCACCAAACACTTCACAATAAAATGGTTTGGCTGAAAGAAAGAATAGGTCTTTAGGTGAAATGATTGATTGTTTGTTTTCGAATTCAAAGTTATCAATTAATCCTTGGGGAGAAGCATTGCTTCATGTATATTAAATTCATAATAGGACACCATCCAAGAAAAATAACATCAATCCATATGAAGTTTGGAAAGGTAGAAAATCGAACTTGTCACATCTTAAAGTGTGGTGGTGTTTGGCATATTACAGAGTACCAGACCTTAAGAGAATAAAACTTGGCCTTAGAGCCATGAAAAGTGTATTTCTTGCATATGCTGAAAATAGTAAAGCTTATATGCTTTTTGATTTATAGTCAAATGTCATTATAGAATCAAGAAGTGTTGAATTCTTTGAGAATTAATGTTCTACATATTCTAGGATTGTTGAAATAATGCTCAAATGCAAGATACGAATAATTTAGGACCCATAGAAACACACGTAGATTATCATGAGAAAGTAACAAATGATTCTAAAGACATGACCGAGCCTAGGAGAAGCACCAGGCAAGAAAGTGAAAGATTTAGGTCTAAACTTTATTACTCATGTTTTCCTTCTTGAAGGAGAAATACCCATTAGTATTAAATTTAGAATAAGTTCCTAAAAGTTTAGGTTATGCTATGTCTTCTAGAGATGCTTCTTTTTGGAAAGAAGCTATAGATGATGAAATAGACTCAATTATTTTCAATAATACTTGGGTATTAGTAGACTTACCAAAAGGATCTAAACCTATTGGATACAAAGGGGCTTTCGGGAGAAAATACAATTCTTATGGTACTATTCAAATTTTTAAGGCTAGTTTAGTGGCCAAGAGGTATAGATAAAAGGAAGGAATATATTATTCGACTCTTATGATTTTGTAGGACATATAATATCTATTGGAATTATTTTTGCTTTGGTATTTATTTATGATCTTTGTGCTCATCAAATGGATGTCAAAATTGCTTTTTTTTTAGATTTAAATGAGAAAATTTATGACGTCCCCGACCCAACTCTATGCCCATGATAGGAGACGTGAGATCCCCTAGGGCTCTCGACCACTTGAATCCCTCCAAAAGCACTACGGCCTTGTGCCGTTTATATACGTAGACCAGCTAAGGATCATAGAGTCGTGACGTTGCGAGGGAGGACATGTGGTGTCCTAGGTACACCATCCTCATAATCGTCCCCTTAATCGTTTTTAACCTTATTAACATGTTGCACACGAAAGCGATTGATGATTTTTTTGTATCAAACCATTCATTAAGCTAGGAAACTAAGAAAGACATTTCTTTGACAATACTATGCTTCATTTACAATATTTCGTACAAACTATATTACTTCTCAATACACATGCATCGTAGGCTAAGGTGACTACTTCGGTGTTACAAGATGCCCCAAAAAGTTGTATTCGGGCCTAAAAAAACTCCCCCAAGCAAGCTAGTCGCCTAAGGTCCATGCACCATCCTTCTTCATACTATCATTTCCTCCCCAAAAAGAACTTCATTTTCATGTTGCCGCCTACTCTACGTGCGGTCACTCGCCACCCGAAAATGGGGGGTCCGGTCTATGAATACTTTTTGTTGTCCTTCATTCATATGGTGGTCAAATATAGGTTATTTCAAGTTCCACATCTACTATATTGACATAAGAAGCCTTGATAGTCATTATGATACCAAAGCGAAGAGATGGAGAACTAGCCATTACCTACAAATCGGAAAAGATAAGGAATGAGATACAACTATCTCAGTAAATAGTTATCTAAGCCAAACATTGGAGGCAAGCTAATAACATATTTCGTATTGCAAGCAAACTATAAACATGTATGAACCATTTCCGGTTTCACATCGTATTCGCAAAACATCTCCACTTTTCATATCATATTGTGCACATTTTAAAGGCCCTCTCACCCTTGCGGATGAGGCATATAAATATATCTTATCATATCATGTCATGTGGATCCACCTCTTTATATCTATTTATGCAAGGCCCTCTCATCATTGCGGATGAGGCATATCACATATCATATCGTGTAGTCTCACTACCGAAGGTAGCAAGATCAAGGAAAGCATGCATCATATAACTTTACATGCAAGCATTGGAATGGCATTAGCTCCAAGCCCTTGGTAAAGGTTAGATATCACTTACATAAGTAGATGAAAATGTTAGAAACAAATAGAAAATGGCCGGTTGTGTTATGTGCTTGGCACGGCAAATCCGGGAGGTGGTTCGACGACCTTTGGTGGCGACGGACTCGTGGTGGCTCCAGGAACCTATGGCGGTCCTATGATGGCGACGGCCTGTGCTGGTGTTGGTGGTGGTGCAAAAGCGACCGAGTGTGAGAGGGATGAGAGTGAGAGGGAGTTGACGAGAGAGAACGATGAGAGAAAGAGAATGGCCGAAAATTGAGGGGGAAAGGTAGAAGTAAAATGGCCTTTGGGTTATTTATAATGCCACCTTTCTTGTTATTTAATGATTAAGGATTAATCATTACATACTTGGGTGTCTTGCTTTTGTCATTTTCTACCTCAATTATTGGCTTCTCACGTTATTTTCAAGAGCTAAGGATAATTTGCCACCTTGATCTCCTAGCTTTTTAGGCTTAATGACCTAGCATGCCACTTGTTCCATTTCTGTCCTGTTTAATTTTCTATTTTAATTTAAGCATTAGCCTCTCATTAATTATACAGTCCATGTGTCATTCATTTTCATATTCCACCAAACTATAATCTAACGCTAATTTTCGAGGCTTAATTATATGGCATGTATCTAGATATTCCATCCAGCTATCCTATGATGCTATCTCTCTAGGCTTGCATATGTGCTACCCTATACCTACACCCCTAAGAGGAGCTATTTCCTTCATTTATTTAATTTTTTTGCCACATGTCTTTATTCATAAATTCTTACTATAATTACCCTATAGTAGACTAGGCATTACACATGCTTACAAGGCGCATTTCTAGAACACTTGTTACTTTTAAGTCATACGTCTATTAGGTGTCTCGCTCCCCAAGTCTCACGCCTAGCCTAGGATATTCTTCATTCTTTTTATTTTTCTTATTTAAGTCTCATAATTGCAAATACATTAATTCTTTTGTCTTTTCTAAATTAATAATTAGTGTCAAACATTCTAGGACTATAGTTACCTATATGACATATGTCCCTTTTAGGTGTCATCTTTGAGATCTTCCTATGGTGCCATCTAGACAAGCTAGGTCTTAGGATGTCCACCTCACGCCCTTTATGACGTATTTTTCCTCCTTTATATTTTTATTTTTCTTATTTAAGTCTATTAATTGTAGTGATATTATTTTCTTTTGTCTTTTCTAAATTAATCATTGGCATGAGACATTCTAGAGATGCATTAGAACTTGTCATATAGCTAGCCTATCATGAGTCAAGATCCTAGGTCACTTTTCTTGCTCCTCATGCCTATCATATGGAGCATTTCATTTTTTTATTTGCTTAATAATTGAAGAGTGAGAATGATCTAGATGCCATGCGTCTTATTCTCAATTAGTCCACTTTGCTACTCTATCAATCCTATAATCCTTAGGCCCAAATGAAGACAAAAGATTTCCTTTGACTAGTCAAGATCTTCCTAATTATTGCCCGTCTCATTGAATGAAGTATTTAAGTATGGAAACGCCACTTGTCAATCTATCGGGACGTCAAGGAAAAATCATCTACTTTAGGCACCTAAACAAGCTAGAGATTGGACCAATTTTCCTTGCCAAGCCAAGTCGGCTCATGGCCGAGCACATCAAGAGGCGCGGCTAAGCTTATGGGTTGGTACGCTCAAGATCGTGTCTCATTGCAAATCGGATCAAGAGCCACCCCAATTGTCTTAGCTTAGGGTTGGAACCACATGTTCCTAAACCGATGGTATAATCGAGCTAGGGAGATCACCTCTCATGACCAATTAAAATTGAAGCAAGGTTGGTTCGTCTTGATCCGTAGTCCTCCAATAGCACGGCACGCAATCCAAGGTGATCGAGTCCTTGACTAGTGCATGGGCTGGTACGGGGTTCTAGTATGAATCGACCCTCTTCGAATCCATAGCTAGTTTAGATGTCGATTAATGCTAGCTTGCTATTCGTTCCACGGATCAATCCCTGGTCGACTACATGGTGATCGTATAGTCGTTTCACAGCTAGACGAGATCGATCCCAATCGTTTCATGCTTGAGTTAAGGTCGCCACATAGTTGGAGCCTTAACCTCTAGCATAATCAATTGGTATACCGAGCCCGATCCATATTGAAGGCGATCTTTCTTTTTCGATGGCCTATCTCAACCCTTGGCTACTATCTCGTAACTAATCCGAGTCTTAAGCTTGTGTTGGCCCTAAGTTTTGGGGTGTCGTAACTCTCTCCCCTTATAAAATTTCGTCCCCGAAATTTAGGACATACCGGGGATTGAAACAAGTGGGGTACTCTTTGTTTAATTAGCTCTTCACTTTCCCATGTTGCTTTTTCCATCCCGTGATACTACCATAAGACCTTGACAAGGGGAATCATTTTGTTTCGTAGGACTTGCTTTTTTCTATCTATGATCCATATCGACTTTTCAATATATGCTGTCCCGTTATCTATCTAAATCGTTTCATAATCGAGCACATGTGACGGATCGGGTTCATATTTTCTCAACATCGAAACGTGAAATACGTCATGGATGTTAGCAAATCGTGGCGGTAAAGCTAGCCTATATACCAATTCCTTGATCCTCTATAGGATCCGAAAAGGTTCGACGTACTTTGGGTTTAACTTTCCCTTCTTTTCGAAGCATGATTGTGACATCCCAAAACTTAGGGCCAGTTCAACCTTAGGGTTCAAACTAATTACAGCAATTCACCGAGTTGAGATAGGCCACCAAAGGAATAGAGATCGCCATTGATAAAGTTCGTGGCTTAGTATGTCAATTAGCTATGAGGTTGATTGAGGTTCGACTATGTGGCGACCTTAAAATAAGCATGGTCGATTATGATCGGTCTCGTTCAACCATGAATGAACCATATGATCACCCCGTAGCTAACCAAGGATTGATCCATGGCGTGAATTACGAGCTAATATTGATTGACAACCAAACTGGCCATGAGTCCAAAGAGGGTCGATTCGTACTAGAACCCCATACAAGCCACACACTAGTTAAGGATTAGCTACCCCGGACAGCGTGACGTGCTGTTGGAGGACTACGGATCGAGATGAACCAATCCTCCATCTATTTGAATTGGTCATGAGAGGTGAGCTCAATAGTGCTCAATTATTACATCGGTTTAGGAACGGGTGATTCCAACCTTGAACCGAGTCGATTTGACCGGGCCTCGGCTCGATAGGCAACCAAACACGTCTTGGAGCAAGTTAAACCATAAATTGGGCAACGCCTCTAGACGTACTTATATGTGAACCGATTTTATTCGGCAAAATAGATAATTCGACCTTTAGTTTGTTAGGTGCCTAAAGTTGAGAACTACATAGATGTCTTGAGAGTTTGACAAGCAGCAATTTTTAAAGTCTTAGATTTATGAATAAGAGGTCGATTACTAGATAACCTTACCTATTTAAATAGAATGCCCAAATTGCCATTAGCATTAGTTATGCTTGGCATCTATAGAATAGAAATGAAAGCCTACGGACCTTCTTGATTGGGTGACACCAAGGGGTACCGAGATTTATGTGTTAACTCTCTATTTTAAATGTAAACAAAAATAAAAGAAGCGGTCTTCTCATGTAATATAGGCGTGAGATACATAAGAAAAATGAAATAAGATATTCAATAATAAAAATACTATCATATGGTCTAGAGATCATAGAATGATAAAATTATATGATTGGATTGGGGAACAAGAAAAGGGTTCTAGGACATTCTCAATTATTAAGCAAAAATTACATGAGAAATGTTCTATATGATTGGCTTGGAGAGCAAGCTAGCACATGAAGACAATATAGGCTTAGAAATAATAGGCTTGGAGAACAAACTAGCACATGAACACAAAATAGGCTTAGAAATAAGTGGCTTGGAGTGTAAGCTAGCACTTGAAGACAAAATAAGCTTAGAGATAATTGGCTTGAAGTGTAAGTTAGCATATAAGGACGAAATTGGCATAGAAAACAAGTCGGACTAAGAGAGTGACTCGTGAAAAGTGCATAAGACGAATTCGACTTGGAGAACAAGTAAAAAAATATAAGATAAGTAAAATAAAGATATAAAATAATTTTGGCTTGAGGAAAAAGTCAAGCATATAAGACAAATTTGGATTAGAAAAAGTAATCTAGAATAGATAAAAATGTCTAATTTTTGACTTGAAGAGCAAGAAAAATAGTCTAGGATCTTAGGATGTCCTAGACTAGCTATGTGGCAATTCCTAAATGACCACCCTAGAATATTCTATGCCAATTATTAATATAGAAAAGATAAAATAATTAATTAGAAGACTTAAATAAGGAAAATAAAAATGAAAATAATGTAAAATGCCCTAGAATATGCATGTAAGAGGGAAAAGGGCATTAAAGGAATTTAATCTTGTCTTAAAAAGAATAAGAAAAATGTGAGAATTAGGACAACTTGAAGAGCAAGTCAAAACTTCTAGAAATAGTAAAGCTTGGGGAGCAAGATAATGTTTAGAAACATGTGAGAATTTAATAAAACTTGGGGAGCAAGATAAGGTTTAGAAACATATGACAATTTAATGAAACTTGTGGAGCAAGTCAAGAAGGCATATAAATAAACTCAAGACCATTGCGTTCTCATCCTTTTTCCCTCTCACCGACTCGTCGCTCATTCCCTCTCTCACTCTCTTTTTCGGCCACTTTGAGCTACCATTTCACCACCGCAAAACCAACACCGTCGGATCGCCTCCAAGACCGTTACACAAGCACAAGACAACCGACTACTTCTTTTGTTTCTAACGTTCGTCTACGTGAGGTAAGTGATATCTAACCCTTAACTAGGCGTAAAGCCTTAGCTATTATAATGCTTACTTGAAAAGTATATGATATGTTGGTCAAGAACTAAGTGCCACTCGATGACGCGTGTCTTGTGGGGCCGACATCTTGAACCTTGGACCATTGTGATGCATGCTCTCCTTGGTCTTGGTACCTTTGGTGGTGAGATTATATGATATGATATATAATGTCATATCATGTCATGTGAATCCACCCTTTTCATATATGCGCGAGGCCCTCTCATTCTTGCGAATGTAGACATCTTGAACCTTGGACCATTGTGATGCATGCTCTCATTCGCAAGGATGAGAGGGCCTCGCGCATATATGAAAAGGGTGGATTCACATGACATGATATGATAAGATATGTGTACACGCCTCATTCGCAAGGGTGAGAGGGCTTTTAAAAAGTGCGCAATATGATATGAAAAGTGGAGATGTTACACACGTATGAAAAGGAATTGGAAAGGATTCGTATATGATATGATTACTTGCATTATGAATTGTACCTCTAGCTTGCTTCCTATATTTGGTTTAGATATTCACCTATCGAGATAGCTATTTCTCACTCCTTATCTTTTCAAATTTGTTGGTAGTAGTAAGTCCCTCTCCTCATTTAGGTATTATTATGTTCGTAGAATTTTATTGTATTGATGTCGTGGATATGAAATAAGAAGTAACTCTTAGACACTACGTGACTACCGCATGGGTGGACGAGGGTTACCACATGTAGATTAAAAAGCAAAATGAAGATGAAGCTCTTTTGATTGAGAAAAAGTATAGCATAAAGATGGATAATGTGTACCCTAGGTGACCGATCTACATAGAGGAATTTTTGAAAGCCGAAGGCAACTTTTTGGGACATTTTACCATCCCGAAGTAGAGAACCTAAATGGAGCCATGTTACAATGCATATATATATCTGTAGATAGATATAGTTTGATGTAAATGATATGGATAGATGAAGCATATTATTACTCATAAGTGTTTCCCCTAGATATTTAATTAATCAAAAGCTTAAAATGAGATCGCTTCCACATGTGAGTCATTGATAAGAGTGCAAATAATTAAGGGTCGATTTTGAGGACGGTGTACTTGGGACACACCACATGTCCTCACCCATAATGCCGCTACTTTATGATCTTCATACGATCTCGGTTTATAAACGGCATAAAGCCGTAGTGCTCTTGGAGGGATTCAAGAGACCAAGAGCCCCTACAGAGCTTAAGTTTCCTATTACGGCACGAGGGTCGGGTCGGGGATGTCACAGGTGATACTCCTTTCGTAGGCAACACTTCTAGAAATACAAAATTGCCAACTTGAAGCTCTAACGGTTTCATTCATCTATTGCATTAACTTTTCTCGTCTACTTTGTACCGTACGTAGGCAATTTCTTATGGTCTATAGGTTCTCTATGGTCATTTGTACTATTTATGCACCTATAAGTTTTCTTTCCCCTACTTCTTCCCAACAAACCGGGGTCCCGCAAGCTTTGCCATACAGTGCCTCAAACGGAGCCATTCCAATACTTTGCCGGTAACTATTATTTTAGGGAAATTCCGCCAAATGAAGGTGCTCATCCCAACTCCCATTGAAATCAATAGCACAAGCTCGTTACATATCTTCTAACGTTTGGATAGTTATTTACGTATGACCATCATTTTGTGGGTGGTAAGTGCGTGCTAAACGGGAGTTTAGTTCCCATAGTCGTTTGGAGACTTTGCCAAAATTTAGCGATAAATTTGGGATCTCGATTTGATGTAATCGTAATGGGTACTCCATGTAAACGAATAATTTGTTTGACATATAAATCCACATACTTTTCCAAAGAATAATTCTTTCGTACCGGTAGGAAATGGGCAGACTTTGTTAGTCTATCTACTGTTACCCATATAGAATCGTTTCCTTTCGAGTCCTTGGTAACCCCAAGACAAAATCCATAGTAATGTGTTCCTATTTCCATTCCGGTATTTCTAATGGATTTAATAAACCTCCAAGCTTGCAATGTTGAGCCTTTACTTGTTAGCAAGTCAAGCATTTAGCGACATGCTTCACCACATCTTTCATATCACTCCACCAATAATGTTTACGAAGGTTTGATACATCTTCATACTTTCCGGATGGACACTATATTGACGACAATGAACTTCGGACAAGATCTCCTCTTTGAGGTTCTTATCATTAGGAATGTACATCCTTCCTCGGAATATTAAAGTATCATCGTCGGTCATTTGAAAGTCAAGTTCTTTTCCTTCTTCAACTTTGCTCCGAGTTTTCAACAACTCGCAACCATCTTTTGCAATGCTTCGATTCTTTGTCGTATTTCCGATTCGAATCGCAAGGTAGCGAATAAACCACATAGCTCTCCTTCTTCAAATTTGAACTCGTAGTCTCGGGCTTTGGCAAGTACATTCCATTCTTTAATCATTATTGCGGAAATAGCGGACTTACGCCTTAAAACATCAGCGAGTTTATTTGCTTTTCCAGGACAATGGATAATATCGCAGTCATAGTCCTTGAGCAATTCCATCCACCTTCGTTGCCGCTTATTTAACTCTTTCGAAAGAATAGATATTTTAGACTCGATGATCCGTATAAATCTCGATCTTCTCCCCAAAAAGGTAGTGTTTTCATATTTTCAAGGCACAAATAATCACCGCGAGTTCCTAACCATGTGTGGCATAGTTAAGCTCATAAGGTTTCAGTTGTCTTAACACATAGTATTGCTAGTATTGCTAGAATAGGAGCAGTTGTCAATTTTCGCTTGAGCTCTTGAAAACTCTACTTGTACTTTTATGTCCATTCAAACTTAACATCTTTTCTTGTGAGCCTTGTTAAAGGAGCAGCAATACTTGAAAATTGTTCGACAAACCTCCGATAATACCCTCCCAGGCCAAGAAAACTATGGATTTATGTAGCTATTGTAGGCATTGACCAATTTACCATCGCTTCTACCTTGGTCGATCCACAAAAATGCCTTTGCCTGAAACTACATGGCCCAAGAATACCACTTGGTCCAACCAAAATTCACACTTGTTGAACTTGGTGAAGAGTTTGTGTTCTCGAAGGGTTTGCAATATCCTTCTTAGATCTTGGGCGTGCTCCTCTTTAGTCATTGAATACACCAATATGTTATCAATAAAGACAATGACAAATTGATCAAGAAACGGCTTAAACACCCGATTCATCAAGTCCATGAAAGCTGCAGGTGCATTGGTCAATTTAAATGGCATTACTATGAACTCATAATGCCCATATCGAGTTCTAAAAGCCGTCTTTGGAATGTCTTCTTACTTGATTCTCAATTGGTGGTATCCCGACCTTAAATCAATCTTGGAGAATAGCATTATGCCCATTACTATGAACTCATAATGCCCATATCGAGTTCACTACGGAAGGTAGCAAGATCAAGGAGAGAATGCATCATATAACTTTACATGCAAGCATCAGAATAGCATTAGCTCCACACCCTAGCTAAAGGTTAGATATCACTTACACAAGTAGATGAAAATGTTAGACACAAACAAAAAATGGCCGGTTGTGTTATGTGCTTGGTGCAGCAAATCCGGAGGTGGTCCAGCGACCTTAGGTGGCGACGAACTCGTGGCAGCTCTAGGAACCTATGGTAGTCCTCTGATGGCGAAGGCTTGTGGTAGTGTTGGTGGCTGTGCAAGGGCGGCCGAGAGTGAGGGGGATAAGAGTGAGAAGGAGTTGGCGAGAGAGAGAGAGGGATGAGAGAAAGAGAATGGTAAAAAATTGAGGGGGAACAATAGAAGTGAAATGGCCTTTGGGTTATTTATAATGCCACCTTACTTGTTATTTAATGATTAAGGATTAATCATTACAGACTTGGGTGTCTTGATTTTTGTCATTTTCTACCTCAATTATTGGCTTCTCACGATATTTTCAAGAGCTAAGGATAATTTGCCACCTTGATCTCCTAGCTTTTTAGGCTTAATGACTTAGCATGCCACTTGTTCCATTTTTATCTTGTTTCGTTTTTCTATTTTAATTTAAGCATTAGTCTCTCATTAATTATATAGTCTATATGTCATTCATTTTCATATTCCACCTAACTATAATCTAACGCTAATTTTCGAGGCTTGATTATATGGCATGTATCTAAATATTCCATCCAGCTATCCTATGATGCTATCTCTCTAAGCTTGCATATGTGTTACCCTATACCTACACCCCTAAGAGGAGCTATTTCCTTCATTTATTTAATTTTTTTGCCACATGTCTTTATTCATAAATTCTTACTATAATTACCCTATAGTAGACTAGGCATTACACATGCTTACAAGGCGTATTTCTGGAACACTTGTTACTTTTAAGTCATACGTCTATTAGGTGTCTTGCTCCCCAAGTCTCGGGCCTTGCCCAAGGTATTCTTCATTCTTTTTATTTTTCTTATTTAAGTCTCATAATTGCAAATACATTAATTCTTTTGTCTTTTCTAAATTAATAATTAGTGTGAAACATTCTAGGACTATAGTGACCGATATGACATATGTCCCTTTATGTGTCATCTTTGAGATTTTCCTATGGTGCCATCTAGACAAGCTAGGTCTTAGGATGTCCACCTCCCTCACACCCATTATGAGGTATTTTTCGTCCTTTATATTTGTATTTTTTTGTTTAAGTCTATTAATTGTAGTGATATTATTTCCTTTTGTCTTTTCTAAATTAATCATTGGCATGAGACAATCTAGAGATGCCATTAGAACTTGTCATATAGCTAGCCTATCATGAGTCAAGATCCTAGGTCACTCTTTTTGCTCCTCACGCCAATCATATGGACGATTTAATTTTTTTTATTTGCTTAATAATTGAAGAGTGAGAATGATCTAGATGCCATGTGTCTCATTCTCAATTAGTCCACTTTGCTACTCTATCAATCCTATAATCCTTAGGCCCTAATGACGACAAAAGATTTCCTTTGACTAGTCAAGATCTTCCTAATTATTACCCTCCTCTAATCATTGGATGAGATCTTTCTAAAAGTTTGTTCCAACGAGGTGTCTAACCTTGGAAACACCACTTGTCAATCTATCGGGACATCAAGGAAAAATCATCTACTTTAGGAGCCTAAACAAGCTAGAGATCGGACCAACTTTCCTTGCCGAGCCAAGTCGAATATGGTTGAGCACATCAAGAGGCGTGGTCAAGCTTGTGGCTTGGTACGCTCAAGATCATGTCTCGTTGCCAATCGAATCAAGAGCCACCCCAATTGTCTCGGTTTGGGGTTGGAATCGCCCGTTCCTAAATCAATGGTATAATCGAACTAGCGAGGTCACCTCTCATGACCAATTAAAATTGAAGCACGATTGGTTCATCTCGGTCTACGATCCTCCAACAAAGACGTCACGTAGTCCGGGGTAATCGGCGCTTGATTAGTGTGTGGCTAGTACGGAGTTCTAGTATGAATAGACCCTCATCAAATCCATGGCCGGTTTGGATGTCAATTAATGCTAGCTTGCGAATCGTTCCACGGATCAATCCCCGGTCGACTACAAGGTGATCCTATGGTCGTTTCGCAGCTAGACGGGATTGATCATAATCGTTTCATGCTTGAGTTAAGGTCGCCACATAGTCGGAGCCTCAACCTCTATCATAATCAATTGGTATATTGAGCACTAATCCATATTGAAGGCGATCTTTCTTCTTCGATGGCCCATCTCAACCCTTGGCTACTATTTGTAACTAGTCCGAGTCTTAAGCTTGTGTTGGTCCTAAGTTTTGGGGTGTCACAAAATTTACATGGAACAAAAAGAGAGTTTTGTTCTTCTTGGAAATGAGAGGAAAGTACGTAGATTGGTTAAATCTCTTTATGGGCTTAAGCAAGCATCGATGTGCTTTGCCATGAGAAATTTGATTCGGTCATATTGTCCAATGATTTTAAGCATAATTGTGCTAATAAATGTATTTATTCTAAATTCACTAAAATACTATTTTAGTTTGTTTAGATATTATCTTTGGAACTAATATGACTGGAGACATTGAGACTAACAAGTATCTAACTTCATATTTTAAAATGAAATATTTGGGAATATTAGATACTATGTTAGGGCTAAAGTACATTAGAAGTGTCAAAACTTGTGTACGACGCTCACTTTAGTGCCAAAACTTTCAAAACAATCACTTAAGTGCCAACTCTTTTAAAAAATGATCACTTATGTGCTAACTTCTTCTAAAAATGATCACTTGATTGCCAACATCAATTTGAGCTGAAGTGACTTGTTAGAAATCCGACACGTGCTATTTTTTATTAATATTTGAGTGACGTGTCTCGATGGAGTTGACACTACGGTGATCATTTTTCTTTTAAATTGACACTTAAATGATCATTTTAAAAAAAATTAGCACTTAAGTGATCATTTTGAAATTTTTGACATTGAAGTGATCGTTTTTCAAAAATATTGACACTTAAGTGATCGTTTTGAAAGTTTTGACACTAAAGTGAGCGCCGTACACAAGTTTTGGCACTTGTAGTGTACTTAAGCCATATTAAAGTTAAAAAGTATAGTAGGGGTTATTTTTTGAGCCAATACGATTATGTTGAAAAAATATTAAATAAATTTAATCATCTTGTTTTCAAAGAAATGAGTACTCCATTTGATACCAATATTAATTGAATTATAATATTGGTAGAGTAGAAGCACAACTTAAATGCTAGTACTAAAGAGTTTTTGATGTATGCGATGTATTGTACTAGATATAATATTGTATTTTCTGTACGTAAGTTTTTTTTTTTTTGGTCGGAACCGTATGTAAGTTGAATATAGTAATTCAAGTATAGAATATTGGAATGCTACTACCAGAGTTTTTGGTCAGCTTAAGAGAACTAAGGATTTGGGATTGTTCCATAACAATTATCCGACTACATTAGGAGGATACACTAATGCTAGTTGGATTTCTAGTGTGGGAGAAAAATATTTCACTTCTGGATAAATTTTCACATTAGGTGGATGTGTTGTGTCTTGGGTGAGTAAGAAACAAACATGCATAACTCACTAAATGACAAAATCAGAATTCATTGCTCTAGCGACGACTAGAAAAGTGGGTGAGTGGATTAAAAATTTGTTGTTGGACATCAAATTATGGCCTGGTCTTATGCCTTCTATTTTTATTAATTGTGACAGATCGTATGCTACTTTAGCAAGAGCTTATAGTAGCACTTATAATAGAAAGTCTTGACATGTTAGCCTAAGGCATGAATACGTGAGACAATTGATTCAAGATAGTACCATAACAATTATTTATGTGAGAAAGTAAGAATATGGCCGATCTCATTACAAAGACACTATCAATAGATCTGCAGAGGAAGAATAAGGCACGGTGCTCGGAGCTCTAGTGCCGCTTCGACCCGCGATCTTTGTCGATCGTGCCGCGGAGGTCTCACGGCGCCTCCTCGGAGGCCACCCTTGGCGGCGACTCGGAATTGGCCATCGAGTGTCTCACCGACCCTATTCGTTAACATCAACTACGTCGGGGCGGTGAGCCTCAAGACCGGGAAGGCCGACGTCCTGGCTGCGCGACGAGCCCTCCGTCGAGCTCCACGTGGAGCACGAGGAGTTTAGGACGGCATTATAGCTCTATTCCTCACTATAGCTTTCCTTACTCGAGGCCGGCGACGCCGAGCTCTCACCTAGCCGCCCATCGGCCGGGCCCCGTAACCGGCGACTAACCGAGGGAGAAGAAGGAATACTAAAAAAAAGAAAAATAATATGAAAAATAAAAAAATAAAGAAAGTAATCAAAAATAAATTTTATCCAAAAATTAAAATTTTTGAATTTTGAAAAAATAAATAAAAAAGAAAAGAAAGCAAAAACATAATTAAAAATAAAAAATAGTTGAAAGAGAGGAGGAATGAAAAGTGTGGAAAATGTTGTCCTCTTCTCAATATGAGGAAAACATTTTCATTAGTTTTAAAAGGTTTTTTTTGTTGACCAAAAAATATTTTCCGTTGACCGCTCTTTTTTCGCCCTCCAAACATAAAAAATTGGGGAAAATGTTTCCCAGGAAAAATATTTTCCGTGAAACAAACGAAGCCTTAGTAACACAAACTCATGATAAATATTTTGCCTATATGAGTTTAGAAGTTGTGCCGCTTCTTACGAAAATTAGGGTTGCTTTCTAGAGAGCTCATGAAACAGGCACAAGTATAAGGCCATAATAGTGCTGAGTATATATGAATTTCTCGTTGAAACAAGATATTCGTATATGTGCGATATGTCCTATTCTATTATATAGAGTAGGAAATTTAAAGCCAATGCAGCTATTTATCACTTTTATATAAAATTTTGAGATACTTGTACTAAATAAAGGTTTAACTCAAAAGAGACATTTATGTATGTATATTAATCGATGGAAATTTTGGCTGTACTTTTTGAGAAATTTTGTTTGTAATATTTTTTTACAAAGTTAGGGATTGTTGGTAGTTTGTTTGTAACACAAACGAAAAGGTATCTTCTCCTACTTGGCGATTTACTTATTAGTGGTTATTTTAGAAGGATGCAATCTTTCAAAAGTCGTGTCTGTTCGAACATAACTGTCTAACTTTGAAAGGTCGTGTCTGTTCGGGCATAACTCCTTAACGTTCGAAAGGTTGTGTCTGTTCAAAGATTTTCACTATAAATTCATGAACGTTTCTCTTTCATTTCAGAAATACAACTTTCGTTTTTCATTTTTTTCTTAAAACTAAGATAGCTTTCTTCTCCAATTATTTCTCTAGACATATTCTGGAGAAATATCGAATTGCTATATGCTATTCTCATCGAGACTTTATTGTATTCTTGAGGATATTTACTAGAAACCATCAACATCGTTGTGGGGCAAATAATCTTTAAAGAGAGTGTCATCACGTCTCAAAAAATGATTACGTTGTTCATCCCATTTGCTAAATGTTCCAACAACACCTCACAATCCTCGAGTCATCACCACCATAACCATTGCCTTATTCTCTCAAGGCTAAGCTCGCAAAGCACTAAGCTTTGATAATGGCAACAAGCTTGACGTTGCACGACCTCATTCTTCATCTGAAGTAAAGGAGACCGGGTGTTCCTGAATTCGTCCGGAGTTATTTAGTAACCTATGAATATCCTGAATAAATTGGATTATAAGACAAGAAGCAAATTTTCTCACATGAATACATGGTTTCTTTCTTTAATGGTTAGAAATTTGGGCATGCGGTTTTACTGAACTTTTTCATTTTAGACGTAATTGGCAGTTACCAGTAAAGTTCCTAATGTTTAGTAATTTCTCAACACTGTATATTACGTGCATTATTATTAACTTCAAGCAACTTTTGCACTTTGTTATAACTCCTACGCCAAAACTTGCACAGCGGATTGTCGGTTGGACTCTACTTGCTTAATCCAACGGTGCTTATTGCTTCCTCGAAAATGAATGGTGGATACAACTCGCTTATGAATTATTGTGAAATAGCCTAAGAAAATGTAGCATTTGCCCAAAATCTAAGCCAATGGATGATGTGGTTACCACTAAAGTTCCTCGTTGTCATTCTATCTAGACGTAGATCCAAGTGGCCAAAACCACATAAATACATGGGCAAATTACACAAAACTTCTCAAAAATTTTGGAAATATCACTCTTTTGCTTCTAAATTTTCGACTGTTACACATTGTCCCGTTGACTTTAATGTTGTTACAACCATTAACCATCTGTTGTATTATCCGTTAGTGTTGTGCGGAACCAAACAATCGAATGATAAATAGACAGAACAAAAAAATAGATCGGATACCGGATGTACGTGGTTTAGTCGTAGAGACCTACGTCCGGGGGGAGAGTAGCAACGAATTCCATTATAGAATAAGCGATACACGGAGATTACGAGACCAAACTCGAGTAACTCAAATACTTTCAGTATTTTCCACGCCCCAATTACATCCAATAACGCACACAATATTTATCCCCTAATTCCTAGCGAAATAATCTTTCAATCTCACAAAGAAATTAAACACGCAAATTTTACGACAAGATTTTCATGGCTTGAACACTAACTTCATGGAATGTAATTTATGAGTAAGCAATTGTGGATAGCACACCAATAACATCTGCTCACATGAACTTGACGTGCAACCTCAACTTCAATGGCAAAACAAGGTGTGAATACCACTCTGCTGCCCACTACCCCTATATATATATATATATATATATATATATATGTATATATATAAAATACCTCCATATCCGATGTCGGGGCGTCCGTTTCCACAATTTTAAAAGCGAAGGGTTCGCAAGATGTAAGCAAGGAATTTCTTTTACAAGAGTTTTAATTTTGCGAACCGTATTGAATGTAAAGAAGTCCATGGAGCAGGATTCTTTTTCAACCTTTGATGTAAAGGTTTGCGGATGATATTAATATTGGGGACGAAATCAATAATGTAATTTAAAGATCCAAGAAATCTTTGTAATTGAGTTTTGTCCTTCAATTCATCGGGAACTTTTCCGCAAATTGAATAGACCGCTCAATTGGTACGATGGTACCATGTTCAATATAATGACCAAGAAATCTTATCTTGGTTTGGAACATCAAAATCTTTGTTGGAGACAAGCTAATCCATTTAATTTTGTAACTTTCAAAAGTTGGTTAACATGTTTAAAATGGGAATCAATGTCGAGGAGAATACCAAAATATCGTCAATATAAACAATGATATAATCAAAATAAGGATTGAAAATATCATTCATAATTCTCTGGAATTCGGAAGGGGCATTTTTTAAACCAAAAGGCATAACGTTCCATTCAAATTGATCAAAGGTACGGTGAATGCCGTTTTATAACGGTCTTTTCATCAATTTGTATCGCCAAAATCCCGATTTCATATCAAATTTAGAAAAAACTTTGGAACGGCATAATCTGTTCAAAGATCCTTTTTATTAGGGATCGGATAGCGAATCATTTTAGAATTTAAAGGTTTATAATTAACAACAAGTCTGGGCACTCCACGCTCTAATTCTGCATTTTTATTGACGTAAAAGCGGAACAACTCCATGGAGATTTACTTTTGCGAATTAGATTTTTCTTTAAAAGGTCATCAATTTCTTTTTACACAAATTTAAAACTTGAACTTCGGGACTTGAACATTGAAGACCCTTGCGGCGAGAACCCGACACGCACTCTCTCTCTATCCATCTCGAAAGCTTCTCTTCTCCTGGAATTTTCCCTCTCGATCGAGCGAAACCAAGCGAGAACCTCTCGCCTTCCAAAAACCCGGATCCCCTTTTGAAGATACTTTTCTATTTCTTCCGGATCTCATCCGGTAAGAATCTATATTGAATCTCCCCGGATCTTTTTATTTTCTTCTACTTCTTCTCGGATCTACTCGGATCTTTGTTTTTTGGAGTTTTTGCACGGATCTTCGGATCTTTTGTTGTAAATTCTACATTTTATGAATAAAATTGTGAAGTTTTACCTCATTTAAGCCATATACCCACGGATCGCGGAAGGCTCCTCCTGCTTGTGGCGTTCAAGGCTTTGCCTCTTATTATCTGCATTTACATTCTTGTAATGCATTTTGCTTATCTTTTCGAAACCCCGAATTGGAAAGGCGTGCCTCCTGTTGGTGGTTGCGCCTTGCATTATAATATCATATTTTTCTAAGGCGAAGCTCTGTTTCTTTGGAGTTACTGTGTGATGGTGGGAGCCACATCCGGGCGATTGAGGTTTAAGTACTTCTCGTCGAGCGATGAACATTCTCCAAGCTTGAGCGATGAAGCCCTATCAAAATAAATTTTCAATATTAATCTCGTCATATGTTTAGGCTTATCGATCTTAGTTTCCTTATGGTATGAGCCGGGGAGAAGAGTAATTAGTGCTTCTTTTGAGTGAAATTTTATATAAATTTTGTGGAAAAGTCACTTGAAAAGGGTAACCTCGGTATATCTTGTGGTCCCGGAGGTGCGTAAGGCGTTGGTCGGCGGGATTTTGAGGACTCGATCAAGTGATTTGGAAACATTATTTATATAAAATGAATCTTTTAAGACGTACTAATTCTTCTTCTTCGGGTTCGGTATCGAGGTTTCTCGGTCGAAAGGCCTCTACATGAGAAGATATTACTATTGAAGACTTTAATAAATCAATTAAAATTGGAAAATTCCAAAGGCCCGTTATGACCCGATTTATGAGCAATCTTCTTTCGGAAAGATTTTTAAATCTTCGATTATGTTATTACTCGAGGAACAAGACATTCCTCTTAATTCTTCTTATTCTTTGATTCCACTTTTGAATAAGGATTTTGTCAAGAAACACGCCCGAAGTATAATTACCTTCATTTTGGTATGGTTCAAATTGGAATTAAACCACTTTTAAAAGAAGGATTGAATACTTCTATTTCGATTGTCTGCGTGATTCTAGACTTTTACGTTATGAGGATTCTATTTTGGCCACAATTGAAACTTCTTTGTGTAATGGTCCTATCCATTTTGATTGTTATCCGAATTTCTCTGTATCCTTAAGAGATAAAAATATTTTGAAATCCTTAGTTTCTGATTAAGACCCATAATTATGCAATAGATGACGGTTCAATCCCACTTTCTCTCATCTATAAAATTCATTATAAAGCGATGAGTTGCTTTTGATGTTCACTCTTTAAATTCGGCTCCTAAAGGAGAAACCCTTCTTTTGACAAGCGACATTAAAAAATCAAATTGCATAGTCCCTAAGGCGATAAATTGGAATGACGTTATTTTGCCGGAACAATGGGAAATCGAAAATCCTGTTCCTCGTCCCATAGTTCAAAACGTTTGTCCAACCAATATCGTCCGACATCCCGAAGGTAAAGTAACCATCCAATTCCTCGGCGATCTTTTGAAGTTTCTTCTCATATTTCTTCAAGACCTTCATTTTTGCTTCTTCTTCTCGAAGATTCGTAAATTTAAGTCCAAACTTACCTGTTATAACTATTCCGGTTATTAACCAAGGTAATCCGATTCTCAAGCACAAGGACAACCAACTCCTAGTGCTCCCCCTTTAAATTCTGATTTAAATCTCGGTGGTCTCGGCATGAGCTCGGGGAATATCCGGACTTGTTTATCGTGCGGGATCCGGGATCTCCCGAACCCGCTCCTTCACGAGATGGAGCATGGCGAAGACCCCGAAGTTCTCGTATTAGAAAAGATTTTGTACTGATCGTATTCTTTTAAACAAAGAATTTAATTCGACTACAATCTGAAATCGAGATTGGTTTTTTAAAAATTTAAAAGACAAACCAAGCAAATCAAAGACCTATACTATGAGTTCCTAGGACAACTGGGACAACATATGTATTTCTTTGATTGGTTTGAGAACCATTTTCTACAACAAAGAGAAATTTTCAACTTAAATAAAATTTTTAAATGGAAATTGGATGATAGTCAAGAGATTGAATCTAATCATCCACCTTTGAGAAAAATTAATATTGATTTTAGAACTCAATCAATTCCTGCAAGCACCTTTTAAAAAACCTTGTGAAGAAGACAAGGATTTTAAGGTAGAAAAAGAATTCAAAAAGGTTATTGAACAAAATAATTTTGCTAATCAACATATTTTTACAATAGGTGAACAGGTTAAACGGGATCGAAACGCATCTCGACCCAACAACGTATTCGCATCCTGCTCCTATCAAACATACTTCTACCTCGTCCTCTTTGTTTTAAAACAACCACTTTTTAAGAATTTTGAAATGCCCAAGAAATTCAGCAAAGAATTCTATGAGGCACTCCAAGAAAAAGAAAATTCTTTTTAAAAGAAAAGGAAAGAAAACAGAAGGCGGTGGACTTTCCTTCTCAAAAACCTGTTTTAAACACACCTAAGGTTGAAAAACCTTTAACAATTTCCGATACACCAAGACTTGCGTTTTAGATTATGATCGAATTCTGAAATTTTCGATACACCAAAAATTTCTATTTTAGATTCGGAGATACTCCTCGGATCAACAGGATATCTTGGAAAGAGCCTCAAAAACTCTACTATTCTCGTGCCACTCCTCCGGATCTCGTCAAGGAAGAATCTTTCGTTAAGATTCAAAACAAATACTCCTCGCGATTTATTTTTGGAATATAATATTGATTTTCCGAAGCTAACTTAATCCAAATTTTGAATCAAATGGTTATGTTGGCAACGACTTACAAAACCACTCTGAAACCACCGATCGGCGGGTTGCGTTTTTAATCATTGCTGGTTTTTCTGGTTCCTTGAAAGGTTGGTGGGATAATTATCTCACGGAAAACCAAAGAAACGACATTTTGAATCTTTGTCAAAACCGATGAAAGCGGTCAAATTGTTTTTGATGATGAAGGGCGGAGAATCCGGGCTTGTTTCCACTTTAATCTATTCAATTTCTCAACACTTCATTGGTGACCCTTACGTACGAGATCTTAACCAAGATCTTCTTTCCAATTAAAATGCAAATCCCTTGGAGATTTTAGACAATATAAAGGCGAATTCTTTCAACGTGTTTTGCTCGGACAGTTGCAACCAACCATTCGGAAAGAGAAATTCCTCGCGGGACTTCCCATCATCATTGGGAATCAAGTTCGTACTAAGATACGCGAACAATTCGGCGAAGAAATTCCTTTTAATAATCTTTCTTATGGCGAACTTGTGTCTTATATTTTTAAAGCTGGATTCGAGATGTGCAATAGTATTAAGTTGCAAAAACGGCTTAAGAAGAAAAATCTCTTAGAAATAAGGGATTAGGAGATTTTTGCCGTCAATATGACCCTTCTTATTCTTTCTCTTCTACTTCCAAAAAGACCTCGAAATGCAAAGGAACTTGCCCGCCCGACAAATCGGAAAAGAAGAAAAAGAAAAAATTTCAAAAATAAGTTTTCTAAAAATAAATCTTCTAACTCCAAACAATTTGTGAAAAAGACTTTTCTAAATTCACTTGTTACAATTGTGGGAGAAAGGGCCATACCCGCAGATTTTGCAAAATGGCTAAAAAGATTAATGAGTTGGAGTTGGACGAGGAAACCCTTGACCAATTGTACCAACTTATGATTGATTCTGAAAGTGAGACATCGATTTTTTCGAACAAGAAAAAGAAGAAGATGGACTCCAAATCAATGATTTAGAAGATCTTCTTAATTCTTCACATGAACCGAGGACTCGAAAAGAGCCCAAGGAAGTTTGTGTCTTGACAAAAGATGAAGAAGAAATTCTTGACCAAATTGATAATCTTTCTGATTGAATTTATTATGAGTCGATTTCAAAAAATTAACATTTCTACTTCAAAACCTTTTGATAAACCTTATAACCTAACTGAAATTTTGAATAAAGGCAAGAAACAACTTTCTAGACCAACAAATTCGATGATCTGCGTTTTGAGATTAATGAATTAAAAAAGGAAATCCGTTTTCTCAAAATAAACCAAATTGAACAAGCATCAAGAATTTTTAGAATTCAAAAAACAAATTTTGACGAAAAGAGAACCAAAGTCGATGATGATGATCAAACTAATGATCAACCTAACTCGTCATCTTTTTTCATTTACTTTCGAGATTACATCCGGAAAATGGATCATTAATATTTCTATTCGGATTAATGATTTTATATTGGATACAATGCTCTTTTTGACACTGGTGCATTTGAATTGTATTCGTGAAGGATTGATTCCTACAAAATATTTTGATAAGACAATGAAGCATTAAAAGCGCATCGGGTAGTCGTTTAAATATTCATTACAAATTACCCGAGGTTTCGGTTGTTAAAAATAATATTTCTTTAAAGACATCCTTTCTACTTACTAAAGATTTAAAACAGAATGTTATTCTCGGAACCCCTTTCATTTCCCCGATCCAACCGTTTATGGTTACTCGGGAAGGAATCGAGACGAACATTTTGGGAAACAAAATTGTGTTCCATTTTATTTCTAAACCTCAAACAAGAAATTTGAATATTTTACAAGAAGTCTATCAAAGAGATTAATTGTCTCATACGAGATAAAGAGTCTCACCTTT
The DNA here is from genome assembly GCA_021437795.1 of Rhodamnia rubescens. NCBI lineage: Eukaryota > Viridiplantae > Streptophyta > Magnoliopsida > Myrtales > Myrtaceae > Rhodamnia > Rhodamnia rubescens. Next base: position 180,913 of record JAILYA010000131.1, read on the forward strand.
TATTTTTAAAAGAAGAACTAGAGTATAAGAGGATTGAACAAAGGATAGTTCATCCCGATATACAAAAGAAAATTCTTCTTTTAGAAAATAAATTGAAAAAAGAAGTCGTTCTACACTTCCAAATGCTTTTGGAAAAGGAAGAAACATATTGTTGATTTACCTTATGAACCAGAATTTTCCGAGAAGAATATTCCTACAAAGGCTAGACCCACTCGGATGAATTCTGAAATTTTAAATTTGTGTAAAAAAGAAATTGATGACCTTTTAAAGAAAAATCTAATTCGCAAAAGTAAATCTCCATGGAGTTGTTTCGCTTTTTACGGCAATAAAAATGCGGAATTAGAGCGTGGAGTGCCCGGACTTGTTGTTAATTATAAACCTTTAAATTCGCTTTAAAATGGATTCGCTATCCGATCCCTAATAAAAGGATCTTTTGAGCAGTTATGCCGTTCCAAAGTTTTTTCTAAATTTGATATGAAATCGGGATTTTGCGAGATACAAATTGATGAAAAAGGCCGTTATAAAACGGCATTCACTTGTACCTTTTGATCAATTTGAATGGAGCGTTATGCCTTTTGGTTTAAAAAATGCCCCTTCTGAATTCCAGAGAATTATGAATGATATTTTCAATCCTTATTCTAATTATATCATTGTTTATATTGACGATATTTTGGTATTCTCCTCGACATTGATTCCCATTTTAAACATGTTAACCAACTTTTGAAAGTTACAAAATTAAATGGATTAGCTTTGTCTCCAACAAAGATTTTGATGTTCCAAACCAAGATAAGATTTCTTGGTCATTATATTGAACATGGTACCATCGTACCAATTGAGCGGTCTATTCAATTTGCGGAAAAGTTCCCGATGAATTGAAGGACAAAACTCAATTACAAAGATTTCTTGGATCTTTAAATTACATTATTGATTTCGTCCCCAATATTAATATCATCTGCAAACCTTTACATCAAAGGTTGAAAAGAATCCTGTTCCATGGACTTCTTTACATTCGGATACGGTTCGCAAAATTAAAACTCCTGTAAAAGAAATTCCTTGCTTACATCTTGCGAACCCTTCGCTTTTAAAATTGTGGAAATAGACGCCTCCGACATCGGATATGGAGGTATTTTGAAACAAAAGAATGACCTTGGCAAAGAACAAGTAGTCCAATTTATTTCTAAACATTGGAATGATACACGGAAAAATTATTCCCTTGTGAAAAAGAAATTCTTGCCATAGTTCTTTCCATTTCTAAATTTCAAAGCGACCTTCGAATCAAAAATTTCTTTTAAGAATTGTGCAAATCGCAAAAGACATTTTACAAAAGGATATTTTGAATATTGCTTCAAAACAAATTTTTGCACGAATGGCAATTTTGTCTGTTTTGACTTTGACATTGAATTTATCACGGCAATTCAAATTATCTACCCGATTTTCTTACAAGAGAATTTTTACGGGGAAGACTCCTTCATCATGCCACCCGGAAAAGACAAAGGAAAGAGCAAAGAAGCTCGTTCGAAACCTCCATGATTCGGGGAAACTCACCCCAATCCGGAGTTGGCTTGAGGCCACAGTCGCCGGAACCTAAATTGACACCTCAACCCAAACTTTGACCCTACCTAGCCTGACAAACCCCGGCCGGGCATCCTCCCCACAATACCTTTAAATCGGTTAGCTACCATTTTGCCGGAAGTTTTAAGACAAGTTCGGCGATCCTTGACACGGGATGCTTCTATTTTTGAAGAGGTAACTTCTCCTCCCTTTTGAAATCAAAGAACATTTTAACAAACCTTCTTATTTTCGGAAGAAGGACAAATCAAAATTTATTTTAAGAAAGTATGAAAATATTTTGATTGTAGAAAAGGATTTTTTCATAAAGATCCTTATGTTTTTGTAAAAAATATGTTTGGAGAAAACCAGTTTTATACTCCTTATGATGTTTTAAAACCAATTGAATTTTATGAGAACATTTTGATTCAAACGGGTTCCATAAAATTTAAACATTTTTCGACAAGAATGACCCGAAAATTGTGAATTACTCAATGCAAAGTTGCTCGGGGTCATTCACCCTTCGAATGGAGTCCTACTCCTTTTTCTATAGTCAAACATGAAGCCCGTTTGGTCGAAACCCTCATTACGGGACTTCTTTCACATATTTTGATTACCAACAAGCCTGGTGGAATACCTTCTTGTGCAAATCCTAACGGACACATACTTGGCTTTTCTACTTTGGCGATAATTTTGACATAATCTCCTTACCCTCTTGGTTTGTGAGATGGTGGGATTTATTAGGACCAATTCGATATACTTCCCCTACAATTTCGAGCCTTATAAAACCTTTTCTTGCCTTCCAACCGGAGAAGAAGGTAAATACCTCGATTTTTGGTTTTTTGCGCACCTTCAATATTTCTTGGGTACTTGGGTGGGAATTTGAATACATTCCCTATCCCCTCAATTCGACATCCTCGTACTTGTAAGAAGATACAAGGTAAAATGGTGGGATGGTTTCAACTTTTATGACAAAGTTTCTACCATGCGGTACTCAATGGCTCCGGAGCGGGAATAAAGCTTTGGTTCCCGCAATGGTGGGAAAAGCATTTTTGAGTGAAAGAGCCATGGCGGTTTCCAACTAGCCAGGGCCACTGAAGAAGATTTCTACGCCTTAATGAAAAGGTATTGCGATTATGAAGAATCCCGGGGATTGTCTCATCGCGGCGGCAATACCAACGAAGATGTGCTACGGGATCAACCTAGTAGGCGATGAAGAAGAAGAAGGATCAAACTAAAGATCTCTTCTCTTTTCTTTCATTTTGATGTATTTACTATTTAAATACCGTATAACGCTGTACTCGTACCTTGTAACTTTCTGCATATCGTATTGTGGCGGCTTTTTAATTTGCACTATTCTTGTTCCAACGGTGAATTTTTCTATTTTAAATACCTGTCGTCTCTAACGTTCGGGCGGAACTTGAGAACTTGAACTTGAACCGGGACTTGAACATTGAAGACCCTTGCGGCGAGAACCCACCCTCTCTCTATCCATCTCGAAGCTTCTCTTCTCCTGGAATTTTCCCTCTCATTGGCGAAACCAAGCGAGAACCTCTCGCCTTCCAAAAACCCGGATCCCCTTTTGAAGATACTTTTCTATTTCTTCCGGATCTCATCCGGTAAGAATCTATATTGATCTCCCGGATCTTTCTATTTTCTTCTACTTCTTCTCGGATCTACTCCGGTCTTTCGTTTTTGGAGTTTTTGCACGATCTTCGGATCTTTGTTGTAAATTCTACATTTTATGAATAAAATTGTGAAGTTTTACCTCATTTAAGCCATATACCCATTCGCGGAAGGCTCTGCCCTACTTGTGGCGTTCAAGGCTTTGCCTCTTATTATCTGCATTTACATTCTTGTAATGCATTTTGCTTATCTTTTCCCGGATTGGAAAGGCCGTGCCTCTGCTGGGTGCGGCCTTGCATTATAATATCACATATTTTTCTAAGGCGAAGCTCTGTTTCTTTGGAGTTACTCGTGTGATGCGGTGGGAGCCACATCCGGGCGATTGAGGTTTAAGTACTTCTCGTCGAGCGATGAACATTCTCCAAGCTTGAGCGATGAAGCCCTATCAAAATAAATTTTCAATATTAATCTCGTCTATATGTTTAGGCTTATCGATCTTAGTTTCCTTATGGTAATATATATATATATATATATGAGAAGAGTAACTAGTGCTTCTTTTGAGTGAAATTTTATATAAATTTTGTGGAAAGAACACTTGAAAAGGGGTAGCCTCGGTATTCGTTGTGGTCCCGCGGAAGTGCGTAAGTCCGTTGGTCGCCAGGATTTTGAGGAACCGATCAAGTGTTTTGGAAACATTATTTATATAAAATGAATCTTTTAAGACGTACTAATTCTTCTTCTTCAAGTTCGATATCGAGGTTTCTCGGATCGAAAGGCCTTTACATAGAGAAGAAATTACTATTGAAGATTTTAATAAATCAATTAGGAATTGAAAAATTCCAAAAGTTCGTTATGACTAGATTTATGAACAATCTTCTTTTAGAAAGATATTTAAATCCTCCGATTATGTTATTACTACTGAGGAACATGACATTCCTCTTAATTCTTCATATTCTTTAATTCCACTTTTAAATAAAGACTCTGTCAAGAAACACGCCCATAAGTATAATTACCTTCATTTTGGTATGGTTCAAATAGGAATCAAACCACTTTTGAAAGAAGGATTGAATACCTCTATTGTAATTGTTTTGCATGATTCTAGACTTTTACGTTATGAAGATTCTATTTTAGCTACAATTGAAACTTCTTTGTGTAATGGTCCTATCCATTTTGATTGCTATCCGAATTTCTCGGTCTCCTCAAGAGATAAAAATATTTTGAAATCTTTGGTTTTGCAAATTAAGACACATAATTATGCGATAGATGACGGTTCAATCCCACTTTCCCTCATTTATAAAATTCATTATAAAGCGATGAGTTCTGCTTTTGATGTTCACTCTTTAAATTCGGCTCCTAAAGGAGAAACTCTTCTTTTGACAAGAGACATAAAAAAATCAAATTGTATAGTCCCTAAAGCGATAAATTGGAACGACGTCATTTTGCCGTAACAATCGGAAATCGAAAATCCGGTACCTCATCCCATAGTTCAAAACGTTTGTCCAACCAATATCGTTCAACATCCCGAAGGTAGGGTAACCATTCAATTCCCTCGGCGATCTTTTGAAGTTTCTTCTCATATTTCTTCAAGACCTTCTTTTCTCGCTTCTTCTTCTCGAAGGTCTGCAGATTTACGTCCAAACTTACCTTCGTTATAACTATTCCAAGTTATTAACCAAGGTAATCCCATTTCTCAAACATAAGGACAACCAACTCCTAGTGCTCCCCCTCTAAATTCTGATTTAAATCTCGGCGGTCTCGATAAGAGCTCAAGAATCTCAAGACTCGTTTATCAACACACGGGGTCCAGGATCTCCCGAACCCACTCCTTCACAGATGGAGCATGACGAAGACGCCGAAGTCCTCGTTTTAGAAAAAGTTTTTGTACTGATCGAATTCTTTTAAACAAAGAATTTAATTCTGATTACATAATCGAAATCGGAGATTGGTTTTTAAAAATTTTAAAGGACAAACCAAACAAATCAAAGACCTATACTATGAGTTCCTAAGACAACTGGGACAAGCATATGTATTTCTTTGATTGGTTTGAGAACCATTTTCTACAACAAAGGGAAATTTTCAATTTAAATAAAGTTTTTAAATGGAAATTGGATGATGGTCAAGAGATTGAATCTAATCATCCACCTTTGAAAAAAATTAATATTGATTTTAGAACTCAATCAATTCTTGCTCCACCTTTTAAAAAACCTTGTGAAGATGACAAGGATTTTAAGGTAGAAAAGGAATTCAAAAAAATTATTGAACAAAATAATTTTGCAAACCAACATATTTTTACGATAGGCGAACAGGTTAAATAGGATCGAAACGCATCTCGACCCAACAACGTATTCGCATCCTATTCCTATCAAACCAACTTCTACTCCATCTTCTTCTGTTTTAAAACAACCACTCTTTAAGAATTTTGAAATGCCCAAGAAATTCAGTAAAGAATTTTATGAGGCACTTCAAGAAAAAAGAAATTTCTTTTTAAGAGAAAAGGAAAGAAAACAAAAGGTTGTAGACTTTCCCTCTCAAAAACCTGTTTTGAACACACCAAAAGTTGAAAAACCTTTAACAATTTCTGAAACACCAAAACAACTTGTAGTTTTAGATTATGATCCAAAATTCTGAAATTTCTAATACACCGAAAGTTTCTACTTTGGATTTCAAGATACTCCTCGGATCAACAGGATATCTTGGAAAGAACCACAAAAACTTTATTATTCTTGCGCCACTCCTCCGGATCTTGTCAAGGAAGAATCTTTCGTCAAGGTTCAAAACAAATACTCCTCTAGTGCAATTTATGAATGAAATATCGATGGTTTTTCGAAGCAAATCTAATCTAAGTTTTAAATCGGATGGTTATGTTAGCAACAACCTACAAAACCATTCTTGATACTACCGATCGGCAAGTGGCCTTTTTGATTATTGCTGGTTTTTCTGGTTCTTTGAAAGGTTGGTGGGATAATTACCCCACGGAAAATCAAAGAAACAATATTTTGAATGAGGTCAAAACCGATGAAAACGTTCAAACTGTTTTTGATGATGAAGGACAGAGAATCCAAGACTCTATTTCCACTTTAATTTATTCAATTTCTCAACACTTCATTGATGACCCTTCGTCGATTACGAGATCTTAACCAAGATCTTCTTTCAAATTTAAAATGTAAGTCTCTTGGACATTTTTGTCGATTACAAAGATGAATTTTTCCAACGTGTTTTGCTCGGACCAAATTGCAATCAACCATTCTAGAAAGAGAAATTCCTCACTTGGTCTTCCTATCATCATTGGAAACCAAGTTCGCAAAAAAATACGCGAACAATTCGGCGAAGACATACCTTTTAATAATCTTTCTTATGGTGAGCTTGTCTCTTATGTTTTTAAAACCGGCTCCAAGATGTGCAATAATATTAAGCTGCAAAAACAGCTTAAGAAAGAAAAATCTCTTAGAAATAAGGGATTGGGAGATTTTTGCCGACAAGTATGATCCTTCTTACTCTTTCTCTTCTATTTCTAAAAAGAACTCGAAGGGCAAAGGAACTTGCCCACCCGAGAAACCGGAAAAGAAGAAAAAGAAAAAATTTCTAGAAAAACTAATAAGTTTTCTAAAAATAAATCTCATGACTCTAAACAATTTGTGAAAAAGGACTTTTCTAAATTCACTTGTTATAATTGTGGCAAAAAAGGCCATACCCACAGATTTTGCAAAGTTTCTAAAAGGATTAATGAGTTGGACTTGGATAGGGAAACCCTTGACCAATTATATCAACTTATGATTGATTCCGAAAGTGAGACATCCGATTTCTTCCGAACAAGAGGAGAAGATGGTCTCCAAATTAATGATCTAGAAAATCTTATTGATTCCTCACATGAAACAGAGGGCTCGATGAAGATCCCAAGGAAATTTGTGTTTTAACTAAAGATGAAAAAGAAATTCTTGATCAAATTGAAAATCTCGCCGATACTAATCAATTTAAAAAAAATGAGAATTTCTAGCTCAAAACCTTTTGACGGTCCTTATAATTTAACTAAAATTTTGAATAGAGGAAGAAAACAATTTTCTGGACCAACAAATTTCGATGATTTGCGCTTTGAGATTAATGAAATAAAGAAAGAAATACGTCTTCTCAAAATTAATCAAATTGAGCAAGCATCAAGAATTTTTAGATTTTAAAAAACAAATTTTAAAAAGTAATGAAGTAGAATCCGATGAGGACCAAGACCAAACAAATCCTTCATCTTTTCTTCATTTACTTTCCGAGATTACATCCAGAAAATGGATTATTAATATTTCTATTAGAATTAATGATTTTATGTTGAAAATTACTGCCCTTTTTGATACATGTGCTGATTTAAATTGTATTCGTGAAGGTTTAATCCCTACAAAATATTTTGATAAAACTACATAAGCCTTGAAAACCGCCTCGGGAAGTAGATTAAATATCAAATACAAATTATCTGAGGTTTTGATTATTAAGGATAATATTTCTTTAAAAACTTCTTTTTACTTGCAAAAGATTTGAAACGGAATGTTATTCTCGGAACTCCTTTTATTACCTTGATCAAACCATTTATGGTCACTCGGGAAGGAATCGAGACAAACATTTTGGGAAACAAAATTGTGTTTCATTTTATTCCTAAACCTCAATCAAAAAATTTGAATATTTTGCAAGAACAAGTCTATTAAAGAGATTAATTATCTCATCCGAGATAAAGAATATCACCTTTTATTTTTAAAAAAGAACTAGAGTATAAAAGGATTGAACAAAGGATAGTTCATCCCGATATACAAAAGAAGATTCTTCTTTTAGAAAATAAATTGAAAAAAGAGGTTTGTTCGTCTCTTCCTAATGCCTTTTGGAAAAGGAAGAAACATGTCGTGGATATACCTTATGAATCGGACTTTTCCGAAAAAAAATATTCCGACAAAGGCAAGACCTTCTCAAATGAATTCTGAACTTCCGAATTTATGTAAAAAAGAAATTGATGATCTTTTACAAAAGGGTTTAATTCGCAAGAGCAAATCTCCATGGAATTGTTCTGCTTTTTATGTCAATAAAAATGCGGAATTAGAACATGGTGTCCTCGGACTTGTTGTGAATTACAAACCTTTAAATTCTGCTTTAAAATGGATTCGATATCCGATCCCTAATAAAACGGATCTTTTGAACAGATTATGTCGATCTAAGATTTTTTCTAAATTTGATATGAAATCAGGTTTTTGGCAAATTCAAATTGATGAAAAAGATCGTTATAAGGCAGCTTTTACTATCCCTTTTGATCGTTTGAATGGAATGTTATGCCTTTCGGATTAAAAACGCACCTTCCGAATTCCAAAGAATTATGAATGATATCTTCAATCCATACTCGATTATATCATTGTTTATATTGATGATATTTTGGTATTTTCCTCTCGATATTGATTCACACTTTAAACATGTCAATCAACTTTTAAAAATTACAAAGCGGAATGGATTAACTTTGTCCTCTACAAATATTTTGATGTTTGGGACAAGAATAAGATTTCTTGGTCATTTTATTGAACATGGTACCATCGTACCCATTGAGCGATCCATTCAATACGCAGAAAAATTTCCTAATGAATTGAAGGACAAAACTCAATAACAAAGATTTCTTGGATCTTTAAATTATGTGATTGATTTCATTCCCAACATCAACATTATTTGTAAACCTTTACATCAAAGGTTGAAAAAGAATCCCATTCCTTGAACTTCTTTACATTCGATACGGTTCGCAAGATTAAAACACTTGTAAAAAAAATTCCTTGTTTACATCTTGCGACCCCTCCGCTTTTAAAATTATAGAAACCGATGCCTCGACATTGGCTATGGCGGTATTTTGAAACAAAAGAATGACCTCAAAAAAGAACAAATTGTGCAATTTATTTCTAAACATTGGAAATTGATACACAAAGAAATTATTCCACCGTTAAGAAAGAAATTCTTGCGATTGTTCTTTCCATTTCTAAATTTCAAAGTGACCTTTTGAATCAAAAATTCCTATTAAGAATTGATTGCAAATCTGTAAAAGACATTTTGCATAAAGACATTTTAAACATTGCTTCAAAATAAATTTTTGCACGATGGCAAGCCATTTTATCTATTTTCGAATTTGACATTGAATTCACAAATGGTGATTTAAATTCCCTACCTGATTTTCTCACACGAGAATTCTTACAGGGAAAATCTCAAACATTATGCCTCCCAAAAAGAACAAGGGAAAAAGCAAAGAAACCAATTCCGAAGCCTCCGTAATTCATGGAAAACTAACCCCAATCCGGAGCTGGCTTAAAGCCACTCACCCACCGGAATCAAAACCAAAACTTTTGACCTTGCCCACCAAACACAACCAGGCCAGGCTTCTTCTCCTTCGTACCCCTAAATCAATTAGCCACCATTTTGCCTCCATAACTTTTGAAACAAGTACAAAAATCCCTGGACAAGGATCCTTCCATTTATGAAAAGGTAAATTCTCCTCTACCTCCAAAAAATTTTAATGAAACCACCCATTTCAATAAGAAAGAAAAATCAAAATTCATTTTGAGAAAATTTAAAAATATTATGACATTTGAAAAAGGATTTTTCCACAAAGATCCTTTTATTTTTGCAAAGAAAATATTCGGAGAAAATCAATTTTATACTCCTTATGATATTTTAAAACCAATTGAATTTTATGAGAACATTTTGATTCAAACTGCTTCCATATAATTTAAACATTTTCCCGATAAGATCAATCCAAGCATTGTGAATTATTCAACCGCAAGGTTGTTAAGGGTTATTCACCCTTCGATCGGAGTCCTACACCTTTTGCCTCGGTTAAACATGAAACCCGTTTGATCGAAACCCCGAATTATAGGAATTCTTTTGCATATTTTAATTATCAACAAGCCTGGTGGAATACTTTCTTCGAGCCGAATCCCAACCATACACATACATGGCTTTTTTATTTTGACAACAATTTTGACGTCACCACCCTCCCATTTTGGTTTGTAAGATGGTGGGACCTTCTCGGACCAATTTATGAAATACTCCCCTCTGCTTGTTTTTGAACCATATCGTATCTTTCTTTCTTCCTTTAAACCCACACCAGCAGAAAAAAGATACCCAACTTTTCCGATCTTTTGCCCTACTTTTAATATTTCTTGGGTTCTTGGATGGGACTTCGAATACCAACCCTACCCTCTTGATCAAGACATCCTAATACTTACACGACAATACAAAGTCAAGTGGTGGGATGGTTTTAATTTTTATGACAAATTTTCCAACGCTGCTATAATGCAATGGCTCCGAACAAGAACAAAGCATTAATTCCAGCCTTAGTTGGAAAAGCCTTTTTGCAAGAAAGAGCTATGGCCGTTTCAAAATTAGCGGGAGCATCATCTCGGGATGATTTTTATGCTTTAATGAAAAAAGTTGTGATCGATTATGAAGAATCCTAGGCTGCTTCATCCTATCATAGTGGAAACACTAATGAAGACGATCGCTACGGAAAAGACCTAGCGGAAGATGAAGAGGATGAAGGATCAAATTGAAGATTTTGAGGATTTTTGATGTATTTTACTGTTTTTATACCGTATAACACTCGTACATTGTACACCGTAGACTTTCACCGCACACTCGTACTTCGTAGAGGCTTTTTAATTTTACTATTCATTGTAGCAATAGTGAATTTTTTCTATTTTAAATACCCATCTCCTCCAACGTTCGGGCGGACTTCGAGCTTCGAGCGAGCACCTTTCTCTCTATACCCTTACACTCCCGAAGATCATTCTCCCGAAGCCTTCACCTTTCCATTTCTCGATCTATCCACATTGTAAGGAAACAGAGACCCGGATCCGCTTTCTATCTTCGATACCCGGATCTCATTTTGAAGAAACTTTTCTATCTCTTCCCGGATCCCATCCGGTAAGAACCTTTACCCAGTCTTCCCGATCTTTCTATTTTTTTCTTCTTCTTCTCGGATCTACTCTATATCTTTATATTTTTGGACTTTTTATGCACGAGATCTATCGATCTTTTCTTGTAATCTTTATATTTTATGAATAAAATTGTGAAGTTTCACCTTATATAAGTTGAATACCCACAAATCGCGGTAGGCTCGCCTCCTACTTGTGGCGTTTAAGGCTTTAACTCTTATATTTCGTATTTATATTTCGTATTGCATACTCGCATATTTTTTAAGAATATCCAAAGTATAGTCAAATCAAAATATTGTACATCGACAAGTGTAGAGTCCGCGGGGCCCCTCTCCCTTCTTGATTAAGTTCACGATAATTGTCTTAACATTACAATACCGTGATTTTAACTTACTTTGTATATCTTTTAAAAGATTTTAAACCCTGAATCGAAAAAGCCGTGCCTCCCGCCGATGATCTCGCATTCCTACATTTTAATGCTTCATCGCACTTTATATCTTTTAATTCTGTTTATATTTACTATTTGTCTACATACTTTCATCATTCTCCTTTTAATACATTGTGTGTTTATCTAAATAAAATTTATTTGTGATTTTGGTGAATATTTTAATCTTGATATACCTATTCGGGTTCTTTATAATTTATATTTCCATCCTTATGATTAATTATCTTCAAATTAAATTTCATTTTTATGTCATGGCTTATCGATCTCGGTTCCCTTTTATATATATATATATATATATCACCATCGGAAAGAAGTGCAAAACCGGCGTGAAGATATCCGCAATATTGGGGAAGGAAACAAAGTCCAAGTAGATCTCTTTCACTTTTAAATCTTCTCGACCGACGTTAGCTCCAAGAATCCGACGTTATCTTGCACTCCTTTGCCGAATAAGAATCTAAATTTCCACAGTTTCCATTGTGCATAGTTGCAGATATCCATGAACATTCAAATTCAGACTTTCTTTAACCAACATGATATCAAACAAAATAAGAAATATCCAATTCGGAATATTCAGATTTTCACTTCGAGCTCAAACTCGAAACATATTTTAACTATCTCCACCTTGACTCGACATTAGAGACATTTCACGGTCGCTACGCTGATAATCCAAACTTCATCGCTACTATTTTCCCAACAGCCTCGATGGGCTCAACCGCCACATACTTTATCCAGGTCCAAGCTGCGCTTGAACTTCGCCATAATTATAGACCTCATCGAACACCAATTCCACATGCACCTTTAACTGCTCCACGGGGACTTTCCGACATAACCTCCTCAACTATAGATAAAGTAAAACCATTGTTGCATCCATATCTATCAAGAGGCTGAATACGTACCTTGTCAATATCAATAGTTATTGCAACCGTTGGCTCTACAGGCTCCACCTCGCCACAAGCACCATATATGTCGATTCATCGAGCTAATATCCACTACCTCGGGAGTTTCGATTGCAACTCTACCTCAAGCCGATCACCGCACAGATCCGTATGAACATTGCTAGAATTACTTCTAGCTAGAAGTAGTAGAGACTTGTCAAAGGTAACTTCTCTCTCTGCGAACAAGTGAATTTATATTCGGGCACCAAAACTAATAGCTCCACTTTCCTCATGCATAGCCATGGAATATGCACCTTGCCATCATGTCGAGCTTACCATCACTTGATAATAACATGAACAACCAAAACATTCTAAAAATAGAATAATCAGCAACATTACCTAACTACACTTCTTCGGGAGTTTGATATCCAATTGCAATCGATGGAGATCTGTTCACCGGGTAGCTCAATATACTAAGCGCATCCGCTAAAATTCTCCTAGCTATACCAAGCACTAGAGATAATTGTATGGGCTGTCTCTAGTAATGTTCTCGCTCATCAATTCTCAAATTGTTGTAGTTTACCGGCTCTAGTGCGGTGTTTCACTATGCCATTTTTCATGCATAATTTATTTGCTAGCTTTGAGCGGGACTCCATGCTACTGTCGGTTCGCACATGCTTAATCGACTTACCGGTCTCCGTTTCGATCTAAGCTCTCGATCGCATGTTCCCGACAACAAGATCGACTTGTGCATGGGCACAAATACCCAAGTCTTCCTCGAGTAGTCTTTATACTCTCGAATAGATGTCCATATCTCCGGAGCGAAACCTATCAATGTCTTACCTTGAAGTTCATACAAGCCACCATAATTGATTCCTTTCATTATCAATGTCTCGTACATATCCAATAGGGCTTTCATCAAACCCGCAATGGTTTTCTCTTTGATCGCATTAAACGCGACGTTACGAGCTAACGTCAGCCGAATAACACTCATTGCTCGTCTATCTAGTAATTCCTAATTAGCTTGCTTCATCGTATTTGGCTTCTCGCCGACAAAGGTACATACAATTTCATCTCGATGAGATAATCCTCAATCGCATCTTCCGAAAATCAAAATCATTCCCATCAAATTTGTCGATTTTCACTTTAACTTCTTCTGTCGCCATCGAATCACTTCGACTTCAGCCAAGCCTAGCTCGATACCAATTGTTGCTGGAAACCAAGCGATCGAATGATAAATCGACAGAATAAGAAAATAGATCGGACACCAAACGTACGTGGTTCGGTCATAGAGACACCCGGACATACGTGGTTTGGTCATAGAGACCTACATCCACGGGGAGAGTAGCAACGAATTACACTATAAAATAAGCGATACACAGAGATTACGGACCAAACTCGAGTGACTCGGACACTCTCAGTATTTTTCAAGCCTCAATTACGTCTAATAACGCACACAAGGTGTTTAGCTCTCAATTTCTAGCGAAATAATCTTTCAATCTCACAAAGGAATTAAGCACGCAAATCTTACGACAATATTTTCTTGGGTTGAACACTAACTTCATGGAATGTAATTTATGAGTAAGCAATTGTGGGTAGCACACCAATAACATCTGCTCATATGAACTTGACGTGCAACCTCAACTTCAATGGCAAAACAAGGTGTGAATACCACTCTGCAGCCCACTACCTCTTTGACCCAATATATATATATATATATCACCATCAGAAAGAAGTGCGAAACCAGCGTGAAGATATCTGCAATATTGGAGAAGGAAACAAAGTCCAAGTTGATCTCTTTCACTTTTGAATCTTCTTGACCAGCTTTAGCTCAAAGAATCCAACGTTATCTTGCACTCCTTTGCCGAACAGGAATCTAAATTTTCACAGTTTCCATAATGCACAGTTACAGATATCCACGAACATTCGAATTTGGACCTTCTTTAACCGACGTAATATCAAACAAAATAAGAAATATCCAATTCGGAATATTCATATTTTCATTTTTGGCTCAAACTCGAGACATATTTTAACGATTAGCATGCAACACACATGACTTTTTAGGTGTAAATATAAACTTTATGTCGTTTTCTGAAGGAAATCTTTATTTACCCTTAATTTTTGTGAAAAATGAAAACTAAAGAAATGGTATTTGCCAATGGAGCGTTGGACGACGAGTTGGTTAAGCTTTCGAGCCTTAGACAGATAAACCGATGAGGTCCCAAATTCAATTCACAGCGATCGCATCTTGGGTACTTACCCGGTGGCATTGGCATACCCCCACCACCCCGAGGAATAGTCCATTGCACGTGGGAAACCTTGGTTATAAAAAAAAAGAAAAAAAAAATGGTATTATAATTTACTAAAATATTCCTATTACAGAAAATAGCTATCAATAATATTATTAAAACATTAAAAATAAGTGATATATAAATATAAGTAATTACATATTTCAGAGAAAAGAGACACAATTAAGTGAAAAGAAAAAATGTCTCGGTAATAAAAATGGTCAAATAAAGAAAGTAAGATACTCATTAATGAAAAATTGAGTGGTTGACGAAGAACATTTAAAAGTTCGCCTTAATTTGTAGCTAACAATTTCCTTTTCTTGAGTTGATAATATTATTTCCTTTTGTAATATTTGATTTTTTTATAAATTGAGTAGTAACTAATTTTCCATTGGAAATTTTTATTAATGAGGCATTTTCCCTTTCTATTGAATTTTCATTTATTCCATTTCTTAATATATCTTACTTAGTTCAGTTAAAGCGGCTACATTAATCAAATCTCAACAAATCTTGTTGGTCAAATTTCGAGAAAGTGATTTCCTTGAAAAAAAAATTAAGACAAATGTATAATTTTACCCCTTAAAAGTCATGTGCATTGCATATGCTAATGAAAAAACTAGCGGGAGGTTAATGTCAATAGAGCTTCTTCCTTGGTCGTCATAATCCCATCACCCAAACGTAATGCAACTATACTTCTAACCCCACAACGTCTCGCTTTCCGCACTTCGCTTTTCTTCTTTTTGCTTGGGTCAACTTTCCATCAACACCATTGACTCTGTCAAGTTCCAAGTCTTGAAAACCTAATTTTCAGTTTAAGAAAATATATAAGATAAAGAACATTACAAGTATCATAACTTTCATACGTCGCTTATCTAAGGGTCGTTACTTTTTTCGTTTATCACTTGAGTGACATGACTTCTATAAAATTCGTTTATTTGAGTGCCATAATTTTTAATTGATCGCTTGAATCGCAATTATTTAAAAACGTTCACCACAAGTGCCAATCAACTAAACTCCATACAAAGTTAGGGCATTCAACTGATCGAAAAAAAATTATTGTGACATTCAAATGAGTGTCATACGAAAGTCGTAGCACTTATAAATGCTCTTCCTAATATAGGATTAAATTAAAGGACGGGAACTATAAATTTAGAGCGATGAGTTTACATCTAGTAAAACCGAGGTACTTTGGGTGATGAAGGTTAATCTAAGCGATCAATTGGGTTGGTGATATATTACTCATTGAATGAGATTAATTTAACATGTAAAATTACCATCATACGCTAAGAAGAGCTTAATCCTAAATCCAATACCTTCAAGCTTTTAGAAAGGTTCGATCTTAGTCGTTTTCTTCTTCTTCTTTATTACATTAATGGTCTCTAACCTTTTCTTTACTTAATGTCTAATCACTTATGGATTTCATGAAAGAGCCCATGATAATGCAGCATCAGCCTAAAATTAAAGGCACCTATTCAATCTGATGAATAATGTAGTTGTCAGTGAAGTTCTTAATTGATCGTTGTTGTTCTATCTAGACGCAGGTCTAAGTAACCAAAACCAAATACATAAATGGGGTAATTACACAAAATTGTCTCGAACTTTGAGGATAGTACATGTTTGTCCCTAAATTTTCAACCATTACATATTACCCCTTGGACTATGATTTTTGACAAACAGCTTTCAACCCCTCGTTTATTTATTTAGTTAGCATGTGTAGTGTACATGACTTTTATTTGGTAAATCTTGATGTGTTTATGTATGTATGTATGTATGTATGTATGTATGTAAGGAAATCTCTCTTTTAAAATAGATATCAATAATAATGTTCAAAACTAAAAAAAAATTGTAATTAGTGGTATATTTAACAGAACTAAAAAGATATTTAAAAGAAAAGAAAATCAATTACTTAAAAAAGGAAAAAAAAGGCAGTAATAACAATAAGATCAAATAACAAAAATTGGACATGTATTACGCACTCAAGTGGTTAGTTATTTTAAAGAAGAATCTATCAATGAAAAGAGTATACAAATATCACCTTAATTTTGGTAAATTATTTCCTTTTGTGAGTTGAGGTCATCATTTCCTTCGAAAAGTTTAAATATTTTTATCAATCATATTTTTACTTCAATTAACCCTTTAAATATACATAAGGAGTAACTAATTTTTGTCATTTGGCCTTTCCGTTATTGAGGCTTTTTCCATTCTTATTCATTGCGTGTTTATTCTTTCATTTTTCAAATATCTTATTTAGGTTTATCAAAGTGGCTATATTCATGATATTTTAACAAAACTTATTGGTCAAAAAAATAATTTTGCTAGTTATTTTTGCTATTATTAGTATTTCAGCTAATCTAGTTTTCTCTCGTTTTCTATATTTTTTGTGTTGTTTTGGTTACAGTAATTAATGGTAAAAAGACATTTCCATCAAAGAAAACTTTGAGATTAAAGTACATTTTCACCCTTAATAATAGTAATATGCATTGCCCATGCCAACGGAAAACAAAAAACAAAAAACAATGGAGGCTAACGATTGTGATGAGATGAAAGTCCAAGGGGTTATTATATAATAGTTGCAAGTTCGGGGGCCAATGTGTAAAACCCTCAAACTTGACGGGGTTTTGCTATAATTACCCCTAAATACATTGTTTTATTTTATAGGTTTTCCTCTTACTTTTAGTCGATATGAAGAGAGCTTCTTCCTTGATTGTCAGAATTTCATCAGCCAAACGTAATGCAGCTAGGCTTCTATTTGCGCAACGACTCGCTTTCCACACTCTGGTCAATGCTATAAAAGGTGAAAACGACAACAATTTCTTTATTTGAATCCTTGTGTTAAAATGTCTTTATTTATTTATTTATTTATTTATTTGTTTTCTTAAGTCAACTTTGGATCAACACGGTCAAAATGTTGAAGCATTCTTCAGAGAATTTTTTATTCCTAGAACGTACTATTCGTAGTGGTTGACTCTCTGAAGCTCCAAGTCTGGAGCACGCGGAGGGATTAGACTCATCTGTTCCTAAAACCCGTTTTATACCTCCAACGTAATTTTCCGGTTTGATAAAATATGAACCTCTGGACCTAAGCAAGTCCTCAAACTGCTTCATCCGGACCTCGGGATCCCTTAAATGTAAAACAAATAGAGGGTATTCCCCGTCATGAGGAAAGAAAAAGATTTGATTGGCAATTGGCGGTGCGGGGCGTGCGGATACCGGCACGTTAAAATAAGAAACGCATCTGTGGAGCCCGCCGTCCTTGATATCAAACGGACGGGCCGCAGAGGCTCCCGTAGAAAAGAAATCTCCCTTCCTTTATGAGGTAACCCTTCAACCACGCAATGAATCTACATTTGGTAAAATAGGGATATTTAAGATGTGAATTTCCCGTCCAAATTAAAAAGATCTCAATCCAATGCCCAATGCCCTTTCGCTTTTACAAGCGTTCGATTCTAGTCGTGGTTTATTTATTTCCTTGTTTACTTCAATTGTATCTAATCTTTTGTAAGTCGTGCAATTGGAGAGGGGACCATTAAAAGGTCTAAAGAGATGTAGAGGTCCGAATAGCAAAAAAATCTGAAGATTGTGCGTAATTGCTCAACTTAGATAAAAGTTTAAGGACCACATAAACGTCCAAAAAAGAATTATTCAAGAACTAAGTTCTTTCATAAGTTAAGGACCAAGTTTAAACATTAATGGTCGTATTTAGTGGAGAAAATATTTGCATATGTTCCATTGAGTATTGAATGCATATATGACGTGAAAAAATTGCCAAATTAGTACAAAATCTATTATATTTATGTCAATTCAATTTCAAACTTTTCAATTTTATTTGATCCTAAACATCTATGCGGAATTCTAATGTGCAAACTCTTTTGGCTCCTACAACTTGTTGCTGGAAATCGCTAACGTGGCGGTCCGATCATCGCCAGTCATCCAATATGACACGCCGCCATGTCAGCATCTTTCGGCGAAAATAGGCAAGAATGACTGTATTGAAATGTTGCATAAATGTTAAGGACTGAATTAGCAAAACTTTAAAAATTTCAAATTAAATTGATATGCGTACCATAAGTTTATAATTGATTGGACAGTTCCCCTCGATGTCCCCGAGGGCTTTTCTCTGAGGAATTTCCTTCCACATGGGACCAAGTTAAGATGGCCCGGATTGATTAGGTCAAGCGGTAATGATGGGGGTGGTTTAATTGGCAAAAGGCCAGCTTTTGGCGAATTTTGATTTTAGTTTTCTTTTGCCCCGACTCACGAGACTATACTTGTTATACGTTGTGGCGATCTTCGCTCGGTTTTTTGTTGACTCAATCTCGATTAGAACACAAGTTTGACTTTTTATATGGCGGGCCGTGGAATTTGAAATTGGGGACACAGTAATTTTCTTTTCTTTTCTTTTCTTTTTTCTTTTTGGGGTCAGAGTGGGCACAGTTCTTGGTAGCCTAACTTGTGAAGATCTTTCTTGACTGTTCATACTGCTTTGTTTAGTCGCACAACGTTTGCCATACGGATTAGGATTGAGATCCTCTAAATGTCGAAGATAATCGCATGTTGCGGTTATACTTTGATGCTACGTTTGGTCGTCTGAATTTCCAATCGGAATAGAACTTAGTAGAATAGAATATAAAATAGAATGATTTTGATATATTCTATCCATTGTTTTGTGAATCACAGCAATGAAGGCAGTGTATTTTCACATCCGATCATGTCCATTGTTTGGTATAAAACGGCATATCGGTGTAAATGAATCTAAAAATTACACATATGGAGATGGTAATAATCTCTACGATACTCTACCTAGAGATGGCCATTTGGGCCCGTGGGCCCGGAACCGGCCCGTTGACCGGACCCACGGGTCCAAACCGGAACCGGAACCGGCCCGTTGATCGGACCCACGGGCCCAAACCGGAATCCGGCGGTTCCGGGCCGGTTTCAACCCGACCCTAAAAAAATAAATAAATAAATAAGGGGGCCCCTTGGGAGAGGGCCCCCGGCCCGGCCCGAAAGAGCCGTTGGCCGGCTGGCCTGAGCGTTGTTTGCCAGCCGGCCGTTGCTTTAATTAATACTTAAAAAAAAATTCATAATTTTTTTTTCTATAAATACATATCCTTCCTATTTCATTTTTCTCACAAATCCTATCAACAATTCTCTCAAATTCTCTCACATTCTCTCAAATTCTCAATTCTTCCGAATCCCACCTCAATTTTCTCAAAAATGGCAAGTGGAAGCGAAAAATCTTTTGGAAAAGGGTAAGATGACGATGGGAGATTCCGAATATCCTATTCCTAGATGTGATCCTCGTGAGTATGCATGTTGGGAAGACGACGACGACAATATCAACGTTGTTCCCATTTCGAACGTCGAGCACGTCCCAACACAAGAAAGTCTTCATCCGCCTACTCGTGCCGAAGAAACGTCGACGGCAAATGAGCAGGAACGGAAAGGCCGAGAGAGTACATCCGACTTGTGGCAAGCACTTCGACAAGGTATATGAGGAAAGCGAAGGTAAGTATAATGTAAATTGTAAATATTGTTCACAAACATATAAATTTAGCAAAGGAGATGGCTATGGAACATTCCGTCGGCATCCGACGAAAAAACATCCAACGCAAGCGGGGATCGACACTAGACAACAACAAATTTTCGGGTGCGCCAATCCTAATACTCATCCTTTATTCCGTTACATCGATGCACTTTATAAACAAACATTAGCTGAATATGTTGCCATTGATCATGCTCCATTTACTACTTGATGAAAATTTTAATATGAAATATTTGATAAATACTTGTGTTGGTTCCGCAAGCACCAACTATTCCCGTAAGTACTTTTAAACGCGAACTTTTGCATCTTTATAAAAAACAAAAAAAACTTTAGCAAATTTTTTGCGGAATTCAATGGACGTGTGCATTTAGGTAGTGATATTTGGAGTGATCCTTGGCAAATTCATTCTTATATGGGTGTTACGTGTCATTAGATAGGTGATGATTTGGACCATTCAAAAAAGACTTCTTACATTTCGAGTTTTTGATGAAAAGCATTCGGCTCATAATATTTATAGAATAATTAAACAAGTTTTAGAAGAATATTATTTGATAAATAAAGTTTTTTCAATTGGTTTTGATAATGCGGCCGCAAATACCGCTTCCATTCCCGAATTAGAAAATATTTGCAAATCCTCTTTTGGGGGACAATTTTTTCACATTAGATGTGCTTGCCATGTTTTAAATTTATGTGTACAAGATGGTTTACGAACTCTCGAGTTTTCTCTCGCCCCAATAAAGGGCGCAATTAAATATTTATGGAGTCGTGCCCATTTTATGAAAGCATGGGCAAAATTTTGTAAACAACATGGGAGAAGGGCAAAAAGGTTTCCAAAAGATATTCCGACTCTTTGGAATTCTACGTATGAGTTGCCTCGTCAAACTTTTGATTACAAATATTTATTATGTACGTTTATGTCGCAAAATATTCCCGAAATTACTTTACTTCCGCAACATTGGGACGTTTGCAAAAAAAATTTAGATTTTTTGAAAACTTTTAATGATGCTACTAATGCTTTATCTGGTATTTATTATCCTACTACGCATTTATTTTTAATAGAATGTGTTAATATTGGTAATGTTTTTAATGTATATGAAAAAGATAATGAATTAGCTCAAACTATTTCAGTAATGCGAGAAAAATGGTTGCATTATTATTTCAAAATTCCTCTTGTCTATTTAGTTGGTATTGTTTTTTATCCACGTATTAAATTAGATGGTTTACTAGATTATTTGTATGTGTATTATTATGATTGTTTACATTTGGAAGATATTATAGATGTTTCAATTGTACAAAGAGATGTTAGAGAATCTATAGTAGCATTACATGGAGAATTTTGTAATAGATATGGTTTAAATGATGGTGGATCTTTACCATCTACTTGTCTCAGGAAACGAAACCGGTAGTTCACTTGGTAGATGTTATGATATGCTCAAGAGTAGACAAAAAAAAAACATAAATGGGCAACGGGTAGTATTTATGAAATAGAAAAATATTTCACCACTCAATTTGAGTTTTGTGATACGAGAAAATAGTACAGATTTTCAAATCCTGGAGTGGTGGCAAAGTCACTCAACCGACTACCCGAGTGCTCGCCTTCATCGCTCCGCGGATATTAGCAACCCCATCTTCAACGGTTGCGGTTGAACAAGCATTTAGCATTGGAGGATTAGTTTTGGACTCTCGCCGTTCAAGATTAAGTCCGGAGTCAGTGGAAGCTCAAGCTCGTGTCAACGATTGGACGAAAGCCGATTTCGACACCAAGAATTGGATCGAGAACACGAATTCTTTAGCGAGGATTGTGGAGATACCACCGGCACGGGTACCACAACGGGTAGCGACGATTGACGATGAGGTAAGTTGGGGTTATCAAAGGTAAAAGAACTACATTGGTTTTGATTCTTCTATCCCCAAGAAGATATGTAAGCGCTTAATGATAATTCATTAAGTTCAAGCCCATTCCTCCTTTCTCTTTTTTTACCCAAATTTTATTACAATGTACAATTTGATTATAATTTATAATTTATTATGTTTATTTTATTATTTATTAGTTTAAAAATTAAATTTATTATGTTTATTTTAGGTTGTTAGTTCAATGTTGAGCATAAGCGGACATCACATTCATTAGTGTACATCAATGAATTATGCACATTTAAGTATGTGAGGCGTTTGGAATTTTTAAAGGCAAGCGATGTGGATTTGTTTCGTAGTTGGTTAACTAGATATAAAGCCTAGCGAATCAGGGAGACAAAGCACGTAGCTAAGAGACAGAGACAAAGAATGGTACGTAGAGCCTAGAACGCCAAATTTAAAAGACCACACTGAGTCATAGAACCGAGGAATCAAATTCAAAAGACGTTTATCGGCTACATAGCACTAACACAACACGTGTCACAATACGACACATTGATACTTCATTTTTCCAAACGACACATCGACACTTCATTTTTCCAAAAATAGAAAATTTCGACATTTGCGAGACGTTATATATTAAATGTATTTTTATATATACATGACAAATTATCATGTATATATAAAATATTAGTAGTAATTTTTTTTTTCTATTAAGAATTCATGATTCGATATTTTTTGGATTGGCTGGGAATATTAATTTTGGGATAGCTAAAAATTTCTTAAGTACGTATATTTTTAATAAATTTACATTTTGACTCCTAATTTATTGAAAATGCTTAAAATTAACCCCGTGCATGTCGAGATACTAGACTTGGGTGTCAATGATGTGTCTGAAGCGCGATCACATGTCGGAGAGTGTTGGAGTGTCGGGCACGACACGAAGACTTTCGGAGAGTGTCAGTCTACATAGCTTACTAATAAGGACGAAATCCCATATTGCTTGCGGCGACCAACACAAATCTGTTTGGCTGAGTGTTTGTATAGTTCGTCGACGTCGCGGTACTGGCCGTCCACTTTCTCAAAGGAAGCACGTATTCATACCCACATCAGGTTGAGATATGACAAAACATGTCCTGGTGACGTATACCTATGTGAGGATTTTGAAACCGCTATGCCTAGTTTTAAAATTTTAAAATGTTAAATGAAGGCGTGTTTTAACATTTAAATATATTTCATCATTGCTCCTCATGTTTTGTTTGGTTTTTTTTTTTTTGTTAGTACTAAACGTGGAAATACTTAATTGATGAGGAAAGTAAGGCTTGGAAAGATTTGCATCTAGGATCTCCTGCTCCGATATCATTATGAGATCACTATCAAATATTCCAAAAACTTAAATTATTAAAATAAGGCGTGATTTGATGTTTAAATATTCGATGGGTGTTGTAAGTTGGTCTTTTTTTAAGAGACCTGCTTAAAAAAAGCAATGAAGAGTTGACTCTTAACAGTGAAAATACATTAACTCTCCCTCTCAGCTCTCACACCAACCCAATCTCTTGAAGTTGAAAAAAGGTCCATTTGGCCGTTTTCCACTACCGCCTTTCATTAGAAACCTTCAAAACATAAGAATTCCACGAAGCGACTCCTATAAAAAGCCCACCAGACATTTCCTCAAATGCACCAACATCTAAAGCATTGTACTTGTCCAGTTCCTTAATCACCCTTCGGATTGGAAAAGGAACCAACAAGATGGCGATGACATTCGGAGGAGCAACGATGCTTGTCGTGATTGCCTCAGTGATGATGGGAGCTTCAGTGGCCTATCCAGGGTGGAACGACAACGACGGCTACGCTTGGCCTCCTAAGCAGGACAATCATCCCACCGAGGTCCCTCCGAAGAAGGTCGTCGTCGGCGGGTCCGAGAATTGGCATTTCGGGTTTGATTACGCCGCCTGGGCTCACAAAAGCGGCCCCTTTTACGTCAACGACACTCTCGGTAAGTCGCTCCTATAGCTCGTTCATTCGTATCCGGCACTTTCGAAAACGAATGCTTCCTCCTTAAGCATGTTCAACAAATGTGTCCGGATGGATACATTGTTCGGAACAACATTGATTCCGGTACTTGCAGTGTTCAAGTACGACCCGCCGAGCGACAACAACTCTCATCCGCACAGCGTCTACCTGTTCCGGAGCTTCTGGAGCTACATGAGGTGCGACCTCAAGAGGGCAACCATGGTGGCCGACGTGTCGGACGGGGCAGGAGACGGCTTCGAGTTCACCTTGAGCCAGAAGTGGCAGTTTTACTTCTTCGCGTGCGGCGCGAACGGCGGCCTCCACTGCTCCACCGGGAAGATGCGGTTCTCCGTCGTGTCGCTTCCTCGCCCCTGGAAGTGGCACGGCTGATTGGCCCCCAATAAGCTACGGAAGAGGCAGTGCCGATGCGTGCTATGTTTCCAAGAAGTTTTTTTTTTAAAAAAATTATATATAAATTTCACTTTTCAGTTAAGTTCATGGCATGAGTTTTCTGTCTCCGTTGAAGTTGTATTGGGCTGTTCTTGTTCTAGCAAACAATAAGTTCCTTTGGGTTTGCAATAATTTTGTGACTCTTGTAATACGAAATAAAGAAATACGTTTCCCTTTCATAGTGAAATTACTCTTTATTTCAGTTTCCACTTGAACAATTTCCAATCTTTTTTGGCGATATTTGTCGCATGTATACTTCAAGACCTCAATTCTTGCACTTCATCTTACGTTTGGATTCGCATGATCGACTACAAAGCACAATGCACTTTGGCAAAATCCACTCTTAAGGGTGTGAAGGAGTATGCCACAAACTTAAACACACACGATATGTATGTATTATGTATGTATGTATGTATGTATGCATCCAAGTGTTTGTGTATTGCTTTTCGGTAACAGGCTGCGCATATGTAAGTGTAATAATATGAAGAATACATATACAAAAAGAGTTGCTTACAATCATTTTTCCTACCCGAATCGAATGCGTTCTATCCTTTCTTAGCTTTTAGTAGCCTTCTCGTGCTTTGAAGTGTTGGATCTTCATTTGCTACCACAATTTTGAAACGGGTCATGTGAGCAAGTGCCTTAAAACACTTATTAGTCGTGCGTAATTTTCATTTCAATGTATTGATTGCGCATAACACGAGAAGAATGGTGTTTTGAAGATGGTGATTTTTCTGACACTTTGATATAGACACTTGCTTGCAAAGCACCTTTGCTTTTGGGATAATCCAACATTACAGATTCCAAACCACATGAAAAGTTTGATTGACTTTCGTCATCGAGATGGAAGAGCAGCTTCATATTGGAACCAAATACCCAGAAAGCTTGCGTTTTACGTGGTAAACACTAGACTAAGTTCCGAGAGTTTCCCTGTAACCACTCAATCATCAATTGATTTTCGAGCAAATTAAACTTCTAATTCTAGCTAAATGGCAACTGAAGATTTGTTGAGAAATTATCAAAAATGTCTTCATGAAACTTTTAATTGTGCCAATTGAGTCATAAACTTTTCATATTTTTCCAATTGAATCAATCCCGTCAATTTTGGTTAAAAATTAATATATGGATATCGGCTACCTTATTTTAGCCTATTCGGCGCTAACACCCGGTTCTTTTTTTTTAAATATTTATTTTATTTGGAAAAGAATCACCAAAAACACCGAACTATGCCAACTTTGACACATTTACCCCAAATTTTTTTTGTGACACTAAAAATCCCAAACTTTTACTCATGTGACACATTTATCCTAAACTTTTTTTTATAACATCGAAAACCCTAAATTTATACCCGTGTTAATATTTACCTAAAAAAATTTTTGTGACATCAAAAATCCTAAATTTATATTCGTGTGACACATTTACTTCAAAATGTGGGATAAATGTGTCACATGCCTATAAGTTTGGAGTTTTTAGTGTCGCAACAAAAAGTTTTGGGGTAAATGTGTCACACGAACATAAATTTGGGGTAAATGTGTTACATGCGTACAAGTTTATGGATTTTTTGTGTCACAAAGAAAAAGTTTGGATAAATATGTCACAACGGGTATAATTTAGGATTTTTGGTGGCTTTTTCTCTTATTATTTTTTGTTTGGGTTTCGTTTTGTTTAAGATGGCAAGGGCTTGTGACCCTTGCTCAAATCGAGCAAGGGCCGTGAGCCCTTGTTGGCCATAAGGCGAGGGCTACGGCTCCTTGCCCATTGCGACCCTTGCTCAATGGTCGATAGGAAGTCGGCAGGCCTCGATCGGAGACTCACAGCCTCTTGTCCTCACTCAACAATTAAAAATGATAAAAAAAATAAAATAATAAAAATTCACGTCCGTATCGATAGTGTCTAGTATAGGAGGTCGATAGATGCCCGACATTTATGTTATTAATTTATGGTCAGAATTGAGCGAATAGATTTAATAGACAAAAATATGAAAAAAATTGAAAACTCAATTGATGTAATTAAAAATTTAGGATTTAATTGTCATAATTGCAATTGATGCTCTGACTTGGCGCAGATCGGAGTAAGTGTTCAGAAGCAAAGCGGGTGGGTCGGGAGAAGCGAAATCCTTCTAACTCGGCGACTTGTCGTATCAACAAGCGTCACTGTTTTTCTCTCTCCTTTTCTGGAGCTGAACAGACGAAGAAGAAGAAGAAGAAGAAGAAAGAAGAAGAGAAGAGGGAATGAGCGTGTACGGAGGAGATAGCTGGGCAAGAGAAGCGCAGCACCGGAAGAGACGAGTCGACGATTTGGCGGTGGAAGGTCTCGACGCCTCCTCCTACAAGAAGCTCTCCTCCGGCAAGTTGGCTTGCCTCGTCTGCCCTCGCACCCCCGTCTTCGATTCTGCTGTCGTGCTCTCCGTCCGTCTCGTATCCCTTCTCACGCAAACGGCTATTTGCCGATTGGTTGTTTGTGGGTCTGTTTTTGCCTTGATTGGTTGTCTGTTTGATGAGTATCTGGAGGATTGTAGCGATGTTGCTAGATGTTAGAGAATGAGACAAGTTGTGGATCTGACAATCCATTTGGTCCCTCGGATACTGGCATAATTGTAAGAAGCCTAGGGAAATTTCCCAGTAAACCTAGTTGTTGTGACGTAAATTGTATGATTAATGTGTTTTTTGTCAGGTCCCCAGAATTGGGGTTGGTCATCGGCTCGCTAAAAACCATCAAGTTGCAATTTTGAATTTGATGAAACGTGATTTTCTGGCTTCCTCTCAGGCCAACTATCTTGCCGATCTACTTTATTGGACTACCATGCCCTGAAAAGTCACCTTTCGAACATGTTGGTGTTGTGGTTTGATTTGGTTGGAGGACTGTGCGATGGCTATGGCGGGTGCTGACTAAAATGCTTGTTCTGCTTGTGATGTTAGATGCAAGGTTTTGCATTGCCAACCGTGTCATGCTAGTTGCCCCTGAGACGATGTAAATGTTCTGTGTCTCACCTGCTAATGTTCAGTTACTTGGTTTCGTGGTGATTCAACAAGTTTATGATTCATTATAGAAAAGACATTAGATTGAGAAAATTTGTTTTTTAATGAATTGAAATTTCATTTAAGTGCAAGTTGCAAGATGTTTGAAAGAAGCAGATGTTATTTGGGACACGTGATCATTCATATGGTCACTACATGTGTGGAACATTACAGTTTTTCTGCTGCACAGATTTTCTTGCAAATGTAGATTATTCGGGCATTTATTAGTTTTGCATGTTGATGTACTTAAATTATGCAGATCCATTGCAAGGGGTCACGCCACCGTGTTGCATTGTCGAGGTTGGAGGAGAGAGAATTGAAAAGAAGGATGAGATCAACAAGAGAATAGCCTTGTCCGATTGTACTGTTAACACCAGCACTAGTACTTCCAATTTAAACAGAATAAAAAGCAAACCCTTGATTGAGCAAGCAAGAAAGGCCGCTTCAGAAGTACTTGCTAAGGGAAACACTAGACAAGATGTCCATAATGACGACCGTAGTGGAAAGATATGTGGGATTCTCCGTGGTAAAGAAACCTCACATGTGAGTGAAAGCTTCTCTTTCGCTGCAAAAGAAGCAGCTGAAGAGGTGGTTGTACAGCCACAACTTAGTATCAGAGAGCGTCGTGAAAGAGAGCTCAAGTTTACTTCTGCAGGTTGGAAGCGCGACTGTAATGGCAGATGGTTCAAGGATGAAAATGTGAGTTCTTTCAGCAATTTGAAATACATTACATCATTTTGTAAGGCATCACTCAGTTGTAATTTCGAATATTTGCGATAACGACGACTGAAATCTGGCCCTATACCATGCTGTAAATGCTAGCTGTGCTGATGTGATATCTCTACTTTATCTTATGCGTTGATTGTGGCAACTTTATGGCATTTGCAGGTTGAATTCGATTCAGATGAAGAAGACCCAAATATTTGTCTTGGATAACACATACATCATACCAGTAATTTCAAGCAATTGATGGCAGAGAACTATCAAGACTAATGAGAGGTGTTCATGTGAAGTTTGATGTCTTGACCTGCCAAGCTGATGTCTCATAATACCAATCAAATATTACTGCGAATTCCCATCCATGGGTCTTAAATACTTCAAAAAAATGTTTATCTTGGTGGTGGATAAGTGCCTGTGATCGACTTCCTTGAGATTTGATTCATCTGTCAAGTTGTGGATCTAATTGATCTTCTTTGACTGCTAACCTGAGAGTATTGAGCATACTCCACAGGGCACGATGAATAATTAGGATGTTGGTGAGAAAGTAAGAGTTTTATGTGCTTGCTTAATGTAAAAGTTACTAGTGTGTCACTTCTTTCTGACTTGATGCTTTTCCTAAGTAGATAGAACTCGGCGAACAGGCGGAGTCCAATTGGTAGAAGGCTTTGATATAGTGAGTCATAATGTCTCTGCTTATTTTTCCATGTCGCATCTTATTCTGTTCTTGGTGCAACTCGGGTAAGGTTTAGTGGGTCATATATCGTTAAGTGTGCATCAACTAACATTGTCGATCCATTAATGGTTCTTTGTTCATGGCGCGCATCTCAGAAAGAGAATCGTCGGGTGATTTAGTGATATCTTTGATCTCAGGCAAGGACACGATGAAAGGCGGTCTCACTGGCCGACCATTTCGGTGCCACTTGACCCCCATTGGCTTTCTAGTAAGCTTAAAGAGATTGAAATGCGCTTGATGGGCTTTTCCAGCAGAAGTGGGCATGCTGTTCATAGTCCTTTTCTTGTGAACTTCTTGTTGCTGATCTTTCCTTCGATATGATTCTAATGGTGCTCCAACAATGGCGAGCTCATCCTTAGCAGGTGAAATATCATTTATCCCGTGGAGGTTACAATTCCATTCATGCTGTATGAAGTCATTTATCCCATGGAGCCTCCAAAAACGTGGATAGGTTAAGGTAGAACTAGTGACCAGCATGAGTTTTTGTGGCATTTTACCCTGGAAAATCATCTAATGCACTCCCATAGATCTTTATGTTCCATCTCACTGGAAGGATTGCAATACCTCACAGTCCGGAAAAAGTATCAAAAAAGTTCTAAACCACATTGGTATCAATTTAGTCCTAACCTTTTAATTAGTCTAATTCATTCCTAAATCATTTTGCATCAGTATTAATTGAGTCAATCCAGCGTCCATTTTTTATAATAATATGAATTTTTTTATAGCTTTTTGTGCTTGTTCTGTTCTTACTTTTTTCCTTATAGCCGAGGGCTAGCAACAGTCGATGGATGGCCCTCAACCAGGGCAAGGACCCAAGACGCCCTTGCCCAATCTAGGCAAGGCTGCGCGATTTGGGTTTCACGGCCTCGCTCAAAAGTGAGCGAGGGCTGGGATGCCCTTAGGGCCGCGATGGTTGGCCTGCAGGCCCTCACAAGAAAAAAAAAACAGAAAAGAGAGGCAAAAGAAAACCAAAAAAAGTGTTTAAAAAATAAAAATATTATTGGAAAATGTTTACGTTAATGTCAACCGTTCAATGTGGCACGGCCAATGTCCAAGTTAGCGATTTCCGATTAAATTGACTGGATGGACTTAATTAGTATGAATGCAAAAAAATTTAGAATTGAATGGGTCAAATGAAAAAGTTTACACTGAATTAGTACCAATGTTATAAGTTTATGACTTCTTTTTTTTTTTTTTTGTACTTTTCTACCTCAAAGGAGGCCAAATCAAAATCCAAAAACCCTAAGCTCTCTCTCGTATACTTGGCATATATTAACTCACTATCGCGTCACCAATTAAATTTGACGCTTCTCGCTTCATAGCGCTTTCAAACGTGCACCTCAACATCTCTTTGTTCAAAGCTAGGTATCCTAAATTCGGAGTTTATTATCGTATTGAAGTTGAAGCATAATTCGTAAAACATGAGCCGACAATGTGTATTAATTTATCGTTACCTCGTCTTTAACACATCTTATGTTTTATTATTATTATTATTATTATTATTATTCAAATCCTCCCCTTTCATTAGGAATGGGAACTCGAAGCCTTCTGGTTTGGTAGATTGGTTGTTGGAAAGGGCCCAAAGCTGTGACAGCTCAAGTCATGTGCAGTTCATGAACGTTGTGGTTGGCATTCACCCTCCACTCCAAACCCCGGAATCATCCGATGCTTCCCACGTCCCCAAACATGTCACGTGAATTGTTTAATGTGCTTTGGTCTAAGTTGTCTTCAACGAGACAGGGAGGACATTGTCGTCGTCGTCGCCGCGAAGTTTCACCTGGTGGGTTCGTGAAAAAAAAAAAGTTCATATGATATTGTCCAGGGCTTTAGCATAATGGACTGATTGAACCGGGAACCGTCAGGACCGGACTGAATCGACCGGTTGGATCCTGTTCTCGAAAAGCTCCAAACCGATTCCCAATTCCATCAAAGTGGAACTAGCTACGGTAAGACCGGATTGCCCAGACTAGGCCATAGAATTTTCTTTATAAAGAATTCCTAAATGTGAAACTAAACATAAGTCTAAGATGCTTGGAATGCTTAGTATGATTTTCGTGTTTAGCAACGACACGATGTAATTACCGAGAGATAATCCGACGACAGATCGCAAAAATAAAATGCGATGATGGGTCCAATGATTAAACAGCACCCGTCGGATCTAATCCCAGGACCATTGGGCCCGACTCCCGGTTCCAAGAAGGAGCCGGATGGAACCGAAACCGATCACTCTTGTTATTCTATGCTCTCTTACTAGCCAAAATGTTTCACTAAACCCACTATGGTGGGTCTTGTTGTCGATCAATGAGCAGCTAACATTGACAGATGAAGACATTGATAGAGAAGTTTGCCAATGGAGGCTGCACTAAACGGTGGGTTGGAGTGGGGTTTCTATTAAGGACCAGGAATTACTCCTGTAAGGACCTGAGGAAAAAAATGGGTGGACTGTGTTTTATCTTATGTGGGACAATTTGCATATAAGGATCTAAGCTACACACAATCTTTTGAACTTGGAAGTGTGTAAGACATCATCATCATCATCATCTATGTGAATCTTGCCTTGCAGTCGCAGATGGAATTAAAGAGCTAAAACAGAACCTCAAAACATTCCGTCGGAGCATAAAAAATCGACAGGACCAAAAGCTCCATTCATTTCGCGAAAAAT
This sequence comes from Rhodamnia rubescens, assembly GCA_021437795.1. Classification (NCBI taxonomy): domain Eukaryota; kingdom Viridiplantae; phylum Streptophyta; class Magnoliopsida; order Myrtales; family Myrtaceae; genus Rhodamnia; species Rhodamnia rubescens. The sequence goes on from JAILYA010000131.1 coordinate 212,620, forward strand.
GAATGATTTGAAAAAGAACGAATGATCATTTTCATAGATAATGAAAATATCATTGGTGCATTCGTTTTCCTAAATAATCGCTCTTTCCAAAAATGTTTTTTTTCTTTCGCAAAATAAACGAGGCTAAAATATCACGTGATTTCTGAGTAAACCTAGGGGCAACATCGGTCACGTCTTGTGAGTGAAGTCTTTGCAAATACACATGGAGGCGACCGTTGCGCGCATTTGTGGGCAGGAGCGGAGCAGGTGGGGGCTGACCGTGGTGGTTGCCCCTTTGGTCACCGTGGGTGGTCCTTGGTGTAACTGTCATTGGCATTTGCAAAGTTTCTTCTTTTAAAAAAAAATTTTCATGTGTAATTTACATGTCTGCCCTCACCCAATTTAGATTTGCTAAATTCTGTAACTCAGCGCACTCAAGTTAAAATCTTTCTGCCCCTTTTTGTGAGGATCAATCGAGTCAAAAGTTCTTTTTTTTCTCTATTATAAAAAAAAAAGTTATTATCTCATGACACAGCAAGAAATATACCGTTATGGCTCGCTCTAGTATGAAAGCAAAATATCGAGCTCCTACTGATACGACATCAAAGTTGTTATTTTTACAATGTCTTCTAAAGAGATCGGAAGGGGTTATAATAGCGGTGCCGCCAGTCATTACGACAACTGAAATACTATGCAAATAGCATATAATATGTCTTTTTAATGAACGCACTAAACACATCAAAATAGTCGTTCGTTTCAGTGTTATTTCACATGGTACTACGTTTTTCATGGCATTGTACTTGTATTCATTGTATTATCTGGTCACACTTCTAATATTTTCACCAAGGTCCATTCACCTGGATGCTTTCTTGGATCTTTCCTCAAAATACCAGTTGACTTCCTTTAAGTCGCCTTGAGTTTGAGGGAGGGCGTCACAGATATATTTAGGACTACGACTAAGGATCAGGTTAATTGCGGTTTAATGTACTAGTAATTATGTCTTAGTTGCCTTCTCTCCCTATGCATAGGGGTTTTGGACTCTTCTTCCGGTAATGTACAGAACATTACGCTTTTCTCTCTTCTATTACAAATCTCGACTACTTGGGGTTGGATCATTACTTGCGGATAACATTAGAAGACTCTATAATGCGATGTGAGACTTGAGATGTCATCTTACAATGTCCAAGAAAAAGATAATCTTTTCTTGTTTAATTCTTGCCCATCTGATTACGGATTGAGATTCTTTCGGATTCGGAGAGGGATTGCACGAGGCGCAGTTGCCTTCTTGAGGTGTAAATACGTCATATAATGGACAGTTCGCATTTCCTTTTCTCGTTTCCTTCCAATTTTCGCTTTTTTCCATTTTTCCCCTTGCCTGCTTCATTGCCCTTGAAGAGCCCGAGCTCCCACACGACCACAAGCCATTCGCATACCAATTCGTCCGCCACCAGCCTCCTCCAAGCTGCGCGACATCGGCCAAGCCATGAGCCTGGACACCGAGCTCGCTCTCTATCTCTCTCTCTCTCTTCCCGATCTAGGCTCGTTACTGGCTGGATCGACATTATTAGATCTAGAGGAATTTCCGATAAGTTGTGCGTGGATCAGTTCAGATTCGAAGGTCGGCAAGGCCACCCAATTACAACTAATTGGTCTTCATTTTGACGTATTTCTTCATTAAAGAAAGTGGTAATGAGCCCATCGATTTTAGCTCTATTGTTATTATTACTCTATTTGCTGGCCGGAAAGTTTTATTTGGATTAGAGATCTCCTTTCTAATAATTCTTAACCTTGGATTGCTTCTCAACTGTTTACCCCAAAAAAAGTTACGAGAAAAATGACTTTAATTTTTGCGGGAAAAGAAAGAGAAATCCTTTTAATTTCTTGGGCAGCAAGTGAAGACCCGACCTTGTTTTTCTTATAAAGTCGAACCAAATTCCGTAAACATCATTGAATTGACGACATGTACATTTGAAGTCGATTGCTTAACCTAAACTTTCAGCTAAGTCGATTATTCATCGGTGACCATATAAATTTTTATTTTCCCTATAGAGTTCCACGACATTGCAGCTTTGTGAAAGTTGTAGTCGATTTTTTTCTGTGTCTGGTTTTTCAATACATCGGGGGATGCAAGCACAGCGCACAACTATGCCGAACAAACCGATGTCATGACAACGAAAGGCATAAACATGAAAGCAATAATATAAGCTATTAAATGGAAATGAAGAAGTTATAAATTTGATTGGTTCTGCGAAGTGATTCTGAATTTGGTCCCGGTCTTTTATGGTCTTGACCTCATGACCACCACGGGCTCCTCCTGTCCGCATTAACGGAGGCGGAGAGCCACATGGGGATGGAGAGGTGGGACATGGACATGGACGGTGGAGGAGCAGCGACGATGGGGGCACTCATGACATAACAAAGGTACATTGTGCTGGGGGGGCACACTTAACCTAACGCCTTACGGCACGAGTTGACTTGTCGGAGGGAACCCCACGCCGGTGACGGAGACGGAGAGAGAGAGCCGAGGATTTCTTGGCCAAGTTTGTTTGGTTTTTCTGAAATGGTGGGGGCTTCTGAATTAGCCAAATGTGTATTGTGGAAGCGCCATACATTTGGGGAACCATATTCTTTGATTATAAAAGTGGAGACTAAAATTTGTACGGAGAAACAAAATGTTTCGAAGAATAACTAAAAAAACGGCAGAAAGCCATTTCAAATGTCAATATTTATCTACTAGGCCACTTTGTGCCGATATTTATTTTTTGAATCATTTAATTGTCAATTTTTTTTGAAAAACGATTACTTAAGTGCCAACTCCGGTGATGTCGCCGAAATTTCTTACCATTGGCACTAAAGTGATTATTTTTTCTTCGATTTGGCACTAACGTGATCATTTTTTGGATCACTTAAGTGACAATTTTAAAAAAAATGATTATTTAAGTGCAAACTCCGGTGAAGTCGCGGAATTTCTCGCCGTCGGCACTAAAGCGATAGTTTTTTTTTCCAATATCGGCATCAAAGTGAGCGCCATACACAAATATCGGTACTTGAAGTATCTTTATGTCATTGAAAAAATAGGGATAATGACATAAATAGTCCTCGAACTTTGATCTAATGTGCATTATAATCCTTGAACTTTAAATTTGTTCACTATGGTCCTTGAACTTTAGCCTAATGTTCAATATGATCCCTGAACTTTTAGTTTGTTCGATGTGGTCCTTAGACTTTTTGCTACGTGTTCATTATAGTCCCGAACTATATGAAAATATTCAATGTAGTCCTTCCATTAATTTAAGATCGGGGATAATAATGAATATTTTCATGTAGTTCGGGGACTAAATTGAACATTTACTAAAATTTTAGGGACTACATTGAACAAATTAAAAGTTTATGGACCAAATTACACATTAGGTTAAAGTTCAAGGACTATATTGAACAAATTAAAAGTTCAAGGACCACATTGCACGTTGAGTTAAAGTTCAAAGATTATTTGTGTCATTTTCCCGAAAAAATATATCGATGTGGAGGCGGTTTTTCAAATAGCATCCTGAAGTAGATCTTGTCTCAATTAACAACCTAAATAGGAAATGCATCTCAATGAACCCCCATGGGCCATCACATTTAAATGCATTGTCGGACGGAAACATGTGCGGAACCGATGAGAGCGCCCCTCTTATTCATGAAAGTATCACGTGAAAATCACGTGCTCGGAGAAATTTTGGCTGCCGATGGGGCCGAGGGGTTTTGATTGAGACACATTACCTTACTTCTGGGTGTACATTGAGACAAAATCCACTTCATGCGTTATTTTTGCGGAACTGACGCCACTTCCGGGTATTTCATGGAGCTTGCCTAGATATTCCTCAAAGTTGTGCTATAAAAAAACACAAGAGCGGGGCATCCTTCTCATCATAGTGCATGCCGCACATAGTGGGAAAAAACAGCAACCTTTCTGGACAATATGAGAAAAGCAAAAGGGAATGGTTCGGTCCGGACTAATCCGACCGGTTTTTTGGCGGTTCTCGAAGTCACTAGTCCAGTTCTCGGCTCCATAGAATAGGAATCGGTGAATTTCGGTCCTGTTTCGGATTCCAGATGTGAGAACCACCCACCCGGATTAGACATATAAGTTTATTTATTTTTATTTATTTTCGTTTTCTATCTCTTGCAAATCTGGAAAAACCCTACTCACATCCTTGAAAAAAAAACAAAACCCTAATCGCCACCATTCTTTACGCACGGCACACTCTCGCTCACTTGGTTACTTGGTTGACCTTCATATAACCTCTTTACTTCTCAATCTCTTTGCCTAAGCAAATCATTGGTCGACATTCTGTTTGTTAAAGGATGAATTTTGATTTAAAGAGAGAATATAACGACAACATGCCACCAGTCCCATGGACCACACCACAATCGGACCAGTCCCAAAACTTGGAAACCGACCTCTCTGGTTCGGTTCTCGGTTCTTGAATGGAAACTAGACTGTTTGGGAACCCACCACCCTAAGTATAGGGTGTTAATTGAGACCAAATCCACTTCATGTGCTATTGCGAAACTGGCACCACTTCAGGTAGTTTCTCGGACCTTGCCCGGACATTCTTCAAAGGTGTGCTACTATAAACGAGCTCGAGTGGGCATCATGCTCATAGTGCATGCTGCCCATGATGGAGAAAAACAGCAACCTTTCTGGACAAAATGAGGAGAGAAATCATCGCAATTTGAATTGGAGAAGCTTCATGATCTAGATCACAGCAAAAACCCCATCTACATCATCCTTAGGAAGCACAAATTATGTTTTTCACATTATGCATCACACGTATGCCTCATCAAAGGTGGATCCCCAGTTGGTGGACAGGCTTTGATGGGTACCAAAGGTGGTGGCGGTTGCTTTCCGAATGGTTGAGACTTGAGGAGACTCGCATCCGTCTTTCTTGGTGAATCGCCATTATTATTTTCGAGTGCCTGAACTGTTTCCGCAGAGAGAGTCTCTCCCTCCACGATGAGGAAGAAACAGTGACTCCCAAAGCAACTTGGAAAAGGTGACCCATTTTGCGCCGCTGAAAAATTACCAAAAAAATATTTAATTTATTATAATTATATCAATTCAAGATTAAATTTTCTTTGTTATTATTAATTGAATTCTAAACTTTTTATATTTATGTCAATTTAGATCATTCGCCCGATTTTAATTGAAAATCGCTAATGTGGCGTGTCCAATGTTGACTGGATATTTTAATAATATCTTGCTTTGTTGAATTTTTTGAATTTTAATTTTAATAGTAAACATTATTAATAATTATTCATGTCGGTGCCGACCGCGTCACTCGGCGATTTTCAGTTAAAATTAATTAGATGGACTAAAATGGCATAAATGTAAAAGGTTCAAGATTCGATTGATAAAAAAAAAATGAATAGATATAATTATAATTGATTTATATTTTTTTTTTGGGTAATTTGCCCCTTGCACATTGATTGAGTGCAGAATGGCAGGACATCTAGGGCTCATAGGGGTTGAAATTTCAAACGCATCTTGATAAGATCAGATCATGTGAATCTTCTCCATCTTTTGTGGGTTTATTACTTGTATCGGAAGAATCGTTCGGTAGATGTGAGTGGCGAATAATCCCTCAATATGTGCCAGTGACTAAATCTTCTCTCTCCCCGTGTGACGAGGATCCCATCAACATGAGAGGCCTCCTCCGTGTACTCCAAAGCTTCTATAAAACGTTTCTTCATGTAACTGAAAGGACAAATTCCTGTTACAAGTACGTAAGACGTTCTAAAATTTGCGTCTACAGTGCAATCGATAGATAAAAGATTCATTTTGCTCCTTCGAGTTCTAAAAATTGCACCGCAAGACAATTGAAAGGCGTCATCGCGTACCAACGCGGAGTGAGGGTCAGCCGGCCCTCATGATCATCACGGGAGGGTCAACAGACCCTCGCTTGATGGTGGCAAGTGGTGGTGCCAGAACATGGGATCCTGGGAATCTAACGATTCGTGTAGCGTGGGTTAATACATCGAGAGTACTTGATAAAAGTTCGAATGCGATGTCGCTTGCCTTGGCCTAAACATGAGCGTCTATGCAAAATTGAATTGTTGATGTCATTTGCCGTTGAATATGTTAGAATAATTAAATATTAAACAACACATTCATCTCATAACTTAAATTTTTAGAACAGGTTGATAATGATCTTACAAAATCTCATATGATATCGAGCACGATGTCCCGAGTTCAAATCTTTTCGGGACCTATTCGCCTCTTCAATTATATTTTCACGCTTAGTACTAAGTAAAATAATTAGACTAAGTGTGAGAAAAAATGATAAAATAATTGTGATCTTATAAGATCTCACAGAAGAAAATAACGGCACTTGTAGCAAAACGAAAGTGAAACTCTGCTTGCCATGTTTGTTTGCCTCCACTGACGAGATATCCTTAACTCGTTGCCGCTGCACCATGGCCGCTATGACGTGAGGTAAAGCCACTTGCACGGGAAAATTCCAGTTTATATTCGGATGTTCGAACACCAACATCCTAAGCAATTTTATTTTAGTTGCCAATAGGCATGCGGCCTTGCTAGATTTGAAGGTGAAAGTAATATCATAGGTTCGGGTTTCGATTCTCGATCTTTGCAAAGAGACAAAATAAAAGTTAAAGATAGGACGGACCAAAAAAAAATAATTATTTTAGTTCAACTATTGTTTCGGATTCACAAATGTAGGTAAAATGCTGGTTTGCATTGGCTCGGAAGTGCAGTTTTCTTAATAGTACTTTACACATTTTAATTTAGTTTCTGGAGTTATGAACGATCTATGTCGTATAACAATTTGAGAGGGTGAAAATCCATTTAGTTGTTCTTTGTGGAAAAAAAATATTTGGAAATTTTTATAGGATCACTCTTCTTAGTATTAACAGTTACCAACTTCTAACACCCCGGAAACCTTAATATTTTTTATTTTATTTTCATATTTCGTGAATTATTGTATCTTGAAAAATTATGAAAGTTGTTCATTATCCCTCTAAATTTGTTAAATTACACCAAACATTCATTTGTGGGAGCAACTTTGTAGCTTGCTCTTAGGTTTGTACTATTCATGCAATTCACTTTTGATAACTTATGCTTTACTATTCCTCATTTTTCATATTTTGGGATTGTCGTACCTTTAATTTTTATTAGTCAAACCTAAAGCAGTTTTTTTTTTTTTTGGCCTTTTCATACAACCCATTGTATTGAACTATGACTTTCTTAGGAATGCATTTAATATAGTAGATTACTTGTTTTTTATTTTGTTAGTTTTGTCACTATTTGCGTGAAGTTTGCTTTTAGTAACTTATGATTGTACTATTAATCGATTTTTCATGTCTATGAAATTATTTGTTGGGAATGCGCAGCGGAAGTCCAATACCTTCACTCGAGGAGATCGCTAAGAGGGAACTCAAGTTCGAATTCGTCAATATATTCGGTTGATCACACCTTCAAGCAACATGAGTTATGGGCTAGTTAGGATAACAATAACTACTCACACCTAATGATCTCCCCTCATGTGTGAGCTTCGTGTTTAATTTAGGTATCCTTCTACACCTTCTGCACCAACATATATTCAACTTGAATTGCCATTAGGCTTGAGCTACTACATATATTCAACTTGAATTTCCATCGGACTTACGCTACTACACCGTAATGCCCACTTGCCACATTCTTTCCTTGAAATATTCACTATAAATCTATACATATTTGGAGTAGGCCACCAATCAACTATCTGCTCTAATACTATTTATTGAAAGTGCGCGGAGCGAAGTTCGGTACCTTCACATAGGAAGATCACCAATAGGAAGCCCAAGTCCGAGCTCGTCAATATATCCAGTTGAATCCATCTTCACTAAAAAAATTAATCAAATGAGTTATAGACCAACTAAGATAATATTAATTGCTCCACATAACATCATATTTGTTTCATAAGTGGAAATCTATCTTTGATCTTCCAAATTACCATCTTAATATGAGGATGGTGCGCGCTTTTGAATGGTAATAGTATTTGATGGTTACAAAATTTTCCTCAACTGTAGAGTGAGATTAGGAAGACCGATGAGAATGAAGGACAGTCATCAGAAAAAGAAAAAGTGACTCAACATAGGAAAAATAATTTTAGGTCACCTTATATATATATATACACACACAAATATTTATCTATTGCGAGGTGGAAATTGTCACCTACGAATTAACGTTAGCTCCATAAAATATTCCATTAGTCTCGTGTCAGTCGCGAGCTGAAACTCAATGGATGACCCGTGTAAAGAGTGTTTGCATTGGGTACTTGGTAAGCATGAGAAATCAAATACCCGTTTTAAAATTCAGGTCAAAATATCCCTATGGTCTAGTGTATTTCCACGACAATGTGTTGGGAAAATATAAAGGAACGGAGTAACAATGTAGTCAGATTTTGAGGCGTGTAATCACTCTCAAGATCAATTTGCCCCACGAAGTTGCTATAGGTTTTTGACAAATTCTCTTCGGGGATACAACAAAGTCACGGTGAGAATATTGGATAGCAATTCCAATAAATCTCCTAAAACTTTCTATGAAACAATGAAAATTGACTATCTCTCTTTTGAAGGAAAACGAAAGAATAAATAGTTCACTCTCTAAAATTGAACAGAATTGTCTTTTATATAATACTAATAGAATATACATCTTGGTGTCCAAACCGCCCAAGTACGAACGAACATATTCAAGTCCGAAACATCGCACTTATTCATATTTGAAATATCGCACATATTCATGTCTGAAACATCGCACTAATTCATGTTCGAAACATTACAATTTGAACATGACCCTTCGTGTGTGATAACAATCATTCGGACACGGCCGTTCGTAAGTGACGGCCGCCGTTCGGACGCAACCTGTTCATGTCCGAACAATCATAATTAAAATATAAAGAATATAATTATAAAATAATTTATTTTGAAATAAAAATAAAAATAATAATTAAGGTTTATTTCCGTCTACGACGCGCAAGCGTGCTAAGTGCTAAGTGTATCTAATAATCGCGCACACGCACACGGGTATAGTGAGGTTTAGCGTACTTGCCCATTTTTTTATTCTAAAAGACTATAATGGCCTTCTAACTAATAAAGAGATTTACACTCTTCTTTTTATCTTACGTGAAATTGAAAAGACAGCTTTTTTTTTTTTTGTTTATTTTACAAACAAACTTCGACACGATGACATTTTAGAAGTAAAGCTCTCTTATGTTGACTTAGCACCGATGGCATGATGAGAGGGAATTTCTAGTGTCATTTTAGTTGGGACTTTCATGATTTTGGCTCCCCTTTAAGAAACCATAAAGCAAAAGCCCCGTGGAAAAGGCTTCCTCGTGGGATTCTTGGACTATACCACAAGGAAGAACTTTCCATTCGAAAAATGGCCTCGGTCTCTGAAAAGTATATTATGTGATGATCGCAAGGCTGACTTGATTTGACCAATCAATTATGTCACTTGGGAGACAAAGTGACTAGATATAAAATTATTTGCATTTAATGAAGCCCGATGACATGAAAGCTTTGCTCACAGAGTGCGATGACAAAGATACAATGTCGGAATTTAATCGAAGACGGAGATATGAAACTACGACTAAAGTATATGAATTAAAAGATATTTAATTTGCGAAAAAGTAAAGATAAAGATAAATTTATAAAAACATTATGTTCTTTGATTAATTAATCGATCTTACAAAGAGTACGATGTCTATTTATAGCTTACAATCGACGGCTACATACAGCGGTTACTACTTTGGCGTTCAAATGAATAAATAACTCTTAATAACAGCTACAAGAAGGTGTGTTATCCACTAACTCCTATTATCAAGAACGCTTATTCACAAGAAATTATAAAAGCCATAAATTACCAACAACAAAACATAACTACCCCTCAATTATGTCTTCGGGTCAATGGCTTGTTGTCCATGACTTTGTCGATCAACTTCTCAAGTCTTGATGAAGGCTCTCGTCAATAAGCGATGCTAATGCTGTTAATGGCTTCTTTAGCGAGTTTTTGATTCCCATCAAATTGTCGATTGTATTTATTGTTGACCAAACTCTGCTTTCAACTAAATCTAATACTTGTTGTTATATTTTGACTTTTAAATTAGTGATAAGGTTATTTTGGACCATTCATTTTATTTTAGGGTTTTTTTAGATGGGGCTATAAAAAAGATATTTTGCATAGCATATTGTACTTGTTTTTACTACGCCTCTGACCTTTTACTTTCGCTTGAAACCCTTTGTTTTCACTTCTTCTTATCGGATCTTTGGATTTTGATTCTACACTTGTACACATTATTGAAGATAGTGAAACCCCTCTCTCTCCTCATGGTTTTTTTCGTTTTGGGTTTTCCACGTAAATCATGTCTCGTTCGTTTTTATTTTACTTTCATCCTTAGTTATTTCGCTCTTGAATTTTTGCATCTCTTGGCGTTTTCCGCAACAAACGGTATCGGAGCGAAGGAATTTCGATATTTTATTTGAGGCATCTATCAAGTTCGAAGTGGCCCTTTCGATGGTCAAAACAATTTCGGGCTATGGAGGATCAAGATGAAGGTTTTGTTGTGTCAAAAAAGAGTACAATGTGGCTATTTATAGCACAATCCATGGTTACATAAAATGGTTACAACTTTGAAATTTAAAAAAAAAAAACTTCCTAAGGCATTTACAAGAAGTTGTGTTATCCACTAACTCCTATTATATCAACACTAATTCACTAGACATTAAATAATAAATAATCCCTAATTTAGCGGCAACAAAACATAACTACCCAACAGTTACATCTCGCATTCAATTGCCCGCTATCGATGAGTTTGTTGATTAACTTCTCAAGTCTTGATGAAGGCTCTTGTCAATATCTAATGTTGTCAATTGCTTCCTTAGCGAGTTGTGGATTGCTCTTTTTATTGTTGACCAATGTCTATACTTATCAATTAAATCTGATACTTGTCAATAATAATCAAAAGTTGGTCCTTTTTTCGTGTCAACACTAATCCTGTCGTTGGCCAAACCCGTGCCAATAACAATCTGATAGGCATTAATTTTCATGACATCTCATCAACAGAAAGTCAATATCATGCTTACTATGGATGATGCCTCATAAAATGAATGTCTTTCTCAAAATGGCCAATATATATTTTGCCATTTTCAGGTACCAACTCTATACAATAAAGTGTTTTTCCCCCTTCTACTTGAATTATCCCGTAAGTGAACGCCTTGCTACACGAGTCTGCTCGGTCTTGAACATCGGATAGAACGGGGATGCCAGTCTCAAAAGCTTTCCCTCGCAGCTCGAACCTCGAGCCCCAGAGAAAGGGCTGTTGTTTCATTTCTAAATCCAGGTGGATTATCCTCCCTTCGATTTTTTTGTTAAGGTAGACAGCTAGATAGAGTTGTATTCACACCAAATCCGCACTTATCAGATCAGGCTAGGCGGCCTCTCGCATTGATAAAAACGGATGATACTTTTCTGTCAAAATCAAAAAAGATGGTTGATCTTAGGATTCTCGCTCCTTTTTTCAACCTTTGCTCTATTGCTCTTCGCCTCTATTGAAGTTCGAGATTGCTGAATAACAAAATGAAAATTTCACCACCTGCACACCACCCCATGCTTTCTCGTGACCCGCAATCCTCGAACGTTGAAGCTTGGCTTTCTTCCACACGAAAAAAAAAAATATATAAGACGAATCACTTTATTTTATTGTTTTTGGTGGCTAAACTGACCCCCGATCCTCGGCGATACGGTCCGCTGCAACATTGACCAACTGCCACATTTCACTTTTGGTCTGTCATCATTTGTCTGGAGTGCATGATTGAAGATTTTGATGCATATGACAGAATTGTTTTTTGCATGGTGGGCACATGACGTTTCTAGACTTTCAATAGATCTAAGGGGGTGGGCACGCGACCCGGGCCGGATCCAACCAATCGATTTTGGGTGTTTTGTGATTTCAAATGTTTGGAATCGGGAATAATCATTCTAGTTCCCTGTTTCAGGAGCGAAATAGAACCGCTTGGCAAACCGAACCGTATATATTATTTTTTCAATTTTTTTTCCTTTCAAAGAGTAAAAAATTTTTTTTTGCCAAAATCCTAAACCGGACCGACTCAACTTGGAAATTGTACCAACTCGAGAATTGGACAGACATCGACCGTCTAGTCCGGTCTTGTTCCCGCTTGTTGGACGAAACTAGCCCAATCGTGAACCAATTATTCCTAGTGGAATCGAGCTGAGAAATGAAAAAAGCTTTTGAGTAATTTTATGGTAATTGAGCTTTTACATTGAAGCCCATGGTTCGAATCTTCCAAAGTAAATATAATAGTTTTGTAAGAGTTTTCTTTTTTATCGGGCTACATTAATTGATATCGTTATTAACGTTTTAAGAGATTGGTCCAATAAAAAAAGATACTATGATTCTTAATTAGTCGATATGAGGCTAGCTAGTGTGGGCCAAGTTTAACCCAATTCGTGATGATATGATTTGGCCAAAAACTCTATAAATAGAACTCAAGTCATTCTTCTAACCCTAATGCACAATTAGCCTCACATAAGGAGGCTGTTATAGAGCGCAATTCGTGATGGGCAGTCTTATTGAGCTAATGGTTCAAAGGGTAATAAAGGAAAAGTGCTTGAGCCTTAGATCGTCATTTTTCAGGCGTCCAAACTGATGGATTCCAAATTAGGTGCGTAAATTCCTTTTCTCCATTACCATGTTTCGAGATTCTAGCTATGGTGATCCTGGGGGTGCTATTCTAAGGTTTTTCATGACTTACATGTGGTTACTGAGCCTTTATAATCTAGAACTCAAAATCACGGATTTGGGCTATTTTCGAAATTTTTGTTCGGTAAAATTTGATTTTGACCACACATTCGGATTGTGCTCATCGAAATGAGCAAAACCATGGGTGGATTGAGATTGGGGACCCCCGCACACGCCCCCACACTCACGCACGGCGTCACCCGGCGCATGCTAGGGCGACGTCGAATCGTAACCCAACCCGACTCAATTCGATCGACCACCGACCTAACCCAACTCGTTGACCATTGAATCGGCCCCTTTGATCGTTGATCGGTCCGGTCGAACATGTGGACCCGGTTGAAGAAGTCGAGACCAGGCTAGCGGTTGGTGTGACGTTTGAAATTTTTGGTGTTAGATAACAATATTTAGATTATAAAGCTAAGTATTATCTAGTGTGGAACTTCGGATTACTTGTGAGTCATTAATTTTGTAAGAAAGGAAAATACGTAGGATGATTTTTCGTGACCTTAATCGCTCGTAGTTCGATGCATTTAAACTAAATTGATGGATGTTGATGCACACATTAGTGGTGTTGAATGATGGTAATTAATTTATCACCATGTTAGTCATAGTTAAGGGAAGCACGTGATGATTTTCAAGTTTGAATTTACTAAATTGGGAATTTCCCTAAATTTCGATATTATAGTGGATTCAAAAGATTTTTGGAAAATTTCAAAGTTTAAAACGAATTTGGTTTCCTTGTTTATATATTGATTCATGAGATATTTTGGTAACTCAAAAAAATATCTATTTTGAAAGAACTATAGATGAGTCGATTGGTTGTTCACTAGCTTGTGGACATCTCTCTCTTCATTTCCCACTAAGTGTTTGAAGCCACATATTCTTAACCTTGTTGTTTGTGACCTTGAACTTAGTTTAGTAGTGATATCATGTATTACATCTTTCGTGACAACATAGCACATTAATGATATTGATGACTCATTTATTTTAGGGTTAATACCACGAAAAATCATAAATTGGTATCTTTATGACCAATTTACCCCAAATTATTTTTTTGACCACAAAAAATTTTAAACTGGTACATTTGCGACAAATTTACCCCAAATTAGTACACTTGTGATAATTTTACTCTCCGCTAATTTTAGTTAAATCTAATCGTCAAATTACCGAGTTGGATGACACGTGGTAGTTGATGGATATACCAATTTAAGATTTTTACCATCTGTTTCTCACAAGTGTATCAATTTGAAATTTTTCGTGGTATAAACCCAATTTTACAGAGGCTAAATTTGTCATAAGCATACCAATTTGGGGTTTTTTGTGGTAAAAAAATTAATTTAGGGTAAATTTTTCATAAATATACCGATTTAGGGTTTGTGGTGGTCAAAAAAATAGTTTGTGGTAAATTTGTTCCATGTGTACCAGGTTTTGGGTTTTTCCCGATCAAAAAAATAATTTGGGATAAATTTGTCACGGGTGTATCGGTTTGGGGTTTTTCATGGTATTACCCTTTATTTTACTTGGCCAAGAAGTTCTCTCTCGGAATATCTCCTTGCTAGCCATTCTCATTAAGTAACTTGTATGGTCACTTGTATTACGTGCATCAATAAACCATTGCTTTTTTTTTTTTGGTCGAAAAACCATTCCTCTGTTTACCAACACAAAGCCATCATTGCTTTTAACCTTGATTTCTAAGATTCAATCCTATTGGCCTTATCATTGGATGAAACCATTTGATTGCCACTTATAATATCAAGTCGTCATATCTTTTAACTAGGGTTACTTGCTCTTGTCCCCCTCGATCTATAAATAGTTCTCCTTATCTTTTCAAACTTCGAGAGTTCTTCCATCACTTTTCTCTTCTAGTTTGACTTTTCAATTTTTGGAGTATACAAAGATCCCATTATCGTGTTATTAGAGTTTCTATCCCAATCCTTCGAGTTGGACGAAGTGATTTAAAGCTTTACATTCCGAATCTTTCTAAAAGTAAGTGAAAACTCTATGTTCTAAGCTAGAATCATTTACTCAGTACTTTTGACTTGGTTGTTTGATGATTATTAATATTAGTTTGAACCTTGATGTTAAGTGTGAGAAAGTTATAATGATTGTGCAATGAATCGTTGTGCATGTACGACATGAATTGATGAATTTCTACGTGCCAAAGTCGTGATTAATCAACTTGAGTGAAATTCGGTAGTTAAAAAAATGAAAATGGTAAGCACAAATGAGGTGTCAATGGTCATGTTGTTGAAGTTCATGTTGTCGATCCGTTTGAATGTCGATATTCATGTGATTTTCGTATTGCCTATGGTTTGGTTGTGGATGTTCATGTTGTATTCTTGATTGTTTATCATTGTTTATGTGGAAATCGAAAGAGGTAAGTATACTAGAACTTGTGATACCATGAAATTATCATGTCTCATGTGCAAAACTTTATAATTTGAATGTGATAAGTTAATTCCGTCATTTGTTTGTATTCCGCGATGATGCCTCGGGAGATGCGGAATGCCCCCGCTATGTGATTTGAGATGCTTTGGGGAGTGTTTCGGGATGCCTTGGAGATGCCACGTGTGCTGGTATACCTCAACGAGAGATGCTCGGGTGTTTCGGGATGCCCATGATGTGTGATCTTAGATACCCCGTGTGTTGGGATGTCCCGAGAGTTTCGAGAAGAGAAATAATAAAGAAATAATGTATGTTCATGTGTATGTACATATTCACATGTTTACGTGACATTAGGTGATACTAGTGCATCATGATGAGTGCGATGTGTGATGTCATCCACCGACCGACGAGGAGGAAAACGCATATGATAGGATTATCGGTACATTATTTAGTGGTAGATTTGTAAATTATGCACCAACATACTTGACCATGATATGATACTTTGTTTGCTTGCTAGGTTGAGTGGTAAGCGGGTTTCCTAACTTAGACTTAGAGGATTTTATTTATTAGGCTTCGACTCACTCCTTTATTTGTTTTAGATTTATAGGATGAACCACCCTCCATCGCTGCAGTTTGGAGTTTCTATGTATTTTGATTGCGAATACCAAGATGTATTTATACCTTAATCGGTGGTGGATTTGTTAGATCCCATAGGGATTTCGATCATCCGTGTGGTTTCAACGAAGATGGCTTATCGATGGGTGAGGATGTCAATTTGTAACGTATGGCTGTAGTGGTGTTAGCAAATCCAACCTCCTTCGAGGACTTTTCTAATGTATTATATTCTTTTGAATATTGTATAAAGATGCTAATTGGTATTGTTAATATAATGAAATATATGTATGTTGATTAAACTCGTGTGATTTCTTGTACAAGCTGTTGTGAAATTTTATTGTGCTTCCGCATGCAAAATTTATAATTTATGAATATAAATAGAAAGGATATGTGACACGCATGACGTTCGGGGCGTCACAATCGGACCGGCGGAAGTTGGGTTGGTTAAAGCTCGTCATGGTGCATTTCACGCGTTACATGCCCCGGAAGAGCGTGAGGGTGCGTATGTGCTCCAATTAGGGTATTCTTGGTACCGGCATGCTCGTATCTTCATGCTCTATAATGTGGATATTTATTTTACAATTTTGATGCTTTCAAGAATATGAAAATGCGCACGGAACCTTAAATGTGTATATATTTTTTTTAAGTTTTTTTTCATTTTTTTCCTGTTTTTCTCTATGGTTTAGGAAATACAAATGCAAGCTCACGTGTTTATGACCATATACAGATTACGTAGAGTGTAATTCATTAAATGGCATGTATAAGATTTAACATGTATCTATTAATGAAATAATGCAATTAGCATCGCATGTGATTTTAGTCACTAATTGCCCCTGTCTTCAAGTCTAAAATTACATGTATATAGTAAATATGAGAAATAAAATTTATATATTTGGTACGAGAAAGTTTCAAAGATTCAATTGGGCTGTGACTACCAAAGTAGTATTCTTGATTGGGTTTGAGAGATATCGATCTCATATTGTAGTGAGATTTTTCATGTTCTTATGTGTGATCATACTTCCAAAGGAGGTAATTGCGCATTAGTTCATGGAGGGTCACATGAACAATATATGATTTTTTATTTAACAACAAAAAACATATGATTAAGGAGTGACTAAATGTAGTGGTTCATACACCCAAAGGTGGTGAATTCACGAAAGTTGGAATATATTCTCACGGCCATTGTCATGTGGAGAGTATACAACCGCATGTCAAGTATTCTCGTCCAAAAGTGATTATATGATGACATATGTAGCTTCCAAGATAAGTGCTCACATGAGGCTAATTGAATACATTGACTATTTTTCGGTCACATTCTCTCGTAAACGACAACTCCATTACAATAGAGATTCTTATTCATTCAAACTTTAAGAAATGTAGAGAGGATTTTCTGTTTGGAATTGAACTGGTAGATGTTCATATTGCTCTTCTCGGGAATAGGCCAAGAGGTCTCATTGGTGCTAGTCCGAAACCCGAGAAAGCACACTTTGCCGCTTGGGGAAAGAGCAATTGGATTTGCTTGTTAAATTTGAAGCGATCCATTTGTGAACATTTAAGAGATGATTTGTCGATTGATTGCCTTGCTAGATAGATGATGGAATCCTTAGTGGCTAGGAACAGTGTCTCATCTAATGTTGAGATCGGGACACATTTGTAAGGACTCTTCAACAAGAAGTATAATGGATCTAGTGGGGTTATGGATTACGTCCAAAGGTGGTAGACATGCACATAAAACTCGGGACACATAATGTTACCATTTTTTATGCTTGCATTATGCATCAAATGCTAAACAGCCTTCCGCTAGATTTTGGAATTATTAAAACAAATTACAATTCTCAAGATCATACATGGTCAATTAATAACTTGATAGCAAGGGTGGTGACGAGAGGAAGAGAAGCCGAAGAAAGAAACAGAGCATCTTGCCATGTATGTCTCTAGTTCCAAGCAATGAGAAGGGTAAGAGATTAAAGGAATTCATGAAATAACCTGCCATTCTAACAATTTGGGTCCAAAGAAAGACTTTTTTAAGAAGGATGATGATCATTGCTTCTTTTATATAAAAAAAAAGGTCATGTAAAGAAAGACCGCGACAAATATAAAACTTGATTGTCTAAGCATGAGCTGGAAGGTAATGATTCTTTGGCAATGATTTATGAATCTAATCTATCAAAAGCATCATCCGAGTTTATCGTGGCTAGGTAGCGGTGAAACTAATCATGTTGTGTTTACCATACATAGATTCATAAATTGAAAAAAGCCAAATAAGAAAGAATCAAAACTCACTATAAGAAACAACAATAAAACGACATCGAGTTCATGGAGGATGCCATTTTAATTATAGATAATGGTTTTAATTTGATGTTAAGGAACACATTTTATGTACCTTCCTTTAGACGGAATTTAGTTTCCGTTTCATTTTTGGGCATATGTGGTTACTCTTTTGAAATAAATAAAAATATCGTTTCTATGTTCTTTCAATCAAATAAGGTTGGTTGTTGCAATATGTCCAATGGATTGTACAAATTGTGTTTAATTCTCAATGATATATACGTCGCATTTACAGCTAAAGATAGTTATTTCTAAAAGACCTTTACCTAAAAAATAGTATTATGCATTGTCGTATAAACGACTTAGTCACATCTCTACGGAAAGAATGGAAAGACTAATAAAGGATGACATCCTGCTTGCTCTTAAAATTGACCGAGAGATTTGTGTAGACTCTTGTAGGGGTAGGATGACTAAGATAAAAAAAAATAACTACAATCGTAGTTCTTTCGACCTATTGGAGGTCATTCACACCGATATTAGTGGCTCCTATATGGCAACCTTGTGTATAAAATTTTATTTCATCACATTTATTGACGAATATTCCTGATATGGTTATTTATACTTGATTAAGGAAAATGTTAAGTCTCTTGACAAGTTCAAGATTTTTCGGACTGAAGTCAAGAAATATTCAAGTCATAAAAGTTTTCAAATCTAGCCGAGGTGGTGAGTATTATGGTAAGCATGACGATGGTGGACAGCTTAATGGGCTATTGACCAAGTACTTGGAGGATTCGAGGTAGTAGTTTAGTTTACTATGCTCGGGAGTCCTAAATAAAATTGTGTTCTCGAAAAGTGCAATCGTAGCCTTATGGATATGATAAGAAGTATGATTAGTAAAACCAATTTACCTGGTTATTTGTGGGGTGAAGGTTTGAAAACAACGCTTTATATTTTTAATTGTGTTCCTAGCAAAGAGCTATGCCATTGACTCCATTTGAGTTATATATTGGATCATGAACTTAGCCTAAACCAACTTAAAGTTTAAATGCCCCTGCAGAAGTGAGGCTACATAATCCAATATTAAGTAAGTGGACTCCAGGACCACTCGATGTTAGTTTGTATCTTACGCAAATCATTCGAAGGGATATTGATTTTATAATTCCAATGGAGGCATAAGAATTGTGGATTCACGAGATAGTGAAATTTCCGGAGTTTGATGTGGTCAAAGAGGGTAATCGCTCACAGGCTATTGAGGATAACGATCTTGTTAGGATTATTGTGTTGTTCTCTCTACCTCAATAAACGATAATGGAGCCTCTCATAGCCTGATTAAGCCTGTTGAGGTTCATGATCCCCTTTGTTGAGGTAGTTCTTGATGAAGTTCCTCAAGCCTCTTAGGTGTAGCATGAGGTCAAAGTAGCTCCATTTAGGAGATCTATTAGGCGAGAGATGATCGGATGTACCACCAAACTATATGGTTTATCTAGGAGAGCGTGACTATGATATTGGTTATATTGTTGATCCAGTGATTTATGTAAATGCTATTTCTTGTCTTGAGTTAGACCTATGGTTAGAGCGATGAAAGACGAGATGTAGTCTATGAAACATAATAATATTTGGGAGCTTGTTGAATTGCCTGAAGGCCACAAGCCCGTCAACCTGTAAATGGGTGTATAAAACTAAAAAAGACTCCAAAGGAAAGATTGAGAAATTCAAAGCGACAATGGTAGCTAAGGGTTTCCACCGAAAGGGAAGGAGTGGAATATTAAGCAACATTTCTCCGAGTCTCTTCTAAAATTCTTTCAAAGTGATCATGGTATTATTAGATCATTTTGATATGGAGCTTCATCGTGCGGATGTTAAATCTATTTTTCTAAATGGAGACTTTGATGAGGAGGTCTA
The DNA here is from genome assembly GCA_021437795.1 of Rhodamnia rubescens. Classification (NCBI taxonomy): domain Eukaryota; kingdom Viridiplantae; phylum Streptophyta; class Magnoliopsida; order Myrtales; family Myrtaceae; genus Rhodamnia; species Rhodamnia rubescens. Next base: position 232,572 of record JAILYA010000131.1, read on the forward strand.
TATGACACAACCCGAAGGCTTTGAAGCAAATGATTCGGGTAAACTTATGAGGTCTCAAGCAAGCTTCTAGACAATGGTTCTTAAAGTTTTATAGTGTTGTCACTTCTTTCGATTTTGTTGAGAATAAAGTGGATCAATGTATATCTTGCAAGATTAGTGGGAGAAAATTTATTTTTCTCGTACTTTGTGTAGATGATATCTCATTTGCGAGCAAAGTGATATTGGATTACTATATGAGACAAAGTGGATGTTGCCAAAGAATTTTAACATGAAAGACCTTGGTGAGGTATATTTTATCTTAACATTGAGATCCATAGGGATCGTTCTCAACTTATATAGGGTTTATCTTAAAGAGCATATGTTGATCGTATTTTCAAAAGACTAAATATGCATCATTGCAAGCTAGGAATTGCTCATGTCGTAAAGGGTGACAAATTGAATGCATCACGGTGTCCTTATTCAAATATTGAGAAAGCCCAAATGAAATATGTACCTTATGCAAGTGCACTTAAAAATATCATGTATGCTCAAGTTTGCACTTGCACTTGAAAGTATTATGTATGCTCAAGTTTGCACTAGATCGGACATTGCTTTTGTAACAAGGCTTCTAGGAAGATATTAGTCAAATCTAGGACATGATTCTTGGGTTGTTGCTAAGAAGGTTTCGAGATACTTAAAGAGGATTAGAGACTATATGCTAATTTACGAGATATGTTCGGGATCTACAACTAGTAGGGCATTCGAATGTAAACTTTGATGGCCGTTGTGATAATCTGTAGTTGACAACATGATACATCTTTATGTTAACATGAGGCGCAATATCATCGAAAAGCGAGAAACGGAATTCTATATCATCCTCTACTATGTAAGAGGAGTTTATAACATGCTTTTCGCTCGCTACTCGGCCATTTGGCTCCGAACCTCATTAGGAGTCAACCGTATTTGACTTTGTTAATAGGCCCACACAGTTGTATTGTGACAACAACTCTGCAGTGTTGTTTATTAACAACAATAGAGGTCTTAAGGAGTCTAAGTATTTGCCGGTCAAGTATTTTACCACTAAGGAAACAGTTCAAAATGGTGACATTATTATATAGCATATTTCCACAAATGATATAGTTGCAAATCCACTAACTAAATGTCTATACCCTTGTGTATTGAAACAATATATCATTAGTAGGGCTTAGAAGCATAATGGGATGTTGTTGCTTAGTGGGTGCTATTTTGTTTTTGCTCATATGTGTTTGTTACATTTAGTAACATTTTGATATGTATCAACTCTTTTGCATTCAATAAAATATTTATAAATTTATTGTTCTCATGTTGAATACATATATGATAAAAATATTAAGGCATTGTGTAGACCTTGAGTAATGGCTTGGGGCATTCGGTTACTTAGTCATATGTATATGTTTTGTTACACATTAACTATAAATGTAAAACATATGTGGGTTCATTGGAACCATAAGTATATTATCTAGTGGCACATTAGGTTTTGTGATATATACAGAGAGAGAATGTGACTAATGGAAGGGATAACACATAACGTATCTCTATTGTGTGAGGTGTTATCCATTTGCACATTAGGATATTGAATCCATATTAATAAAGTTAAAAGCACTCATGATCATGGATAGCTCTGTGTCTTTTGATGCGAGTTACCATCATGATTAGGCGTTTGAGAATTTATGGAATCGGATCGAGTGTTAAGAATATTCTCTAGGCCAACACAAAGGTGTGTGCACATTCGATACGATTTTAATTAATATAGCCAATGTGGGAGAATGTAAAAGTTTTTCGATGTGAGCTTCATTAATTAATATTATAATTATCATTTTATGGGATTGATCTAATAAAGAAAATATATAAATATTTTTAATTAGTCTAATATAGGGTTGGTTAATTTGGGCCTAGTTGAGCCTAGTCGTGAAGAGAGTGTTGGGCTAAAAACTCTATAAATATAGCTCAAGTCCCTCCTCTAATCCTAATGCACAATTAGCCTCACGTAAGGAGCGATTCTGAACGCAATTCGTGAATGGTAGTTTCATTGAACTAGTGATTGAGAGAGTAATAAAGGAGAAGCGCTGGAATCTTGGATCGTCGCTATTCCGAGTCAAGAACGACGGATTCCGATCGGGTGCGTAAATTCATTTTCTCCATTAAGGTGTTTCGAGATTCTAGCTGTGGTGATCTTAGGGCACCGTTCCAAAGTTTTTCATGGCTTACAAGTTTCACTTACGGTTTTCCTCGTATTATACGTAATCCGTTCTATAAGTACAAGGTGTAGTTTCTTGGACGAATACAAGGTTTAGTTGATGTGGGATTTATGTGTCTAAAAAGGACTTCTCGACAACACAGCCGTTTTTCTGGCTTGTCTATGTTGCCCGATGATCACGCGCTCTAATTGTCACTAACGTCAATGTAAAAATGAGCACGCACATCCTGTGTAATACAAGCCGGTCTCATTACCCTCGTTTTCAGGATTATACCTATAAGTATCCACTCTATTAAATCAACAACGTGTAAGGCCCTCTTGTGAGCTTTTGTATAGTTAGTTATGCATAAATGCACCGAAGGCCTTCATAAACATAACCCCAATCGTGATATGAACTTACTTAGTTATCTCTCGCAACGCCCCTCCATTGACTGAGAGCATTTGCCGCCGCCCCATCGCCTCTTAAGTAGTCTAATTTCTAGATGTTGAAGGGGAGAACCACCATGAAATATGGAAAGGGTCAAAAGGGGGGGGGTCGGCCGTGGGTGGAGCAATTATGTAGTGGAGATGAGAGAGAGGTAAATGTTGAGGTGTGGTTCATAATACTACCCATCGCCATGAATGGACTAGGGTCACGCACTCCAATGAGTGAGCGGGAGTCACTAGGGGCCGCGCCATCGGGCAATCAAAGAACGTTTACAATTTGAGTCAATATCATATTGGTAGTTTTAGCTTGTGTTCATGAAAATGATTAGCTCTTGTGCTGCTTTTACATTGTCTCATTCTCTTGTAATTGAAAGTTATAATAGAGATATGTGATGTGCTAATTATAGTGAAATTATTATTGGATATAACTCTAGTTTGAGAGCGAATCGGAATAAACCTTGTGTCTTGATTTTTTTTTTCTCGCATTTACTCTTTATTTCATTGTGATTGTGCGACTAATCCTTCTAGTGAGGAAGTTATGGCTCTGTTATGTTTCATTCTAGGGTTTGGAAGCGAAGTTCTTAATGCACATGTGGGTAATCCAGACTACCATGAAACACCTATTCCGTCATGTTTATAATCGATCGTTTATGTATCTGCTAGCATCAAGACAAGCGCTATGCGCCCACATGAAATTAGTTAATTTATCTATGGAAAGAAAATGGGTGGTTTCAAGAGGAAGTGGATGAAATGTGAAGCTACGAAAGATGTGCTAGAATATATATTTTCTTATGCTCTATTACTTAATACAAGGGGAATTCTGTAATACGTACATTCCCTTTCATTCTAACAATTTCTAAGCCTTGCCAATCTGGCCTCAAGAATGTAATGAGATCAAAAGAGGTGCAAAATCTATCTTATCATGGAATCAGCAGATCAATTGTTCAATTCCTCACACTACTTTATCAAGCAAGTTCGTCCTTTTGTTTGTTTATTTATTTATTTATTTTTGGTTGAATTTCTTGGCTGCATTCCTCCAAATTACTGATTGCCAAACGCCTCACAACTTGCGGGTGCCACGGCTCGATGATTGACTTCTAAGGACACATTTATTGTCGCATTTTGAGAAGATTGGTTTGGATTTGGACACATCTTTTTAACCACTTGTGCATGCTGGGCATAATTAGACATAGAATTCATTATTTGATATGTGGCGTGAGGTTTGGATGAACCACTCCATGACATGTGTGGCCATGCACAGGGGCAGAACGCACGGGACCGCAGGATCGATAATTCGGCGAAAAAATGAATAATTTAAATAATATTTTTTAAAAAAATATTCTTTTGCATCGTTTGAAATAATAAATTAAGGAAAAATATTTTCTTTATCGGCAATAATTTATATCTAAATATTTTCGTGAACCATAAAATACTTTTCGTTAATTCGTTTTCATAAGCTAGATAAGCGACCATTTTTTGTAAAAGGGTTTTTTCGAATTGTCCATTTTTGGTGAAATAAATAGAGCATTAGTGTATAAGTATGTTTTTTTTTTCTTACACAAGGAAAAAATGTATTATTACTGGGTTAGGAGATTTTGCAGAAAGCTGGACTTCATTTCTGTGATCCCTTCTTTTGGTTAGTATGCATGTCTAGTTGAATAGGAATGAGTGGCTGAAATCTTGGGATCGGTTGAGTAATATGGAGAAGATTTATCTATTCCGTGCATAGATAATGTGGGACTGATACGAAACGCCACCGACCAATTCTATATATATATGCACACACAAGATGCCAGATAGGATGAGATTTGGATTCCGCATGGAGATACACCTACTAAAAAAATGCAGAATTGGTTTACCTATCAATAGTCCTTTTTGTTTTTTGGTCAATCCCTATCAATAGTTAGGAATGGGGAAAATTGTGAAATAAATCCTAAACCTTTTAAGTTTGTCGATTCAATCCTAAACCTTTTCATCCTTTGTCCATTTAGTCTTATTGACCGAAAATTGCTTGATGTGGACATCGGACGTCCTACGAAGACCGCTAGTCTTTGAAATGAAATAATTTTAATAATTTTTTTTTACAAAAATTCAATTTTTTATTTACTTTTTTTCGTTTTTGGATTTAGGGGCTGTCACGCCCTTACTAGGCTAGATCTGGCGAAGGCCGCGACGTCCTCACCATGGCCCGCGAGGGTTTGCGAGTCCTAACTAGCATAAGGTGCCGCAATCTCGTGGCTAGCAAGGGCTTTGTGATCCATGCTAGCTCTCACCCAGGGGTTGGCCGACTACTAAACCCAAAAAGGAAAAAAAAGAGAAAAATAAAAGAAAAATAAAAAAATATATATTCAAAAATATCTTTAAAAATATTTAATAAGTGTCCACGTTAACATTGGCAATGCCACATGGGATAATTGGCATCCAGGTCGGTGATTTCCGGCCAACATAATTGAATTCACAAAAGGTGAGATAGTTTAGAACCGATCGACAAACTTAAAAGGTTTAGGACTTTTTTTTGACAAATTTCCCGTTAGAATTGTCATTCCATTCCACTTTTTTATAACCACGAAATTATTAAAGCCTCAAGTCCACCACTGATCACTGTCATCCCTTAATACTAGGCAACTAATATTATGCTGATTATTATGTCTTGAATAATCTTCCCAAAAATAACTATTTATATATGATCAAGATAAGATGATTTATCACTCATATATGTATATATACAATCACTCATATATTTACTGTGTTCAATACGAATTCCATTGTAGTTGATGTTCTTAGTGTAGCATTGATAAAGTGAATGAGATGAAAGAGTCAATTGTGTTTTGATAATGGCTATTATAGCTCATGCTGTAACATGGCTATTACCCAAAGGAGTCGCGTAATAGCTAGCCACAATAGGAACTGCACAGTAATATTTGTTATTACAAGCAATCATCGGAATAGGCAGTCAACTAGTAAACTACTTTTGACTTTAGAGCAGATATGATTTCACAAAATTTGCGGTCCATACTAGGTCTCGAGCCAAACTAGTAACGGCCGAAAGCGACCGCTAAGGCGAGAGGGTTTGGACAAGGTGCGTTCCTTAATGGCAAAAGAGCGGGGACAGACCAAATCACATATCCCACTAAGGAACAAGAATCACGGGGCGATTCGGGCAAACACTGACTAAGACGTCAAGGAAAGGAGAGATATTCGATGAGAAAGAAGCATTTGATGATATTTACATGTTACCAATTTCTAATCAATAGTTTCCATTATCTTCAATTTGGTAAGAAACTGATACAATTCATTATCCATTTATTAGCTATTATTCATTAGCTTCTACTTGCAATCAATGTGATGGTTAGTAGATAGGGAGGCTGCATCTCTACCGTTAGATTAAAGAAATATCCACGTAATTAGAGACACTGGCCTACATTTAATGGTCTCCTCCCCATCATATGTATCATCCCACAAATACAATACATGCTCGGGCAAAATCATTGTCTCCTAGAACACTCCTCTCTCTAAACTTTATCTTTGCGATTCCGAGGCGGGCGAAATGAGTGAGTGAGCTAATTAAATTGAGGGAAAGACTAAGCTTGGGCAATTTTATTAACGAGTAAACGTTTGAGTATTTCGAGCTAGACAAAAGGTCAAAATATGAATTCTTATTTCTATGATCTGGGGTGGTTCGGGCGAAGGAGAGGTAAATCGAGAAGAAGGCCGAGTTTATGTGACTCTATCGAGGGGCGAATGAGTTGAGCATCTCAAGTTAGATAAAAAATCGAAATATGAATTTCGTAAAATCTACCGAAAGTCAAAGGTGAAAGTAACTCCGTACGAACCGATCCATAGTCTTCAAATATCCATTCACCAACTCTAACATAGTTTTTCCATCTGATTTGTTTGCGAGAGACACATCAAGAATGTATACGGTGGCGATTAATCTTCTACTCCTGGCTTTTATTTGACATAGTTGTGTCCATAATATATATATTTTGGAGAAACATAGAAAGCCACACATGATTTATACATATAAGCTTATGGAAATTTTGAAGGATTTTATATGTTTTGCCTCGAAGGATTCTGCTCTTAAAAGGCATAATTCCCCAGATTAGTCTTCAACTCTATACAATTTGATTGATTTTCCATTTTCTCTTTTTATTTATCAAAATAATAAGGGAAAATGTCAAATAAAAGTATGGAGTACTCTAATTTTCTCAAGGCCTGAAGTGGATTTTGTTTTAAAAAAATAAAGCTTGAAATGACAAAAATGTTTCACGGAAGTGCCCGATCAAGGGTATTCTCGCCATTTTATATTTTATGAATTTTTCTTCTTTTTTTATTTCTTTTTCACTAGTACTCGATCTCAAGTAATGGCCGACGGCCGGCGAGGGCTGGGTGAGGCCGCCCTCACCCATGCGAGGTCACCAGCCACCGGCGAGGGTTGTCGGGCTTTCCCTTCCCCAGTCACAACAAAGAAAAAAAATAGCAAAAATGAAAAAAAAAATAACAAAAATGGAGGGTAACCAATTGATGTGACCCAGTCACTTTCTGAAAGAATTTGCGAAGTGAAAGCAAAATATTTCGTATCAGCAGACTTAAAAAAAAAAAACAACGGACTGGCATAGAAAAAAAAAGAAACAATTCAGAAAATAGACACATCGAATATTGTTTTTCTTTTTTGAAAGAAAAAGAGAAATTCGTCGTATCCGATCGCACGTGGACAACGAGATCCACGCATCACGTCCCTCTCCTCTTCTTCTTCTTCCTCTTCTTCCCCCGCCCCCCTGCGTTGCTGCTTTGCTGCATCAACAAATCCCACTCCCTGTTCCAGTTCAGCACCAGCATTTATATCACCAACCTAACACTTAGCCAAAAAAAAAAAAAAAAACACCACCAAACTCTTTTTCTTTCTCTCTGAAAAGGGAGTTAATCAAGAGAGAGAGAGAGACACTGCGACTGCCCAGTGCCCCCCACCCTCTCTCTCTCTCTAGAAAATAAGTGTTGGGTCTCTTCCTCTCATACTTAGCAGCAAAAGGGCAGTAGAAAGCTCTGTCCTTTTTGGTCCACCTGCTGAAGAAAGAAAAAAGAGAAAAAAAAATGGGAACTTGCACCTCTAAGCCACCGAAACCCAACCCTTATGCATCAAGAGAACACTCCCCAGATGACCAAACTCACCCCTCACAAGCCCCCAAATCCCCTCCCACTCCTCTCCACGACAAGACCACCTCAGCCGTTACCACCCCTCGATCCCCCTTCTTCCCCTTCTACAGCCCCAGCCCCAGCCCCGCCCACTTCCTCAAGAAGTCTCCGGCGGCGGCGGCGGCGGCGTCCGCCAACTCCACGCCGCGGAGGTTCTTCAAGCGGCCGTTCCCCCGCCGTCCCCCGCGAAGCACATAAAGGCGGTGCTCGCGCGGCGGCACGGCAAGAAGGCGGCCAAGGCGATACCGGAGGAAGAGGAGGAGGACCAGGTGGAGCTGGACAAGAGGTTTGGGTTTTCTAAGGAGCTCACGAGCCGGCTGGAGGTTGGGGATGAAGTGGGGAGAGGGCATTTTGGGTACACCTGCTCTGCAAGGTTCAGGAAAGGGGAGTTCAAGGGACAGCAGGTTGCTGTTAAGGTCATCCCCAAGGCTAAGGTTGGTCCCAAGTTTATTTCTTTTTTTTTTTTTTCACGTCGTAGAATACAAAGTTTTTTAATATCCTTGCTAATGTCTGATCTCTGGATGTATGTAATTCATTTGATCTGATTTTCATTTTTGGGTTTAAGTAAAATTGGTCAGATCTTGTCCACTTCTGCAGATTTGGGACTTGATGTTTGATCAGATTCTTTTTTATTCTAAAGCATTGAAGAACAGTTTTCGGTTTGTCTCAAATGTAAAAAAAACTTGTCCTCTTCCAAAGAAAATTTGGGTGTTCCGTTCCTTGTTGATATCCAGTTTCAACCTGTTTTATTTTTATTTGCATAATCTTGCAGATTTGCTTATGTTTGCGAAGTTTTCGACTTATCATTTGATTGGAGCCTTACTTTGTTTAATATTCTTTGCTGATGTGTATGTTTGAGTACTTTGTTTTTCCTTTGGAAATCTCTGTTGCCTATCCGAATAGGTGGGGGGGTGATGTGTGTGGTGGTAGATTGGAACTGATCAAATTGAAGACTTAAGTTCGAATTGGATGGCTGGAAGTTTTGTAGAGAAAGCTGCGAATATTCAGTCTTTTTCTGCTTTAGCAATCCTTTCTAGATGAAGAATACTTGGGCTGGCTTCAGATATAGATGAGTCCCCTAAGCAGGAATTCTAAAGTGGCCAACGTGTTTGTTTATTGATATTTTGGTCAATTCTGGGAACTAATAGGGAGTTTCACTTGTGACAGCGCCATTAGTTTGCAATCGCGATTTTGATGTTTTTTTTTTCCTCTCTCTCTTTAATCCTGTCATAGTCCCAAAAAGTAAATAGATGGGGTCTTCTTTGTTTAGAAGCTGTAGCAAGTGCGCTAAACTTAATCAGAAGACCAAACGCAGTTGGAATATTCGACACTACTTTTCACATCGTGTTTATCGGTGCGTGGTTGAAGCTTGAAGGGGACTTGTTTGATGGCTGATAAAGGAAGGAGCAAAAGGTTGTTGAAGCCATTAAAATGGAACTAATCATTGCCACAAGATCATGGTCGAGAATGGGTCTTGAAATGGACCTATTTTAGAAGGCAATATGACATTAAAGCTGGTCAATTTTATGCCTGCTGGCCAGCCCAAACTTGTGGCCATCCAGAGCACGATGGGAACCTCTGATTGGGACATTGGTTCAATCTGGACTATATACATCTCCATTGTTTGGATTTTGGATCTCATTCAACTATGATACGATAGGGCCACTAGCGGACAAAATGACAACTATTTCGTTTGATTTGTCTTTATCCCTTACAGGAAAAGAAAAGCCTGATTAATTATTATTTTTAAGCTGGTTGATACTGCAAACTATACAATTAGAAGTTGATTGTTTGGCTATGCCTGGTGCATGCATAATTGGCTCTTCCATCAGATCTGGCGAAAAGAATGACAGAAGAACAAGTTATATTCGTATTTATGTAGTTGCATGCGGGTCAAGCCAAGGAATGTTAGGTCATACTCTTTTTTTGTCTTCTAAGATCATGAATACTGTCAGGTAAAACTACAATCTGATGGGCTTAAAATGGTTTTCCTTAAATGGAGAAGTTGTGGACTTTTCATCTAGTGGTAATTGGATGACAAACACTTTTTAAAGGATGAAAGAATAATCTGTCCTTTCTTCCACAAAGTTTATTTCTCATTTGCTTTATTACATCGAAGGTCAAACCCACCTGTTGTGTGGGCTGGGTTTGACTTACTACATAGTCTCCCAGGCTGCTTGCTTAAAAACAGAGAACCCTGGTCGTATTGGTTTATTTATCGAAGGACAGACACTGACTTGCATTGAAAAATTGGGAGTCGATGGCCCAAACCACTACCGAGTATCATATTACTATTGAATCCACAAGTCGCCACATCAAATTGGCCTGCACTTGAGTTTGAGGCGGACCCATTTTTATTCTTGTACTTGTGTGTAGCATAGGTTGCATGTTTAAGCAATTATAACCCTCCATTCTTCATCTGAGTTCTGCAGCGGAATCTATTGTGTTATCACTAATCACATTCAAGTCAACTTGAGAAAGAAGTCAACTTAACCTTATACATGCACCATTTTTTGTTGAGTGAGGATGTGTGGTTCTAGTCATGTAAAGGTGTATTCATTATAATGTGCTTGTCCCATTTGGAAAGAAGAAAGTGTGCCATGTTCAGGACATTCAATTGTGTGTGAGTTTTTCTTGTGATTCTCAGGCTAGTAATTTGGTGATTGAGTTGTGCCTGGCAGACTCCTAACTAGTATTCTAATTTGAAGTCCTAAGAGAACTACCAACCCAAAAAAATAGAATAAAGCAAAAATGATTATAGGCAGGACGTAATAATTGGTTACAAAAATCTATGGTCTTGCGAACTGATATATACCTTAATCATTTATCTAGGAGAGCAATTGGAACTCTTATGTAAGGACAGGTCAATTGAATGCTAAAAGTAATCCCAGGTGGGATTGACGGCTGTTCTCTATGCGCGCGTGCGCACATGTGTACAGCAAAATATAAGCCTGAAAAGCAAAATACACAATGGTTCTTGAGTCCATTTCGTTGCAATTGCTTTTAGTTGCTGGATGTGAGCAAGAGTTGAGCATATCACGAAACCTAAATGTTTTATGCTCAGCCTGGTTATATCAGATTTAAATAGAAACACATGAGTAATTTGAACCCATAGCGTTTTATTGAGATTCCTTATTGTGAATGGAGACTCATATGATATCCCTAATGAACTAATGAAAACTGTAGGATCAATTGAAGGTTTAACTATCAACTGTAAATGACGTTTTTACACGTGGTAGTTGCTCAGTACCAGAAAGGTTAAGTATTTGACATTTCAAGATTCCTATATCAATATAAAACAAATTTATAGTGTCCTAATGAGCATTATGGTTCATTTCCAATGGTAGTCATATGGAAATATTATCATGCTTGTATGGGGGATTGTGTGAGCTTAGCTTGGCTGGCCCCTGCTGAAATTCCTTGCCTTCATTGGACTGGTATATGTGGTATGTGCTATAGTTCGTGTATCACTGGTTTATAGGTTGACTGCAAGTAACTAAAGAATTTCGATTTTTCTTATGTACGTCAGAAAAAGAGAGCACTTTACCAGGTCTTCATGTTGTCCTTATATTGGATATATTAAATTTTTACTAATCTGAGGCTCTCTTATCTCCTTGTCTTTTCTCTCCTTTTCAAATTGTTGATAGCAGTGGTATTTTTCTTCCTTTTCTTCTTCAGATGACAACAGCTATTGCAGTTGAAGATGTGCGGAGGGAGGTGAAGATATTACGAGCCTTGTCTGGACATAGTAATCTAGTTCGGTTTTATGATGCATTCGAAGACCCTGATAATGTCTACGTTGTTATGGAGTAAGTTTGCATGACTGTTTAGTGAAATATTTCCTTTTTCCGTTCCGTCTTTAGCTCAGATGCTGTTGTTAAAAACAAGCTGTTTCCGGGAGGACTCGGTACAGATTTTAGCTAGACAAGAGGTCTCTTGAGCCGTCTATTCCGTGGGTCACTGACTTTGTTAGTCTTTTTATTCAAACATGTAATTCCTGTGCTCTAAATACTGAGGCGCTAGACCTATACCGTCACCATTACAGTCATATGCTATTTCTCATGTGACCTAACTGCTTGATTATCAAGTTGACATTGTTTTATGTCCAAATTCCAGGTTATGTGAAGGAGGAGAACTACTAGACAGAATACTTTCTAGGTGATGTTTTCTCAGCTGGCTACTGAGTGACTTCCTACTGGTGCTTTGTGACGTGCCTCTCGCTAAATCTCTGATGGCTATTCCATTTGCAGAGGTGGCAAATATTCCGAAGATGATGCGAAGGCTGTTGTGGTGCAGATACTAAACGTGGTCGCATTTTGTCATCTCCAAGGAGTGGTTCATAGAGATCTTAAACCAGAGGTGAACAAAACTCTGATCTAGGTACATTTAGATAGTAGGCAGCTAGGTAACCTTAGGAAGGTTACATGCCTAATTAGGTGTATACTGTTAGGTAATTGTAATGGTAGTTACTCTTACTTCTCCTCAGAGCAAATCAACTGCCAGAGGAGTTTCCTGGAACTTGTGAATTCATGCGAGATATGTGTGGTTTTACTATGATACCTGATTGAGAAACCTGTTCAAAATGTTGTTATAGAAAGTGTATTCTTTCAAAAGCTGATGTTATGTGCAGATTGCCTCTGCTTGCCCAATGTGCTTATTACTTAAGCTAGTTTGGCTTTTGACTATCCAAAATATGTTTTTTAAATTGTGACAAGTATTTACATCCATTATTGCAAGAATGAGGCCGACTGTCCTTGTATAACCTGTGGTCATGTACCGGGATGATCTGTTCACGTGATAGTCATTTCTCTTATGGTGTTGGGTCTGTGAACTTGTATAATGCCGAGTTTCTCGTTTTCATGCATTAAAGTGTGCTAGTTGTACTTGTACTTGGTCCATTCTGAATTGTAAAATACTGGTATTTGCTGGTTCAGAACTTTCTTTATACATCGAAGGAAGAGAATTCCCAATTGAAGGCAATAGATTTCGGCTTGTCAGATTTCGTGAGGCCAGGTTTGTTCCTGGGGCTTTACATTAAGTCCCTGCAGTGTGATATTTCTAAGCATCACCATAATGGGTTCTGATAGGGTATCTAAATTCTGATGCGTGTTGGTGCTCTACAATTATTACAGATGAGAAGCTTAATGACATAGTTGGAAGTGCGTATTATGTTGCCCCTGAAGTTTTACATAGATCCTACAGTACAGAGGCTGATGTCTGGAGTGTCGGTGTGATAGCTTATATTCTTTTATGTGGTAGTCGGCCATTTTGGGCAAGGACAGAGTCTGGAATTTTCCGTGCAGTCCTGAAAGCTGAGCCAAGTTTTGATGAACCGCCATGGCCTTCTGTATCTTCAGAGGCAAAGGACTTTGTCAAGCGTCTGTTGAACAAGGATCCCAGAAGACGTATGAGTGCCGCTCAGGCTTTGAGTGAGTGTTCGTCTTGCTACTTTTAATAGTGAGCGTCTCATAGAAGTAGACTTGACAGGTTGTAAGCGTTTTCTTCCATGCACAGGCCATCCTTGGATTTGGAATTATAATGGTGTCAAAGTCCCTCTAGATATACTTATATTTAAACTCATGAAGGCTTATATGCGGTCATCGTCTTTGCGAAGAGCTGCATTAAGGGTATGATGTCTTTGTGCTTGCCTTAAAACTCTTCTTGAACTGAAGCGTCGTACTTTTTTCTTTGTTTGAAATTGATTAGTCTCATATAGTTGCTTGTTTCTTCGATGATCTTTCTCCCCAATATTAAATTTTAGAAAGAAAAGTTAAACTTCAATAAGGGCCTCTTTTGGAGGCTTCATTAAAGCAAAGCATTGTAAGAAAGCTCTGATGAATGCATGCCCATTGGATGTCTTCTGATGACTACTTCCTACACTGCAAAAAGTGGCTGCTTTGGGGCATTTTAAGTGCCTCAGATGCGTGTGCTCCTGCACCCTTGTGTGTATGTGTGTGCATTTGTCAATGTCCTCTTTTTCTATTCTAAAATAAATGATTAGGAAAACAGCAGCTGGCAGCATTGATAGATCATCTGGCTCAGTGAGAGCTGTTATGATTTTTTCGCATTCCAAAACTTAGAAGGGCACAATCATTCGGAAAATGGACTCACATCATGAGTTAGTACAATGCAGGTTATCTTTACCTTAACTTTCTTTGTGTTCTGATATCCAACCTGAGTCTACTTTGTAAGTTCCTGTAAGCCAAAAAAAGAGTCGATTTGATGATTCAGACAATTGGAGTGGCACTCCCATCACTTTCGAAATTTTCATCTTAATTAAAAACATTGATATTGCTTGTTATGATCTATCTGATGAGATAGGAAAGGGTAGTTTGGGTGGTTTTACGAATTATCGAGTTTTTAAGGTTGACCCACCACAATGCATTTGGATTTGATCATTGTCTATGATAGGTCAATAATTGCAGCTATTTCTACTGCCTTACTGTCACTCTATTGGGCTGAATGTTTTGACTACTTTAGAGCAGAGCAAGATATTGTTGCCTCAAGTGCCATCTTTGCCCCATCAGTTTAGCACATTCAAAGTAGTGCTCTCATTTAGTGGTTCCGTGCTTAGTTCTACTTCATGCTGAGAAAGTGCAGGCTTGACCAACAATACTTCCATTGCATACTTCACTGTCCCACTTCTTTGAAAGCGTTACCACTGTAATGTGATTGAACTGTTTCAGTGCTTGAAAGTTTTGTTTAATCGGGGAATCGGAGAGGCTTTTGATGAAGAACTTCACAAATTCCCTTGGATCCAATTAAGTAGTGCAGCAGGATTATTCAGTTTCTCAGCTGATATCTAATTAAGAAACTGAATTTACAAGTAGTGACTATCTCACAGCTTCTAAGCTTGAATTCTTGGGCTTAAATTTTAGACTCGGGTTTAGAGTGGACTTCTAGCAACATCTTAAATTGAGATGCACAATGAGTGTTACAATTACAAGGGTTCAGTGTTTGCTATTTGTTCAACCAAAATTTTCTGAATATCATGCAATATATCATCGCAGGCGTTAGCAAAGACATTGACAGTGGATGAACTAGTTTACCTGAGAGAACAGTTTACGCTGCTCGAACCAAATAAAGGTGGCAGCATAACTTTAGAAAATTTGAAGCTGGTTAGTGTCATCCCCCTTTGCTCGCTCTCTCTCTCTACATATATAAGTATATGTATGTATGCATGTATATGTATAGTACATTACACGTATTGTATGCTACGATCACACATTTGCTGGCACACGTACACATACTTATCTCCGACAGGGCATGGAGATCACGTAATTGTTGTCAGTGCAAGTTTCTCATCAATCTTTATTCTTGGCAGGCCCTGATGAAAAATGCAACTGATGCAATGAAAGAGTCTCGCATTCCTGATTTCCTTGCATCGGTAGACCACGCGCTTTAATTTCACACTATTCCATGAATTATTTGTCAGTTTAGATTTTTGTGCTTGCTAGCTGTCTAACCATGAATATGCTGTTCATCTCAGCTAAACGCACTTCAATACAGAAGGATGGATTTCGAAGAGTTCTGCGCAGCTGCTTTGAGCGTCCATCAGATGGAGGCACTTGAGAATTGGGAACAGCATGCCCGTTCTGCATACGAACATTTTGAGAAGGATGGAAACAGGGCCATCGTAATTGATGAACTTGCTTCGGTGAGTTTAATTGTTCTGGCTTTTGAATCTATTAGCATTATCTCTGGATTTTTAAGCACACAATTAGCTTCAATTACTTCCCTAATAGTGCCGAGTCATTCCATCCACAAATACTTACATACTCAAATAGTTCTCCCCGCGAAATGGCACGTTGTTAAATGTGACATGTCGCTGAAAACGGAGAAATTGAAGAACTACTGATAATTATTAGACACAAAACATGGGGGGAATGGTAGAGAAATAAGCGTTGCGTTTTACCATATTGTCGGTGATTTTCTTGTGCCGCCTTAAATGTTGTGCTCTCCTTTGTATGGTCCTTGGTCAATTCCCCTTCCTTAGACTCTGAAACCTTGTCTTGCTTACTTAGACCCTAGATTGTAATCCGTAAATCGGTGCAGTAATTTGTATGGTTATGCATCTATGACTCTGCCTCTTTTTCAGTGTGACAAAATCCACCGATGCAGCCAACGTGATCAAACAAGTTTTATTATACTATTGATGTCTCTATTACAAAGCTTAGGTGAAGATGGATTATTGCGTCAATTCCCAACTGAAATAAAAGTTCTAATTGGATTACAGTTCTATTCACCCGGTTTAATTTGTTGGCTTATATATTTTGGATTCGACTTATATTAGGATTTTCATTCTGCAAAGTTTGATTCAGATAGTATGTTCTCTCATCTCCACGGGAAGTAGGATTTATTTATTCTTTCGTCACATTTTAAGTTGGAGTAGGAATTTAGAAACATCGGGGGAATTGTAACACTTTCTGTATTCGAGAGATCGATTGAAGATTATTGAATTCTAGTGAATCTTTGCTTTTGAACTATGGGATGCAATTCCCCTCTGAAATGATGCTTAAGAAACCCTAGCGCGATAATTATGTGGCTTGGCTTGGGTTTGATGTCTGAAAATTTCTCTCATTGAGTAATTGTTTGCCATGGGCTCACTTCTTTGGGACTGATCATCTTACATCAAGAACGACTGGAACAGTTTTGCTCATGTTCGTCTTCCTTTTCTCTCTGTTCCTTAATTTTTTTCTACTTGAATTCGATGTCAGGAACTTGGTCTTTCACCTTCTGTCCCAGTTCACGCCGTCCTCCATGATTGGATAAGACACACTGATGGGAAGCTAAGCTTCCTCGGGTTCATCAAATTGTTGCACGGAATATCCAGCCGAACAGCCACAAAGACACAGTGAACTGAATATACCATCCTCAAAGCTAGAGCTCGAGGACTTTCACGGGCTTGGTTTTCCACGGTAGAACAAGGTGCTGCACCCAAAATTCGCAAGCATCAAATTGGTTTTCCGAGAATTGAAGGCTCCCCTCAAGCTCGGTCCTCGGTTCTTTCTGTATAGATCAGGTGCATACTTGTCAAGTTGCTGAAAAGCTATCTACGGTCCGATTCATTGCGGTCCCCGGAAGGTATTATCGGCTTTGAAGTGTAAATTTTTTCCCTTTGCTTTACTGAGGTTTACAGAAATGTTTTATGCTCTGATAGCGCCACATAGATGTGTTTTTTCTTTCCTTCTCTTCCGTAGTTGATGTGGCTTGTACCTAGGAAGTGACTTTCGGATAGGGGTGGGCAAGACGGACCGATCGAACTGGGAACCGTCTGGACCGGACCAGTATTTTTTATTTTTTATTTTTCTTAAAATGCAAACTTGTAAACCTCCTCTCCTCCTTCGGTCTTTTTCCTTTGACCCAGACCCCGAGTCACACAGCGTGACTACTTTCTTCTCCTCTCCTCTATTTGGCAAAGTGCAAACCGTAATCGTAACGGCACACCACTCAGCCTCTCGACTCTAACTCGAGTCGCTTTACTCAACGCGCTGCTCTGCATCTTTCCCTCACCTGTCAGCTATAAGCTTTGTTCTTTTCCTCTTGCTCGAGCTCGAAGCATACCTCCCGCCTCTCAGTCCTCTCGGAAACCCTGGCCGGAGGGTAGCTCACGTGTGGTCCAAAGGAGAAACAAGGTCTGATTCTCTCTCTCTCTGTGACCATGAAGTCGGTGGCGCCCATGGTGGTGGTTGTGGAAGTAGCAAGATTAGGTTTTATGGAGGTGAAGGTGGAAATAGAAGTGACGATAGAGCATGGTGGTTGCTGGGTTAGGAGGTGAATGTGGTGGCAGAACAAAATGGTACCAGTTCACTCGATTGCCCAGGAACCGAACTAGTTCTAGGGACCTCCGGACCAGTCGGTTCGGTTCTAGGGACCTCTGGATTGGACCGGGAACCATCACTCCTTGGTACGGGCATTTATAAGTCGAGACTCTCTCTCTCTCTCTCTCTCCGAGCAGTCCTATTGAGACGTTGCTGCTAATCTAAACCCGGAAGATGATTGCATGTGTGAATGTATGATTCTGCTGAAAGTCTCATCCGAAGAAGGGCGAAACTCATGGGGGCCATCTTCCCTGCACAGATACGTCGAGCTTGCATCCTAATTGATGAGCCAACTCGGCGCATCGTCGTGAAGCCGCACAAACTTTTTTTTTTTTTTTTTGTGCGTTGGTCGAACGAGCTGCTTGTGTTGGAACAGCAACTCAAAATAGAGAAGCAAGTTATTGTACATGTAAATGATCAAATACAAGAGTCAAGCCATAGATCATTCTGGCCTTCATATAGTTATTCAAGCAAATGACTAAGCCTCTCCTCAGTTGATTTCCACTTCCACTATGCTGTTGCCATTATGGTTCCCCTAAGGAAAGCCACCAACTTGTCCTTCAAATCCAAAGCCTTGTCGCAGTGAGGCTTCAAGAGATGGAACACATGGCTCTCGCCTTCATGCTCCACAATCTCAACACTCCCGCCCCATCCGCTCTTCTTCAGCTCCTCGCGGTACCACAGGCCTGAGCCCCTCAGGGCATCCCTCTGAGCCACAAACACCAACACCTTCTCGCACCCGATCACGGCCAGGTCCTCCGGCGGCGGCTTCAGCCTCGGATCTGCCAACCCACTGTTCTCGGGGCACATGTACAGCCACATCGTGTCGTCGGCGGTCCCTCCAAAGTAGGGGTGCACCATGGCCACCCCCACTATCCTAACACCAGCAGGAACCCCGGCCTGCCCAATCCGGACAGCTACGTTGTGGGATATATTCGCCCCAGCGCTATCCCCCGCTATATACACCCGCCCGAAATCCCCATGCTCGGTCAGCCACTGGTCAGGGCCGTTCCCGTTGGCATGTCCCAACACCCATTGGGTCGCGGCCCACGCATCGTCATAGCACGCGGGAATCGGGTTCTCTGGGGCGAGACGGTACTCGATAGAAACGGCGACGACACGGGCTTTCGCCACGAGCCAGCTCACGTATTCGTGGTACCCCTGGTGGAAGGCAGACCCTATGGAGAAGCCCCCGCCGTGGATGTAAATTAGGACTGGGAGCCTCCTGGCCGTGCCGGGCCCATGGGGCATGAAGACGCGAGCCAAGACCGTAGGGTCCAAGGAGATGGTCACGTCCTTGGACCGGACATCTGCGTCCTCGGACGGGGGAACTTTCAGTTTCTCCATCGGCATTAGTCTTTCGATGCGGCCGTCTTTGTATACTCTGAAGAAGGGGGAGAATTCATGGAGGATGCCGCCATCGTTGGCCTTGGATGGTTCCATCCTTTCGAGAGATAAGGGAAAGGTTTTGAATCAGACACTCACCAGGCCAAATTGATTCAGACGGATCAGAACTTGCACAAGAGATCGTTCGGGGGTTGGACTTAATACTTGTTGCTTTATCGGTCGTTGGACAACTACCCTTCTAACATTTTTTATGCATCGCGTCGGACCGTTTTGGTAGTCCTACACTGAGAGAGAGAAGCTTTCTTGGCTTGATCGTTTACACTTTTTCTTAAAGAGAGAGTATTTATTTTACCGTTGAAATTTTAAAAATACTACGAAAATTTTAAATATTTCTAAGCCCAACTAATACCCTAAAAATCACTCAAGTTTAGCCTCAGTCTTGATTCTATCGTACGCTTTTCTTTGCCTCATAAGAAACCCCAACTTTAGTTTCGATCTAAATTCTAGCCTACACTTCTTTTTTTTCATGAAAAATCACCAACTTTTACTTTAGTCCTAGATACGCCCCTTTAACCCTCCGTCCGAAATTGGCCTTAGTGATCCTACGTAGCATTTCTACTTTGTTGCTCTAGTCTTTTCCTAAATTTCATGTCCAAGAAGATGTTATTTGGAGATAAATTTCTACGTTATCCCAAACAACATCTTCTTAGATCAAAAGTTTTGATAAAAACTAGAGCAATTAAGGTTGACTTTCTTCAATAACTCTTACTTTCTTCAGTTACTCTTACTCTTAAGATGGTGTTCATTTCATCTCTTTCGGAGATCTTCGATTTTGAGCTCAACCTTCAATCTCTTGTGCTCAAGAGTCTTCCATCTCTCGTGACCAGAGAGCTTGTGCTCGGGATATTCGGTTTCGGACGCTTGAACAGCTTGTACTAGGGAGTTTTCCATGTCTCCATTATCAACAAGAAGTCTTCAGCATATGGTTAACTTGGGTAGACTTGGAACAAGCCAAAGTTGACGGTCTTTTTATGATAAAAAAAAAAAAGTTTAGGGTATAATTGCGACTGAACTTGAAATTGAGTGATACAATAAAAAAGTTTATGGTATAATTGAAACTTAACTTAAAGTTGGAGGTCTTTTAAAGTATTGGGTCAATTTTCTAGTTAGAAAGATAAGTGTGTGCACGCAAACTTAGATTAAGCAACTGACATAAGTGATCGCATTCAATGATGGGAACCTATCTTTGATTTAAGAATGTCATCCCACCTAATAGTCAGATCTATTTCCTTTTAAACTTTTTATTGGGGTGATTTAGCACCACAATGGACCAAGGTAGGTATACTTGGATCCCGGCTACCTTCTATAAATGAGTAGAATAACTGTAAAATAGAGTCCCATTTATCTATTCAACGAAGTTTTTCTTACAAGATAGTATGATGACCTTAGAGTATCTTTTATAATACTTGGTGTTCCGAAATTAATTAGGGGGTGTCGCGACCCACTTTTCCCCTTCCCAAGGGTCAAGCGGGTTTAGAGGTATTTCCTATCGATCTAGGAGCGGACTCTCCCTAGTTTTACCTCACGTGACATTGGTTTTCGTTTTTATGATTAGCAATTTAAATCATTATTAGGAGTCGCCACTAACCTCTTGAGGTTGGCTAGAAATCAATCGAGATACGTGAGTGTTTTTTCAATTCCTACTCAACTAGAGCATCTAGGTTTGGGGACTTGTTTACGCTAATTAGCTAATTAGTGTCCTTTCGGTATCTAACCAATTAATGTTTCCTAAGGTGACCACGCATTATGCTTATTATTCAAAGCCCGCAGGTATCTAACCGAGTGCTAGATGATCGTGCATAATAGTTCTTCGTCATTTTCGTGCAATTACCTACTTAATCCTTATCCTAATTCTAGGAAAGCGATTTAACATGTAATTTTATCGAAATACATAGCTGTAATTAAATATGGAAGTATTTAAAGCAGCTATTGGTAGATTAGGTTTATACTAAAGGGCATAATTGTCATTATGTTATTAGCCCTAAACCCTATGTATATATTGTAAATTACTTCATCAATACAAACCAAATTTGCCCAAACTCTACGAGGTACTAGAGCGGTGATCCTTGGAGGTTGTCTCTCACGTCCTCTCGCTCTTCGGCCTTCTTGCTCGCGCTCATCTACTATTCTTGCTACGGGGAAGAGGCCGCGACATTGATACTCACCTATGCCGGAGCGGCTTCGATCGAGCGCTAGGATTTCTTTTGGTTGCTAGCCCCCGAATCCTCCAAATCCGCAAGTTATCATGGCAACCGGGACTCCAAATACTTCGGCCACCGTTCCCGCACATGAGCGGCCGGATAGCCCTTATTTATGCATCATTCTGATAACCTTGGATCTAATCTTGTCGGCATGCTCCTTATGGGTGAGAATTACAACAATTGGTCCCGTGCTATGGAGATTGCCCTTTTCACCAAGAACAAGATAGTGTTTGTTATTGGAGAAATAAAAAAAACCAGTCGCAACCGATCCCGCCTATGCGTCCCGGATTCGTGTGAACAATATGATTATATCCTGGATTCTTAATTCCATCCATCCAGATTTGGTGCCAACGGTTCTCTGCACGCGAGTCGATTCTTTGATGTCTAGGCCAATCTCCGCGAACGTTTTTTCTATCGAATGGTCCTAGGATTTTTCATCTCGAGCTAATGATTTGTACCATTGCTCAACGTGACGATGTTGTAACCAAGTACTACAATAACTTGCGAAGTTCTTTGGGATGAATTGAATAATTTGGATCCACTACCGCAATGCTATTGTTCGGCTCATTCTACCATCACCATACAACAAGAGAATCTGCACTGTTTCAATTTCTCATGGGGTCTCAATCCGAGGTACGCTAATGTTGTCGATCGGATTTTACTAATGAATCCGTTCCCTAGTGTTACATGTGCATATGCACTAGTTCTTCAAGATGAGTCGCATCGCCATATCCAATCGGACCACTTATTGTCCGATTAGATGAGTACTTTGCTTAGCACTTACAGCAATCATGCTCCGCGGCCATACATAAATTCCTCATCCCATGGACCGCCCTGACTCTCTTGGCGCTCCTACTCCATCTCGCTAACCTAGCTAAATGGACAAACACGTCTCGTGGTCGAGAAAGATGCACCCATTGTGGCATCCCTGGGACATTCACGAGATGTGTGTTATCTACTTCACGGCTTTCCTCCAAACCAAAAGCGGCGCCGTAGACAGCCATCTACCTCCTCTAGGCCCGCGGACAATAAGTCTAGCCGATTTCCGATGTGACACCTCCTTCGTTCACAAATAATCAATATAAGCAATCGATGCGCTTGCTACAAGAGGTAAACATCCCAAAAGCCAACCTCTCGGGTAATGTTCTTGGCTTATCTTCAAACTCATTTAATTTCGATACTTGGGTTATTGACACCGGTGCCACCAACCACATCACATTTGAACCCCGTCACCTTACAAACCCGACACACTATCCCTCTCTACATCCCACCGTTGGAATTCCAAATGGTGTTGGTGTCCCCGTGATATCACATGATTCGGCCTCCCTTACCTCAACTATCTCCCTTGATAATGTCCTTTGCGCTCCCTCTTTCAAATACAAGTTATTATCAATTTTCAAGTTCACTCAAACCTTAAACTGCTCGGTCACTTTTTTTTGTAACCATTGTCTTTTTCGGGACCTCTTGACGAAGAAGATCATTGGTCGGGGCCATGAGCGTGGTGGCCTTTATTACCTGGAGATTCCTAGCGAATCGCCGTTCTTTCTATTGCAACCTCTTCACCTCATCTTTGGCATGCCCGCTTAGGACATCCATCGATTTAGTTTTATCTACTTTGCAACAAACTTTATGTTTTAGTCTAGTAAAACAATTAAATCCATGTGATTCTTGTCATTTATCCAAGCAAACGCGTCTATCTTTTGAGTCTAGCACTATTACTTCTTTACGTCCTTTTCAGCTTATCCATGTTGACATTTGGGGACCTTATTCTCATTTTACACATAAGACGTGTCGTTATTTTTTACCTATTGTAGATGACTATTCGCGCGATACTTGAATTTTTTGCTTACTTTTAAGTCGATGCGATTGATTCTAATTCGCTTTTTGCTTTTGTTGAAACTCAATTTCAAACTAAAGTCCAAAATGTTCAATTTGATAACGAGACCGAATTCATTTCCTCTCATTTACAAGAGTTTTTTTGAGCCCACGGTGTTCACCACCAGTAGCGTAGTTGCCCTCATACCCCTCAACAAAATGGAATTGTTGAGCGTAAGCATCGTCACTTACTCAATGTTGCTCGTGCATTGCGTTTTCATTCTGGCATGCCTCTTCATTTTTGGGGGATTGTGTCTTAACCGCTACTTATCTCATTAATAGACTACCTAGTTCTCTCCTACACAATAAAATCCCGTATGACCTTCTCTATGGCAAACCACCTTCCTATTCTCATTTTCGTGTCTTTGGCTCATTATGCTACGCTTCTACTGGTCATCTTCACTCTGATAAATTTGTCCCTCGATCTTGCCGATGTATTCTAATCGGTTATCCCATAAACCACAAAGGTTACCGTCTCTTTGACCTTCAAGACTAAACAACTTTTACCGGTCGCGGTGTCATTTTTTATGAACAAAATTTTCTTTTCCGTTAAACCATCGAACGGACTCTTGTAATTCCATTACCCATACCCGACCTTGGTGAAACATTCATCTCGGTACTTGTACCGACCTCACCTTCTCAGCCTCCTGCACCCACGACCGCACCATCACCCACTTGAACCCGAAAGCTGTACCTCGGCCATCTCGGCAACACTATCCACCCCGATATCTTCGGGACTACTATCTTATTTGTTGTGGCCTCCGATCAATCATCTTCGGACTCTAAGGTAATTGAATTAGATATTCTTTATCCCTTATCCAAAGGTTTATCATACTCGTGATTTTACCCATTCCTTGCACTTTTTTAGCCTCCATATCCTCCGAGCGAAACTTGAAACTTATGAAGCTGTGTGTCAATCTCCCAAGTGGTAGGAGGCAATGTCTTTTGAGATACATGCCCTTGAGCAGAATGATACTTGAGAAATTATTTCTCTTCCTCCTGGAAAACACCCCATCGGATGTAAATGGGTTTACCGAATCAAATATAATTCTGATGGCACCATCGAGCACTACAAGGCTCGGCTCGTTGCAAAGGGTTATACTCAAACAGAGGGTATTGATTACCATGATACCTTTGCGCCTGTTGCTAAAATGGTAACTGTTTGCACTTTATTAGCTCTTGCTTCAATTCGTCATTGGCCTCTCTACCAATTAGATGTGAATAATGCTTTTCGCATGGTGATCTTGACGAAGAGGTCTATATGAGGTTTCCACCGGGTTTTCATACTAAGGAGGAGAATTTAGTTTGTCGTCTTATGAAATCACTCTATGGCCTTAAACATGCATCAAGGCAATGGCTTGCTAAATTCTCTTCTCGCTTTGCTTGATGTTGATTTTCAACGGTCCAAGGCGGACTATTCACTTTATACATTGGCTCGTGGCTCTCTCTTGACCATTGTCCTTGTTTATATTAATGATTTGGTGATCACGGGTGATGATAAAGTTATGATTCAACTTCTCAAGTGATTTCTTGACACACAATTTCGCATTAAGGACTTGGGTACTCTCAAATACTTCTTGGGCATTTAAGTTTCTCGTTCCAAGTCTGGGATTTTATTGTCACAAAGGAAATATGCTCTTGATATTTTTGTCGACGTTGGTCTTCTTGGAAGACGTCCCGTTGATACTCCGATGGAACCCAATATACAATTTTCGGACTTCTCCCCAGCTCTTAAGGATCTAGGTTCATATCGCCGACTTATTGGTAGATTATTATATCTTACAATAACTCTTCCGGATTTACTCTTTACAGGTGCAACATCTTAGTCGATTTATGCATTCTCCTCATGAAGACCATTGGAATGCTGCCCTTCGCATTGTGCGGTATCTCAAGCATGATCCCGGCATTGGTTTGTTCTTCCCTTCGATTCTACTCTCCAATTTAATGGTTATACTGATTCGATTGGGCATCTTGTTCTACATCCCGACGATCTATTTCGACTATCGCATGTTTCTTGATTCTTGTCCCATCTCATGGCGTTCCAAGAAACAAACCACATTACCCGTTCCTCGCTGGCCGAATATCGTGCTATGGCGTCTGTTTGCATGCGAAATCACATGGCTTCACATGCTTTTCTCGGATCTCCACGTCAATACGCCCTTCGTTGATCTTTTTTGTGATAATAAAACAGCCATCCACATCACCACTAATCCTGTCTTCCACGAACGCACCAAACACATCGAGATTGATTGTGACTTGGTTCGTGAAAAAATTCAAGATGGCACTTTGCGTACTCTTCATGTTCTCGGTCACTCCCAACTCGTCGATTTGTTTATGAAACCAGTCACACGTGATTTATTTTGTACTTTTAAGAATAAGTTGTTGACATGTTTACATTCACCAACTTAAGGGGGAGTATTGGTAGATTAGGTTTATACTAAAGGGTATAATTGTCATTATATTATGTTAGCCCTAAACCCTATGTATATATTGTAAATTACTTCATCAATGCAAACCAAGTTTGCCCAAACTCTACAAAGCAGCTATCTACTAACTAAAAAGTAAACATGCGAGCCAATCAATATAGGTTACAATTCCAAATAATCGAACATGAGACACTGATCGGGTATACAATAAATCGAATCAAAATGGACATCGGTCATTCTCCATCACGAAATAAAGGCCTAAATTAGGCTAAAAATACAGTAATAAACATTTTTTGAATTTTCCAAATTTTTCTCAAGTTTTTTGAATTTTTTTTTCTGATATTTAAAACATTTTTTTATTTAAAAATGCCAAAACTACGCGGCCTTGAACAACGCCGTTGCAGGCGTTGCGCATGAACAGTGGAACGGTGTCGTTCCACTGGGGCCTTGATTTTCGCTTCATTGGCATTTCACCGAACACCTTGCCTGCACCAAAACTCACGGAACTAGCCTCCGGGGGGTTTTTTATGGCCTTCATCCTTGGAACTCGAGGACAATAAATCGAAAACTCGCACATATATGGTTATTAATACATGCAGGGAATAATAGTAACTGAGAAAGAGCGATTAAAACATCCCAAATCGTGACGGAAGTTCGCCTCAAAGTGGCAGGTCTAAGCTGTTCCGGGAAAACTAGGTTTGAAAACCAGTCTTCGGAAGCATTTTCACGGCCCCTCATCTCGCATCTCGAATGCAATAAACATTAAAATCATGCACTGGGTTGTACTACGACATGTCCAGAATGACAACAACCAAGCAAGAATGACTAAAACACACAAAATCACAACAAAAATCCTCCTCAAATTCGCAATTATAGTAATTATAGTACTTTGATGGGATAATGGCGTAAATAGTCGACTTTGCAATGTGCATTATAATCCCGAACTTTAAATTTTTCTTATGGTCCTTGAACTTTAGCCTAATTTTCAATATAATCCTGAACTTTTAGTTTGTTCAATGTGTAGACTTTGCTACATGTTATTATAGTCTGACTATATGAAAATATTAATGTAATCCTTCCATTAATTTAAGATCGGGGACAATAATGAATATTTTCATATAATTAGTGACTAAATTGAATATTTACTAAAAATTCATGGACTACATTGAACAAGTCAAAGTTTGGGACCAAATTGCCATTGGTTAAAGTTAGCTATATTGAATAAATTAAAAATTCAAGGGCACATTGAGTCAAGTTATATTTTGCATTTTCCCTACTTTGATCTAACTTTGCATTAGACTTTAAATAAGAGGGCGTACGGTGAACATGTCCGTTTTTCTACAATGCCCACATGACAACTTATCATGTTTAAAGCCTTTTTTTTTTTATGTCCTGTTATCAGATGATATAATCATAATTTATATGAAAAAGAAAAAAAAAGACATCCTCGTCAGAATTTTTTAGAATCTTCTTTCGGTTGAGGAAGGCAGGTAACTGTAATTCTAACCGGGACCCACTCCAATTCTTTAACTTCTACACCTTAAAACAAATAAAATTCGAAATTTGTCCGCCAATTTTATTTAACCATGAAAACGACGTGCCAACAAAAATCTTTCTCTGATAAGAAAAAAAAAAAAATATCATTCACCAAGACTGAATTCAGTCGTGACCGACCTAACTTGCATTCCCAATTGGAAAAAAATTACCCAAAAAGTGCGGATTCCAATTTAATTTAGTCTTAAACCTTTTAATTTTGACAACTTTCCTGAACTTATCTTCAGCTTTTATCTTATTTATATTTGTTCAAGACGATATTTCAGCAACAATCTTTTTTTTTTTCTTGGGCTCCTTTGTTTCGTAGAGAATAAATAATTTAGAAAATATTTTCCTTGAAATGATGGCTTGTACCGTTCAAAATAATTGGTCGACGGAAAATACTTTCGTTCTCGCCAATAATTTATGTCCAAATTTTTTCGTGCGTGATGTTAATATTTTTCATTTTTTTCATTTTTGTAAGGACATAAACGGTCATTTTTAGGAAAATATTTTTCAAATTATTTACTTTTCATGACTAAACGGAGCCATAATATAAGGATGTGTTATGCCTGTTATTCTTGGGATAGTGCTTTGACGTGCCTAGCCAACAGCTCTAACTTGTGAGGATAATAGTTGTCTTGTGATGATTATTTCTTGGATGAGCTCAGCATTAACTCATGCGTTTTCTCTTATTTTTCCTGTTCTCTGAAATTTTTCACATTTATGCAGGTTTTTATCTATTCTTTGCTGTTAAATTTTACCATTGGACTCCCTCGAAATGATGAAAAGTGACGAGGTATGTGGTCATATATAATTACTATAGGTAGAATGAAAAATTAGCGAAAAATTAGCAAAAAAGTTAGAAATTTATTGCATTTATATCAAATCAATCATAAACTTTTTTTGGCTAATTGATTTCTAAATATTTTGCATTTACAATGTTTTTGGAATTTACATTTGTAGGTTATGGGTTGAGTTAGCCCAACATGGGCGACTCACCCATAAAATCTATCAATATCAATTCGGTTCATTTAGCCAATTTTTTTTTTATGAAAATACCTAACATGGACGCCGGCCATTCTATGCGGTGCGATCAGCATTGACGTGAATTTTTAAATAATTTTTTTAAATTTTTTTATTTATTTTTTCTCTTTCCTTTTATTTATTTGGGTTAATATCACGAGAAAACTCTAAAGTGGTACACACTGTGACAAATTTACCCTAAACCATTTTTGTAACCACAAAAAATTTCAAACCGATATACTTGTGACAATTTTATCCCAAACTGGTACATCTATGACAAATTTACCCCGAGTTGATTTTTGTTAAATCTAATCCTTAAAGTGCTAAGTTGTGTGACACTCGCAATTAACGGGTGTACCCGACTTGAAATTTTTACCCTCTATTTGTCATTGTATATCGGTTTGAAATTTTTCGTGGTATTAACCCAATTTAACGAGGGCAAATGAATCACAGATACACTAGTTTTTGGCATTTCGTGATAAAAAAAAATAGTTTTAGGTAAATATATTATAGGTATATTAGTTTAGTTTTTTATGGTAAAAAAAATAGTTGTGGGTAAATTTATAATAATTGTACCAATTTAGGATTTTTAGTGATCAAAAAAATAATTTGGGCTAAATTTGTCACGTGTGTACCAATTTAGGGTTTTTATGGCATTAACCCTATTTATTTTTTCTTACTCTTACTTTTTTTTTATTCCCTTCTTCCTCTAGCCGGTCGCTAGATCTCGGTGACCGGCCAAAGGCAAAGTTCGACAAGGGCTCGACCTCGCTATCGCGAGTGGCCGGCAAGGTCGACCTCGCTAATGGGTTGTGATTAACATGTTGGGCCCTTTCTTCACAAAAAGAGAAAGGTTCAAAGTTCTACCCAGTTGTCTCCGATTCTATGGACCACCTTCAAGGGTCACGAACCAATGTGGCTCCAAAACAATTTGGTGTGATCGGGATGGGGGTTGCCACTATTGGTAAAATGTTGTCGAATGGGATGAACAAAGGAATTAGACTTTGAGGCGTGATAGTACTCTTTTTAATGAATTATTTGTTCCACAACATTGCTAATGATTCTTGGTAAAGATCCTTTAGGATATAATAAAGTCTCAAGCATTATTAGATACAAATTCTAATAATTCTCCAAAAAGTCTCTAGAAAATAATCAAAAAGGAAGATTGTATTTCTTTTGTTTGGAAAGAAAGAAAATTAAAAGTGAATAGAACACTTAAATATATAACGAGAAATGAACACACATTTTCACATCCGAAAAGTAGTTAATTCTCATGCAACTCTTCGTGTCCAAAATAGTGTATTTAATTACACCTTTTCATTTTCCGAAAACAGTTTTTGTACACAAGATTGCAACTTTTCGTGTCCAATAAGGGATAGTTCAGACATACCTCTTCATATTCGAAACTGTACATCCAATGATACCTTTTCATGTCCGATTCGGTAATTATTTATGAATAGACACAAACATTCAAAGGTTACAAGGGTATCGGTTTGATAGTTATGTCCGAACAAACATAAACCTTCCAAAAGATGTAAAAGCGTCTTATATCCATGAGCAGTCACACTTGTTCCAATGAGTCACGAAATTTATTTATATAATAATAATTTCAAAATAAAAAATAAAAAATAAGAAAAAATAATGGGATAAATGCACCGGAAGTCCTAAAACGTGTCGCGAATGTGCAATTGAGTCTTAAAACTTCCAAAATATGCAATCAAGTCCTAAAACTTGTCAAGTTGATGCAATCAAGTCTCTCCGTTGATTCCGTCAAATTAGACTAACGGAAAATGCTAACGTGGCTTATTTTAATCATTTCTCTCTCCTACGTGGCATGTAATTTAAAGCCAACATTCCACGTGTGCAAAAACAGTGTCGTTTTAGAATATTTATGAATCCAATACAGCGTCGTTCATTTGTTGCCCTCAACTCTGCTTTCTTTCTTTCGTCGTTCTCGTTGTTCTTTTGTTCCCCAAGTTGTGAGCCCTAAATCACAGATGAGTCCATGCGAGCCTCAAATCAAAGCTATGAGATATCTTCTTCTTCAAATCGCGAGTTCATGCAAGCCCTAAATCGAAGCTCGAACATCTTCTTCCATCGCCGGTCCACGTAAGTCGTCTCTTCTCGTTTCGTGGCGTCGCTATGGTGAAACGAAGGTCGTTGTCAAATCTCTTCTTGTTGCTTGCAAGTCGTCCGGCGGGAGCGAGTTCGTGCAAGTCCTAAATACGTATTTCGTTGTGACGCGGTGGCAAATCGAAGGTAGCGTTAAATCTCTTCTCATTGCGTGCAAGTCTATGTCTCCTCTTCGAATGTATCACATTGTATGAAGAAAATTGTTCTCTTTGAAATGTCGAGAATGTAAGAGATATGTACTACTTCTTTTTTTTTTTTTTGAACAAATTTGCAGGTAAGAAAATTGGGGAATACATTTGTCAAACATTGCTAAATTTTGTGAAGTTTGTCGCGACCTATAAAAAAATAAACAAGTTATCATTTCCGGGCTAATGGATTATCGGGTTAATTAATTAACTAACCTAACTCGGACTCTTCCAAGTCCATACCAAATCGCAACTTAAGGTTCGAATGATTAACATGCAATATGATTTGAATTTGGAGTCGCCACTATTCATTTTCGGTAGGTCGATTAGAAACCTAAATAAAATAGCGGGAGAAAACTATCTTATTTTCGCGAACTAGAGATTAAAAGTCCGGGGACTTGGTTACATTAATTACAACTAATGCCCTTTCGGTACCTTAAAATTCATGAAAAGAATAATAGATTTGACAAATTTGATGAATTCTACTTGAAGATCAAAGAATCAATTTCTTTTTGGGTTTTTCTTCCCATGATATTTTTTGAATTTTTGAGTATTTTTAAAATAAAGAAATTACATGAAATTAGGATGAAATAGGTTCAAGATTACTCCCCAATTTGAACTCGTGCACCAAACTTGTGCCCCGGGCTTGTCTTCACCATTGGACCGATTTGGTGACTCGTTAGACCAAGAAATCTCTTGGTTCTATCTTTCCTTCACGCTTCTTTCTCATCTCGCTAGAATTTCATAAGATCGCAATACGGGCGTTGATATTTTTCCCTTTTGCTCTCCTTCTATTCTTGTACCATTGATGTCTCATCGTTGATATGCAACTGTTATTTAACATAAAAACGTAGAGAAAATCATTGTAGAAAATCCGGGCTAATTTGTATTCGAAATTAAAGGAAGTTAGAGAATCACTTAGTTTTCTTTGCTTTGCGGCGAGCTTGAACGATGGGGATGGACCAGTAGCTTGTGTTGATCGGTGCAAAAATTGGCAATAGTAGTATCGGGCTTCAAAACTCTCATACCCTCTTAAAACTCTTTTCAAATTTTTTTCTCAAGAGCTCTCTCCATTCTCCTCCTCCAAAAACTCTTTCAATTCTCTTCCACTCCAAAAACTCTCTCAATTCTCTTCCCTTCCCCCAAAAAAAAATTCATCGTTCTCTTCAAGAACTCTTCTTCTTTTATAGACAAAGTTTTTCATCCTTCATTCTTCATCTTCATTTCCTCACCTTCCATTTTCATCTTCTCTTTTTCATCTTCATTTCCCACCTTCCATTTTCATCTTCTCTTCTCCATCTTCATCTTCATCTTCTCTTCTTCACCTTCATTTATCCATCTTCCATTTTCATCTTCTCTTCTTCACCTTCTCTTCATCATCTTCCTTTCTCCATCTTCTCTTCATCCTCTTCTCTTGGTATCCGCAATACAGTCCCCGAGGTTCTAGTATTTGCAATACGGTCCTTGAAGTTCTAGTATTTGCAATACAGTCCCTGAAAAAAAAAACATTTCTTTCAAGCCCAAATATTCTTGGTACATTTTCATCCTATGTCTAGTCTAGACGCATGCTAAAGTAAGTGATCCGCTTGCCCAATTATATGCCAATGCAATGTACGCTAAAAATAAATATGTGAGATGGTTTTTATTTAGTTCTAATTTTTATGCAAAAAAAATAGATTAGTCAAAATTTAGGTGTCAACGGTTGCCCTCTTTGAGTGGAGGCTCGTAGAGGTTTCGCTCAAAGATAAAATTGAACCCTAAATTTTGATAGTGCAAATGATGGATGAACTTTTTGGCGGGAGTTTTAGTCCTATTTTTTATGTAATGAAGTGATGCATGATATGCAAGATTGTAAATAAAATGTGTCATAATTTCTCTTTTCCATGTTAGAGAAACCTACACATGGATCGCATACAAGAATACCTGTTTTACCAAATACCTCATAAGTTGGTGATTCCCTTAATTTCCAAATTTCTTGCAAACACGAGGACCTTAAGGTATTTGGCCTATCTGTTATCGGAGACTTCTCCCTAATGTGAGACACCGCAAGATATGTGTATCCTTCCGGATCACAAGAGCTACGTCGTTGTGAGTCGAAAGAAGTAGAATCAAGTTAACAAGAGCTACGTCGTTGTGAGTTGATTAAATGTCAAAATCGCCAGTGCATATATCTTCACGATTCGACAAAAGGGAACCAAAATCTTAAGAGTTACGTCGTTATGATTTGGTTTGAATCAAAATCACGGGTGCTTATGTCTTCGTGATTTGATAAAGGAGCCGAGAATCATAAGAGCTATGTCATTATGAGCCGACTAAAGGTCAAGATCACCGAGTGCATATGTCTTCGTGATTCGGGACCGAAATCATAAGAGCTACGCCGTCATGATTTGATAAGATGTCAAGATCGCGATACATATGTCTACACGACTGACGGGAGGGGCAAATTGCTTGAATTGAATCGTAACAATTATCATCGAGGAGTTGTTAATTTGAAAATGGGTTCAAAAAACTTACCGGGTTCTCCGAACGGTTAATCAAAAAAATGAAATAGATCGCTCGTATCGTACGTGGTAGGCATTTTCCGGGAGAACTTGCTCATTCAATAATCCTTAGATGAATTTCGAGACCTTGGGAGGGACATCGAACATCGGGAATGTATTACCCATCATAGAATGTCGGAGGTAACATGCGCAAACATATTCAACAATGAGTTCATGCAAAAATATCCACCGAGCTTGCAATGATTAGAAATAACATGTGTATAATGCAATCACTCATACTATGGTTTATGCATAACCATTCTATCAAGTTTGCATTACCAATCCTGTCCGGGGATGTTCTCACATTATGAATACCTCGAATGTGAGCTGAATGGGGGACTTTAGTCCGAAAGGGTTTTCTCTCACTCTCAAGAAAAGTTATTTATCCTGTCTGCCGGGATTCAAAAGAAATCACTCAATCTTTCCATCATCGCATTCGATAAGGATTCGAGTAATCTCGCAATTGATACGACCAAGCCGATCCGGAGGTCTTGACTAGGACCGTAACGAGGGCTAGGTCAAAGGTTTACAAAGGGGACTATAGTTAAGTCAAGGCTGCTGAAATGAATTTCTTCATCGTCTCTCCGGGTTTACAAGTCAAGAACCCCGCAAAAATGAGAGAGAAGTAATTTTGCTCGAACTTCTTCGAGCGATGCTTAAAATAATTGAACTCTACGTTAACTCAAGTGCCCTAGTCGGAAAAGACTTTTGAAGGGTTGTATCGTGGGTTATGATTTGGGGACTTTGGAAAAGAAAAGATTTGTTTTGGCTCGGAAAATGTATGAGAAGCGACTTGATGTTGGTAACCATTGCAATCTTGTCACCTATCTTGGCCTTTTTGGGGTGCCACCATTGCTTTGAGGATGGTATGAGCAGAGGATTACATTTTTCAATTTGACACTTAATGAGAGCCCCTCTTGAAATGTACAAGAGAATTGTGCATTACAAATGAACAATGAATTAAATAGGCATTGGCCTTACTTTTGGTATGCACTTTTTTTTTTGCTGCATTTTTTAGTATCTTGATGAGTTCATTCGGGGGATTTTCCGTTGATCCAACTTTTCAAGTCCTACTCAAAGATGGGCCGTTTTTGCTTTGGGACAACAATGGTCACCAATAAGGGCTTTTAGAAATGCATTTGCAAGTTCAAATGGGTTGTGCAAATGGATATAAATGTGTAGGATAGAGGAACAAATGCTTTTCGTCATCCTAAGGCACTTAAATTAAAGCGCAAGTATAATGCAAAGAATCACCCGAAGATTGATGTTAGTCCAAGCAAGAAAATTTCTAACCATTTTGCCGTGATGCGATGGAATTATCTCTGTTTTGCCCCGATGTTAGGTGGTTCTTGACGGGGTTGTAGAAGTGAAACCTCTACTCAAATGGGTTAATCAACGGATAACTTGTAGTGTTTTAGCATAGAGAAATGAATGCCTCCGTCACTTCAATTATCGTACCTTTCGCGAGAAAACTCTTTACCTCGGGGAATGCGAAATTTTGCCACCGTTCATCTACTTTGAAAAAATTGGACGTGTTTGGGAAAGGATTGCCTTTCATCATCTGTCATGCCCCTTACGTACATTTGATGTATCTTATGTAGTTCATGTTCCTTATTCGAGTTGGTAAATTAAACATGAGAAACAATCATGCGCAAACTATGCAGTGTATGAGTATTTTCGCGCATATAAAATGCAGCAATTTTTTATCTTGGCGGACAAAATTCGCAAGTACACAAAAAATTTCTTAGGGGCGTGGATCGTGAGTTGCCCCTGCTCATGCAAATGTATTGCAAGACTTCATTGTATGCCTTCGAGACATGAGATTGTCAAAGGCTCCGGGAATTTCTCATTTCATTAATTTTTCGGGGAGAAGGGATACTTCTCTATTTTGAATGACGGTGACCCCTGTAAAAATCAAAAGGGAAAGCATCAATGTACGTCCTCATGTTCTAAAAGAGTTGAAACGATACCACTTTACTCATGTACGTATTCCTTGCGAACTTTGAATTGAAAAGATCGATTCATCTGGATCGGATTGTATGTCCGGGATGTCATCTCTCCAAGTTCTATAACCGTCTGGGCTGAGCTTCGATCTGCGAAGCAAATTTTTTTATTAATATTTGTACATTGATGCCCAAATCCCGAGATCGACCTCGGGACGCCTCGGACCACCTGTCATTCCCCCGACCACTATCTTTGCGGTGTTGTTGGCGTCCACGGGTGTTTGTTCCTTTTCACTTTTTATATTGTTCTCCGGTATTTGCGGTTGGCAATCCCCTATCGAGAATAAAATAAGCTCAACTTAGAGTTTGAAACATTGAGAGCCAATTGAGACGATCTGAGTTACCCATCTTTGAGCCCACTTGGTTTTTTACTTGCATTCTCCCAAGTAAGGCTATTCGGAATCTCTCTTTACGGGCTTTCGGGCGTCGTCCACAAATTGATTTGCTATGGGCCTAGCTTAATAAGAAACTTATGCATTTGATAAGAGAGGAGAAAATTCGCCCTTTAACTCTAGGCAAATTCTAGACAGCTAGAAAGTAAAAAAAATATCCCACGCAAGGGAACTATACATGGAATTAAAGGAGTATTCATGCGAGATTGGTTCCTCCTCTTTTGCTAGCCATTCCAATGGTCGATCGATTTTGTCTTGGATCATACACCAACAATTGTTGTTTGAGGATCCGTAATCACTTGCTTCGGATCACAACTCGGGAGGTCCTTCACTCCGAATTGGGCGATCAAGGCGGTGAGCTCATCACCAAAGTAATCTTCGATTTTTCGAGCAATTGATACTCGAATTGGGCATTGTTACTTGTTAACACCGGCGTGATTTCCCACTTTGTTTTCGCCGTGAGCATCGACTCTTTGAGCTTGAGCCTCCGCCGTCGCTCGGGAACTCGTAGGGATGATCAATTGGTGCGGTGCTAGAACCACCGCGGAAGGTCGGTATGGCCGGTATTCTTGATTGGAAAGTGGTCGGGTACTTTTTACTCCATAGGTTTTCCTGGTATTGATCTTCCAGTCAACTTTGCTCCGATCGCCTTGGTTCCAAGCTACATTGTGCTTATCTCTAAATCTGTGAAGGTGATTTGTGACAATTCGTAGGGTGAGTCCGTCTACATTCATTATTTTGAGTACGGCCATTGGTCGTCTTGAATTGATTCCTAGTTGTCGAACCGCATCAATGAATATAGAATGAAGCTCGGCGGACCAAATGGGCCTTTTCTTTCCGACAAAATCGTCGTAGTCGGTTTGGCCATAGTTCTTTTGTTCGAGTAATTGCTTCCCTTACAATCTTTTGCCAAATGTTTTGGAGCACTCGAATGAGACCGGCTTCTCTAAGATGCCCCGAGCACCATGCAATATGGCCTCGTTATGAGCTGCGATCATCACTTGCTGATGTTACGATAACCGGTATATCCAGCTCGGAATCAATGATCTTTAAGAGAGCGAGACCGTCCATATCGATCCCTACCATGGCTGTGACGACGATGTCAAAATCATATTTATCTTCTTGACTCCTCTAAGGCTTCCGTTGCTTTCGCATAAATTTGAAACCCCCGTACATGCACTTTCTCGACATGGCAACAAGGATCGAGAGGGAAACGAGGTTGCCATCAATGGCTATGACTCGCGGATCCTCGGGATAGGAAGCTTCCCATACTTCAGCCTGGAATGGACGCATACTTGTTTTCCTTTCAAAACCTTCCATATGTAGACCGAAAAATGGGTGTTTCGACTAGAGACCGGGCTTTATATGTTCTTTGGACTTGCAAAAATAAATTGCCGAGTAAATCACAAAAGCGATGATGGCCTTTCGTGATGAGTTACGGAGGTGCGTGGAGACTTCAAGTTCTTTATAAACTTTTTTCGATCCGTTAGTCTCGCGAGATAGGTTCTTGCTTTCTCTACGAACGAGGATAGTTTTTCTCTCCTTTTCGTCTTAGTGCCTTAGATCCATTTCGTAATAACTCTTACCTCTCACTCAATCGTCGTCCTTTTTACTTTTTTGATATGGAGGAGCCCTCAAATCTTTTCACTTTCTCTACGAACGAGGCGGTTATTTCCCTTCTCAAATCTTTTCGCATTTACTTACGTGAAGGCTTTCAATGCTCGATCCAATCGACGAGGAATTCACGCATTTAAGCATGATGATGTTCATGGATAGTCTTGTTCTTTGCCCTTGGATTAACTCTAGGCGTTAAAAGAAGAATGTCTCACATAGGGATTTTGTAACAAACAGCACATTCATTCATGCATGTCACTACTTCTCTTGAGAATTCGTAAGGGCTGGCTAGTAATGCACGAAAGAGCGATATTTTGAGAGCCCATGATAAAAACTGAAGCTTCATGTATGCTACGATTCGGAGTTCCATCGGCGTTGAATTGGCCGATTGTGACATCAAGGAAACTCCAATTGTAGTGATGCATGTCTCTTCCCTCGAAGGGCATCGATTCCGCCTCCGCAAGACCGACTTTTTGGGATGTATCCCCAACGAAATTCGATTGTGTGAGAACTTGTTCGGGGGTGAATCGATAAATGAGCATTTTCAATGCTCGGATGTGGTTCATCGAGGAACATGTCACCAAAGGTGATAGGGCTATGACATGGCAAACAACGGTGTTAAGAGCATCCCTATACCTCTTGTTCTTGCTCGAAGCTTTTCATTTTCTTCTCTCGAAACGCAAGTTCATGACTTTCATTTTGAACCTTAATCGGGTCCGCTTGTTTTGAAACCAAAAACTTGACCTTAAGGGCTCCATTCCTAGCTTCGGCTCAATTCATTTTTGCGTCTCTTATTCACGTAAGGGCACTCCTTTAAGGCGTTTCGAGCACTCGATTTGATGTTTTCTTTTCGGGGTTGATCAATTGCTTCTTTGCTATTGTTGTTGCGGTTAAGATCTTGAATCTCATTGCCATGGGAGTTGGGTTTTACGGCTTCAAGATTGGATTTGGCCCCGAAATCTTCAATGCTTCTCAGCAATTCGCTCTCAGGGACATCTAGGTCGGTCGCTCCAGAAGTGATGGTAGCCTCTAAACATGTTGGTTTGAAATAGCTTATACTTGCCTTTCGTTCACTCGGGATTCTCTATTCTCCGATGTATGCCTACTCTCTATATGTTTGAGCCTCCCTTTCAACGTGGATAAAAAAAAACTACCAAGCCAACGCTTCTCCCAATATTTCATTTTTTCCCGCTCTGTCTCCTTCCTTTCCTCCTGACGTGGTGGGACCCTCAAATCTTTTCGCAGTATGTTTGTCCCTCTTTTAATATGGCGGGGCCCTTATGTCATTTCGTAACTTTTTTCGATTTGTGAGGTTCGAGATGGTAGATCCGTGATTCACGGACGAGACATCTGTAGTTACCTAGATAATTAACTCGGCCTCCACAATAATTATTGCTAACGACTTTTCCTGCCCTTTAAATTAGGATTTAACGTCAAAACGATTATCGCTTTCATATCTTAACCTCCAACCTTTTAAGCACTCTTTCGCATTCATTCTTTTTTAGCCGTTTCAACAACAATGGCTTCCCTCCCTGCACACGTCTTCTCGGCTGAAGTTTTGACCAAATGGGAGAAACTTTATAATCTCCTAGGCTAGGGCTACTCTTATATAGCCAACCATCCGGAGGCCGAAATCGAAATTGCCTTATGTTTAGGGATATAGACATCGCTTCTATTGAAGGCACCAAGTTAGAAGAGGAATACGGGATCTTCCCCACCCTCTTCACTAACTTCCCGGGAGGCTTACAATCTTGCTCATCAAGATGTTACCTTGGCCCATCTTGTGAGAGTTCGCTATCAGGATCGGTCCGACAGCTTGGTGTTGCCCGGTTTTTAGCTGACAATTATAAGAAGACCCTCGACTATGGTAATGAACAAGTCTCACCGTTGATTCGTGAGAGGGGGAACTTGGTGGAACGTTTGGCCATGTCCCGACCATCTTCGACGCGATCCGCTTAATGTTGTTTTGAAATTTCAATGCACATGGTTGGAAGAAAGGGTGGACAATCGACCCTGGATATAGCCTGCGGGAGAATGCTTGATCCATGACCTGGAATTTGTTGCCGAGTATCACGAGGACAAGGTATCCAAACTTAAAGAGAAATGTGAGCTCCTACTCTTTAAGGTGGCGGATCTCGATTCTCGGAGCGATCAATGTAGGCGGCGATCAATGTAGGCGGAGCATCAATTTGTATGGAGAGTTAGTTAAACTCCTTTGTGATGCTTCATTAGGGCTCGGTTTGGCTTTACGTTCCCACCCCGTTGATCTATTTGTAAGGCTTTACGATGAATGAAATAAATGCAAGTTTTTACTCATTTCATCTTGGTCGTCATATTTTTTTGCAAGATAACCCCTTTTACTCTGTGAATATGTAAATCTTACGTTTCGATGGTCAATTCAATTGGGCCAGAGAGACTCCCCCCATTTGAAATAATCTCTTAGCAAAGATTAGTAGCGAGGAAACAAACGAATGCCCAAATGTGAAAAACTCGTAAATCCGTATTAATATTATAACTCGATTATGAAAACATCGAGTGAATCAAGTATAATATTTTTTTACAGCGTCGGAATTGATTGGATTGGTAAAGACACGACCATCCATCTCGGCCAAGATCAAAGCACCACTAGGGAGCACCTTCTTTACTATATATGGACCACCATAGTTTGGAGCGAATTTCCCTTCCGGGAGTAGGACTATTGGTAATAATTTTCTCAAGACCAAGTCATTGATCCGAAAATATCGAGGCCGAACTTTTTGTCGAATGATTTAGCAACACTCTGCCGATAACACCGGCCGTGACATCTGACCTTAAGTCTTTTTTCGTCGATCGATTCAATTGGCTTGCTCTCTTTGGATCCATTCAGCTTCCGTCAACTTAGCTTGAGACAATATACGTAACGAAGGAATTTCCACTTCAACTCGGTAGAATAGCCTCCATTCCATATACAAGAGAATAAGTGCAAATGGCAACCTCTCATGTCAATCGCGATAATTTTCAGCCTTCTTCGCTAAAATTTTCTCAATGTTCTTATTGACGGCTTCTCTTGCTCCATTCATCCGAGGACGATATGGGGAAGAGTTCGGATGCTTGATCTTGAATTCCTTGAACAATTCGTCCATTAGTTTGTTGTTTAAGTTCGAGCCATTGTCGGTGATTATGGTTTCGGGTGAACCGTATCGAGCAATGATATCCCGGCGGATAAATTTCGCGATGTTTCGTGCCGTGACCGCTAAATATGATGCGGCTTCGATCCATTTGGAGAAATAGTCAATCGCCACCAAGATGAATCGATGCCCATTGGATGCTTTAGGGTTGATAGGACCGATAACATCAATGCCCCACATAGAAAACGGCCATGGTTCGGATAATCGATGCAACTTATTTGGAGGGACATTAATCTTGTCACCATGAATTTGACATTTGTGACTCTCCGGACATGCTTGAATACAATCTCTTTCGAGCGTGAGCCAATAATAACCCAACCTCATAATCTTCTTAGCTAACAAGTGGCCGTTCATGTGTGGACCACATATCCCTTCATGTACTTTTATCATCGACGAACCGCTTCGGTTGAATCAACGCATCTTAGTAGGATAGAATCGAATGACCGCTTGTACAAATTCTCTCCATTCAAGAAGAACTTCGGGGCCATCTTCCTTATGTACTTTTGGTCGAGATATGGTACTTTTTTCGGGGAACTCTTGCTTCGAATATAAGTCTTGATGTCATGGTACCATAGCTTACCATCGGGTTCATTGATCACGGCCATACAATATGCCGGCTTTTTTAATACCTCGATCTTCAGTGGATCAACCTCAAGTCCATTGGCGACTTGTAACATTGAAGACAAGGTAGCCAATGCATTAGCGAATCGATTATGAG
Organism: Rhodamnia rubescens; assembly: GCA_021437795.1. NCBI lineage: Eukaryota > Viridiplantae > Streptophyta > Magnoliopsida > Myrtales > Myrtaceae > Rhodamnia > Rhodamnia rubescens. The sequence continues at coordinate 273,447 of JAILYA010000131.1, forward strand.
TCATGGACAGATACTCAAATGAGATATCCTCAAATTCCTCCACCAAATCATCCAGATACTCATGGTAGGGTAGCAATTTAGCATCTCTCGTCTTCCACTTTCCAACGGTCGAAGGATAATCAAAGCGGAATCTCCGAACACCTTGAGTCGCTATCTCCATTTCAATCGCAGCCTGCACCGAGGATGCATACCTCATATTCTCGCTATGTTATTTGTGCAAGGGAATATCAATTTTGCTGCCACGGGATAATGTCGACCACCTGGAGATATCGGAACCGCCCTCGTGCCCGATCCCGATAAATTGATAGCTCCGTCAAAATACATAGTCCGGGATGTAATCCTCCACCGGCATGATTCGATTTTCAAAATGATAGGCATCATCATCTCGCCCGGATTTTCAGCTAGGACATACGTTATAGCCCGTCCCTTGATTGACTTTTGGGACAAATATTGAACATCAAACTCGAAGATGAGAATTTGCCATTTGGCAAGTCTACCAATCAAGGCGGGTTGATTAAGCAATTATTTGACAGGATCGCACTCTGTCACCGAAGCACCTGGTAATGCAAGGTATATTGCTCGAAGCTCGTGCAGTACCCACTAACGCCGCACACGTTTTCTCCGCTCGGAGTATTTCATTTTGAAGCTGTGAATTTCTTGCTCGGATAATAAATGGCTCGTTCTTTTCCATCCTCTCTCTCTTGGGCTAACATAGCACCCAAGGACTCACTAAGGATTGTGAGGTAGAGGATTAAAGGTTGCCCCGGTGTTAGAGGAACAAACACGGTGAATTCATGAGATGTTGCTTCAGTTTCCCAAAAGCTTCTTCACATTCGCTATCCCAATGGACTAGCGCATTCTTCTTTAACACTTGAGGAATGGCTTAAGTTGTTTCTAATAACCGAGAGATGAATCGAGCAATATAGTTTAGCCTACCCATCAAACTTCGAACTTCTTTAAGCTGTCGGCGGCTTAAGTTCACGAATAGCCTTGACTTTAGAAGGGTCGACTTCAATGCCCTTATTGCTTACCACGAATCCGAGTAGCTTGCCCGAGCTGGTCCGAAAGACACACTTGGCGGGGTTGAGGCGTAACTTGTACTTTCGGAGTCGTCGAACAATTTCTTCGGCGTTTCGACGTGATCTTCTCCATGCCTTGTTTTTGCTATCATGTCATCGACGTAAACCTTAATCTCATTATGCATCATGTCGTGGAAAAGGGCAACCATGGCTCGTTGGTAAGTGGCTCCGGCGTTTCGAGACCGAACGGCATTACCCGGTAATGGAACATTCCCCATGGTGTGGTGAAAGTGGTTTTCAACTTGTCATTGACATTCATCGGGATCCGATTGTACCCGGAGAAACCATCTATGAATGAAAACAATTCAAACCATGTAGTATCTGTCAACAAGTACGTCGATATGCGGGAGGGAAAATTATCTTTAGGATTGGTCTTATTCAAATCTCGATAATCGACACGACCGAATGTACCCATCCTTCTTCATGATTGGAACTATATTGGCAACCCAATCGGAATATTCCGTAGTCTCAAGGAATCGACGTCAAGAGCCTTCATGACCTCCTCTTTGATCTTCGGACCAATTCGACCTGGCCCTCCTTGACTTTTGACCACCGGCTTAGCCAAAGGATCGATCGGCAAACAATGTTCGACAATGGAACGGTCAAGACCGGGCATATCTGCATATGACCGGTGAAAATGTCCTGGTAATCCTTCGGGAGCTTAATCAAGCGCTCAAACATCTCTTTGGAAAGGTTTGCCCCGATCTTAACTTCTTTAGGGTTTTCCGCATCGCTCTAGGTTGACCGAGATAGCTTATTCACCGATCAAGGGCTTGATCTCCTCATGTTGTTCGAAATCTTGACGAATTTCCTCATAACTGGATTTGGACTCATCTAGGTCGTATACTTGAACCCATTAGGTTTCCCTCCTCAAGTATCCCCCATGATGACAAAGTCGTTGGTCGTTAGTTATCGTCATCGGGTTGGTTTAGGGAGCTGGAATCGAGGGTGGTACGCTCGAACCCGTGCCGTTATAATAATATCTTCCCGGTGTAGCCGATAGGGAACACCTTCCGAGGCCATGCCGGAATTGCCTGCCGAGGGAATTAGAGTGACACAATTGGCGAAGGGCTTGAGCTGGATAGATAAAGCTTGGCTATGAAGTTATCCATCATCTTGTGAGACATCATCCCTTCAAATCGCTCGGTTAGAGCACCGATTGTTCATTCAAAGTATCATGGACAGCGGCGTTAATGTCGGTCATTCTCTTCGCCACCAATCGAGTAATATGCGGAGGATCCGTGATAAATTTCCTGAAAGCGACAAGCCAAGAGTAAGTACAATGAGCGAGGATAGAGGGCGGTCCATGACTTCCTTCTAGGCTCGGTGAACGAACTAGACATGACCAAAAGACCGCATCGGGCAATTTTCAATTTCGTCAATTTTTACGAGAAAATTCATCTTAATTCGTACATTGGTCAACACAATGCCAAAATTTAGGAGCTGACGGATGACATGCGACGAACAACTTTTGTGTTTTACTCTACGGCGGGTTCCACATGGATCAATGCAGTTTAATACTTCTTTAAACAAATTCATCCGGAAAATTGCTTTATCCGGTTTCCAACAAAAGAATGGAAGACCTCTTAGAGACTGAAATTTTGCGGGCTATTAGTTGAAACAACGATCTATAACTTTCATGTTTGGTAATTCCACAAAAAGGCACGTTTTCTAGTTCTAAATTGTAAAATGAATATGGAGTTCGAAAATATGTGAAATTCCAGCTTGCTCCATCTCGGCTTTTAATTCCTTATTAAAAGGAAAATGCATCGAATTGCTGCAAAGTTTTTGTCATGAGAGATTATAATCTTCCGAACATTTTTTATGAAGACAAGTTCTTTCAATTGTGAAGGGATATCATTGCGACCCATTCGTATACCAAATGACTCAACCTAGATCATGGACCGACCCAAAACAAGATAAGAAAAATCGGTGATAAAGCTCAAGAAATTACCTCCTTTGGAGAGAAAATGCTAACCACAAAGACATGCGCATGAAAATGCTCGTGAGGTTCGATTTCTATCTAGCATGACTTGACAAAAGTGGAGCCCCGGGGATATCCGGACTAAACCACATCGGCTTGCGATTGAACCAAGATCCCCGTAGACATCCGGCTTTGCCAAGTAACGACCCGCATCACACGGCGAATGATGGAGGTGTTAACTCTTGGCACCGATTTGAAATAGTTCGGGACTCGAGAAGAGCGACTCGGGCCGGGCGACGATGGCCGAAGTATCCCTAATCAAGTACCATCCTAAGCCTAGCCATTCGGGTTCAATGGCGGGTTGTGTGTGCTAAGTGTAAATGTAAAAACGGTAAAAACATGCACGGTAGTTCATAGCATCCAACACTTCAATATAAATCATACACAAAAAGGTTAGCAAACACTCATCCCCTTATAACTCTATTTCCGCAAAACCATTTAACACCTAGGGATTAAAATTCAACCAAGATTGCCAAATCAAGTAATTTTCCTTTTCATGAACTTATCGGCCTAAGTCCTCTTTAAATCCCTAGTGGAGTCGCTAAGCTATCGCGACCTATAAAAAAATAAACAAGTTATCATTTCCGGGCTAATGGATTATCAAGGTTAATTAATTAACAAACCTAACTCGGATTCTCCCAAGTCCATACCAAATCGCAACTTAAGGTTCGAATAATTAACATGCAATATGATTGAATTTGGAGTCGCCACTAATCATTTTCGGTAGGTCGATTAGAAACATAAATAAAATAGCGGGAGAAAACTATCTTATTTCTACGAACCAGGAGATTAAGAGTCCGGGGACTTGGTTACATTAATTACAACTAATGCCCTTTCGGTACCTTAAAATTCATGAAAAAAATATTGGATTTGGCAAATTTGATGAATTCTACTTGAAGATCAAAGAATCAATTTTTTTTGGGTTTTTCTTCCCATGACATTTTTTGAATTTTTGAGTATTTTTAAAATAAAGAAATTACATGAAATTAGAATGAAATAGGTTCAAGATTACTCCCCAATTTGAACTCGTGCACCAAACTTGTGCCGGGCTTGTCTTCACCATTGGACCGATTTGGTGACTCGTTAGACCAGAAATCTCTTGGTCCTATCTTTCCTTCACGCTTCTTTCTCATCTCGCTAGAATTTCATGGGATCGCAATCCGGGCGTTGATATTTTTCTCCTTTTGCTCTCCTTCTATTCTTGTACCATTGATGTCTCATCGTTGATATGCATTTGTTATTTAACATAAAAACGTAGAGAAAATCAAGTGTAGAAAATATGGACTAATTTGTATTCGAAATTAAAGGAAGTTAGGGAATCACTTAGCTTTCTTTTGTTACGGCGAGCTTGAATGATGGGGATGGATCAGTAGCTTGTGTTGATCGGTGCAAAAATTGGCAATAGTAGTATCGGGCTTCAAAACTCTCATACCCTCTCAAAACTCTTTTCAAATTTGTTTCTCAAGAGCTCTCTCCATTCTCCTCCTCCAAAAACTCTTTCAATTCTCTTCCACTCCAAAAACTCTCTCAATTCTCTTCCCTTCTCCCAAAAAAAAAAAATTCCTCGTTCTCTTCAAGAACTCTTCTTCTTTTATAGACAAAGTTCTTCATCCTTCATTCTTCATCTTCATTTCCTCACCTTCCATTTTCATCTTCTTCTTCATCTTCATTTCCCCACCTTCCATCTTCATCTTCTCTTCTCCATCTTCATCTTCTCTTCTTCACCTTCATTTCTCCATCTTCCATTTTCATCTTCTCTTCTTCACCTTCTCTTCATCATCTTCCTTTCTCCATCTTCTCTTCATCCTCTTCTCTTGGTATCTGTAATCTGAGTCCCCGAGGTTCTAGTATTTGCAATCACGGTCCTTGAAGTTCTAGTATTTGCAATACGGTCCCCGAAAAAAAATTTCTTTCAAGCCCAAATATTCTTGGTACATTTTCACCCCATGTCTAGTCTAGACGCATGCTAAAGTAAGTGATCCGCTTGCCCAATTATATGCCCAATGCAATGTACGCTAAAAATAAATATGTGAGATGGTTTTTATTTAGTTCTAATTTTTATGCAAAAATAAATAGATTAGTCAAAATTTAGGTGTCAACAAAGTTGTCCGGAATCCGAAAAGATTTTTGCTAGAAAGAGTGCGAGAGAAAGCCCAAAAAGAAAAAAAAATCATTCTACGGCGAAGTGGGTTTCGTTTTCGATAATAGGGATAAGTGCACCAAAAAGAGAAATCGTGGATGAATTCATTCGGAATCGTTAGAAATGCATTCCGATGTTTTATAATAGGCATGGTCTTTAAATTCCTTAGAATCTTGACCTACTTTCTCTAGTTTGCGATGAATAAGTTCATCGCATAGCTAATTTCAAAACTAAAGTGCAATTTATTTTTGTTCCCTTGCAAGTCAAATGGCCGAAAACAAAGTCCCGGTTGCTATTTTCTTTGGAGGAAAATTTCACGTTGGACCACCCTTGGAATACATAGGTGGAAGGGTCAAGGTTGTCGAAATAGACGTAAGCAAGGGTTCACTATCTAACATAACCAAAGCTATTGAGGCATTGAATGGGTGTAAAATAGAGAAACTATATTACATAGTTCTTAGAAGTAGTCTTGTGACGATTATCTCGGATATTTATGGGATAACTCTGTTGTGATAGATCTCTTCTATCATCATATGTATTCTGAAATTATCGAATTGTATGTAGAGTACGTTGATAATAAAAAGACGAGTGATGAGATAGAAATTCAAGGTCTTTATGAGGTGGATGTGGACAAAGTTGACATTGTGGTGCATAAAGTGTTTGAAAATGTGATCGGGAACCTTGATAATGAGATGAATCAAGTTGATGTTGGTGATAAGGATCTCGATGAGGATGCTAGCAATGTTTTCGAGAATGTGATTGGGACTTTTGATAATGTCGGGGATCGGATTGAGGTTGGTTATAGGGATCTAGATGAGGATGATAATGCATGTAATATGGCGAGATGTGGAACACTCGAGTGACGATGATCATCTTGAATTAATTGATGCAAGGACAAAGTTAAAGGAATATTCAACCATATATAGGCATGACATTGAGGCAGTTGGTACTTTCCAATTAGAGGTTAACTTTCCAATAGGGTCAACAAGTTATCCTTTGTCTGTGGATGTTTTTGGGTATGAAACAGTTACCATTATTCAAATGAGGAAGAAAGTCTTTATTCGGGTTCAAATGAAGAGGGGGAGAGGAGGAAGATGTTGTTCTTTCAAGGAGGAGAAGTAGGTTCCCATCATATAATCAAAATGGTACAAATCTAGCATTCGTTGTTGGCATGACATTCGAAGATGCAGCCGAGTTTAAAGATGCAATTTTGAGGTATTACGTGGCTAAGCAAAGAGCAATTAAATACATGAAGAACACTAGAAGATTTGTAAGAGCCAGGTGTGCGCAAACAAATTGTAAATGGATGATTTATGGTGCTTTTGATAGCAAACCGGGTCATTCCATTTGAAAAGGTACGTGGATGAGCATATATGCAGTATCACTTTTGATAATAAGAGAGTAACCGGTGTGCATACTTAGCCAAACACTTCATGACTCTAATTTTGCGGTGCCTAAAATCGGTGCAATGGAGTTGAAGAAACTTGTTAGGGAAAAGTTGGGGGTGAATGTTACTATGAGTTAGTGTAGGAGAACAAAGCTAAAAGTGTTGAAGGTACTACAAGGCAATTATAAGAAGGAGTATGCACAAATGTGGGACTACATGACGGAGCTTTACCTGCAAGCCCTACAAGCACCTTCAAAATGAAAGTTGAAAGGCCATTGCCAAATTCCCTACCATTATTTGATAGGGCATAAAATGTGATGTTGTTTATAATAATCTTTGTGAAGCTTTCAACGGTAGGTCCGTCGAAGTTAGGTGCAAAGCCATTGTAAGTATGCTTGAGGATATTAGAATCATGATTATGAATAGAATGCACACTCGGAGGGATGCATGTGATAGGTGGACAAGAAATTATGGTCCAAGGATTGTGCATAAATTACATTAGAATACAATTGCTAGTAGGCATTGCCATTTGTTATGGGATAGAGATCAAGGATACGAGATTTTGGAAGGTAAAGATAAATATGTAGTTCACTTGGATTTGAAGACTTGTTCTTGTAGAGCTTGGGAAGTTAGTGGAATTCCATGTTGCCATGCCATATGTGCAATACACCATAAGCAAGATGATCCGGGTGACTACCTAGCTAAGTGCTTCAACAAAAATAAATACCTTAGTGCTTATCAATTCATGATGCCTACTATGAGAGGAGAAAAATTTTGGGAAAAAACCAACAAAGATGATGTTCAAACCCCACCAATCAAGAAGATGCCTGGAAGGCCAAAAAGGAACAGAAGAAAGCAACCAATTGAACTTGTAAGAGGTGATTGAATGACTAAAGAAGGTAGACAAATGACTTGTTCTACCTACAACATTGTTGGACATAATCGCAAGGGATGTCCTTTGAAAAAGGTATTTATTCAACTAATTGATCATGTTGATGTTAGAATTTATTATGTTAATATGTTGGCAATTGATACTTGCTATGTGTTTGCTAGGCCAATGCTCAAGCCAATGTATGTGCATCCATTGCCAATGCCAATGCCAATGCCAATGCACCTGGATCTACGACTCAAAGAAGACAAGTAAGTGATTACGATTATGATATGTAATATTTGTATTTGATGGCTAAAACATAATGAGAGTGCATGTGGATCAAGCAACCGCAAGTCAAACTCATGCTAAAAAAAGCCAAGTAAGTTGTGGTTATATGTATTGTAAGTTTTATATATTAGGGTTGCATTTAACGATAATTACTACATATTCGGACTAAAGCTAAAGCAATGCCAAGTACAACCGAAGGAGGATCTAATGCTTCGCTCAAGCTTGTGTAGAGGCAAGTGTAGGATGTGGTGCGCGAGCAAATGCTTTTGCTCGGGCTTGTGACTAGGCGAATGCTTTTTGCTTGAAGCCACTATTGATCAAGAACAAAGAATTTATCGTGCTCAAGCCGGTGTAGTAGCTCATGATAGACCCTCAGAAAATCCCAATGAGTAATACCTAAATCCTTAGGCATTTTTGAGTTAACATTTAATTCTTATATAATGAGTTTTCTAGTTCAAGAGACCTGCAACTGAAAAGAATAATATGCAAGGACAATCACAACCAAAGAAGAAGAAAATGGTAGGGTTTGGTGTTTACATAAATCCTAGGACAAACCTTCAAATTCTCAATGTGAGTGATGTTATCCCTTTTTTATAATAACAAGTCACTGTCTCCTTGAGCTAAAAATGTCCATTTTCATGTAGCCTGGAACACCCTGTGCAAGAATATTGAGCCTACCAAACAAAGGAGTAGTTGCAAGTGCTTCAAATCATAGGCACCATCACAAAGCCAAGCCAATGCGCAACATGTGTCATTAAGAACTTATCCTCGAAAGCATGTTACTACAAAGGCAAAGACGCCATCACAGCCTCAAGCTAGTTCCCAACCTCAATCATTAAGAACTTCACCTCGAAAGCATGTTGATGCAAAGGCTAGTTCCCAACCTCGGTCATTAACAACTTTTTCTCTTGTTGGAAAGGCAAAGGCACCATATACAAGGAAAAGCTCTAGACTTACGAATCAAGTGAATATCAAACCTGCGGGACCACCATAGTCCATAGGCTTGGATTGATGTATTTTCTACAAATGTTTATTGAGTTGGTTCTCCGAACAAGACAAACATGAGCTTTTTGTTGTTTAATTCCTAAAGTTGAAGCAACTCTTTGAAATGGTGACGACTTGTAATGTTAACACCGATTTTTCCCTCGGAGATGCTAAGTGCGTTTTGCCACAAGGTCATATGTGGTTTTGAGCCTTATTTGCACAAAAAGAAGATAATGAGCCAAAAGCGCACAAAATGAGTTCTTCCAAACATAAAGCAACTTAATGTGACATGATAAGGATAACCAGAATCTAAACAACATACGTTCATCTCATTGATTGATGAACACACTTATAGACTTACAAACTTCAAATAGGGTTTACTATGGAAGACTTAGAAACTTCCCACCGAGTCTCATATTACACATAACAACCAAAATGATACAACACATGCAAAAAACAAATGCCATTTGCTTCACTCGTGTGAGCTCCTCCTTTAAACGTCTATTCTTCGCCCTTTCGATCTTAATTTGAGCTAACAATGAGCCCACATCAACCTCATCACGTCTCAATTGGCTTGATTCAGAATAGTGCTTGATTCCTTTCGATGAGGTCGACTATTACGTCCCTTGCTTGATCTCGATATCTTTGGATCAACCCACATGAAAAAATTGCAGCAACCAGGACCATTGAACTTAGCACATCCACGGAACCTTCTTCCTGCGTTTTTCTTTGTCTTTGCCATGAGAATTGGTGATTTAAGATCACAATAATAGGTTAGCTCGACTCCACCTCCTCCCGAGGAGTTACGCCCCTAGATTCGGATGTTCGCGGTTTCATTCTTGTGGTCGCCATTCTTTGATGTGGCAATTATAGGTTCTCTACCAACCGACTACACTAAACTAGAGTTCTTGCAAGCATATATGCTTTTGCCAAAAGAGAAACCATATATGCTTCTACCAAGCTCATCAAACCATTCTTCCGGCCTCATTCTCCGGGGAACAATAGAGACCGAGACTCATGCCTTGGCAATCTTGGCATCTCTATATAATACCATGCCATTGTAAAACAATGAAAGGCCTTCGATTCTGGATAACTTCACAAAATTTAGCAATGTTTGACAAATGTATTCTCCAATTTTCTTACCTGCAAATTTGTTTAAAAAAAAAAACAAGAAGAAGTACACAACTCTTACATTCTCAGCATTTCAAAGAGAACAATTTTCTTCAGACATTGCGATACATTCAAAGAGAAGACATAGACTTGCATGCAATGAGAAGAGATTTAACGCTACCTTCGATTTGCAACCACGTCACAACGAAATACGTATTTAGGGCTTGCACGGACTCGCTCCCACCGGACGACTTGCAAGCAACAAGAAGAGATTTGACAGTGACCTTCGTTTCACCATCGCGACGCCACGAAACGAGATGAGACGACTTTTGTGGACCGTCGATGGAAGAAGATGTTCAGACCTTCGATTTAGGGCTTGCACGAACTCGCGATTGAAGAAGAAGATATCTCATAGCTTCGATTTGAGGCTCGCATGAATTCATCTGTGATTTAGGGCTCACAACTTGGGGAACAAAATAACGATGAGAACGATGAAAGAAAGAAAGCGAGTGTTTAGGGCAACAAATGAACGACCTTAAGTATTGGATTCGTAAATGTTCTAAAACGACACTGTTTTGCACACGTGGAATGTTGGCTTTAAATTACATGCCACGTAGGAGAGAAAAATGATTAAAATAATCCACGTCAGCATTTTCCGTTAGTCTAATTTGACGGAGTCAACAGAGAGACTTGATTGCATCAACTTGACAAGTTTTAGGGACTTAATTGCACATTTTGGAAGTTTTAGGACTCAATTGCACATTCGCGACAAGTTTTAGGACTTTGGTGTATTTATCCCAAAAATACTTGTTGAATAAAGCCGACCACGACCGCGAAAGTGTGCAAAGTGCTAAGTACGCCAAATAATGGCGCAATTATATCTTGGTATAGTGGGGTGTAACCCACTTGCCCATTTCTTTCTTCGAACAACTACATTAGCTTTTTAATTAATAAACTGACTTGCTCTCTATCTTTTATCCTATGTGGGATGCAAAAAGGCAATATTTTGTTTGTTTTTCAAACAAACTTCAACAGCCACACACATGATCTTATTGTCGATTTCCGCTAAATATTCTGACTTCAAATGGTGTCGAGCCACATCTTTCAATATCTCCTATTCTTTGACAATGTCCCACATGATTTTATCGTGGCATATGGAATTGCTATTTGCTAGATATTTATGACTTACTACTTGTTAAAGTATTGTTCAAAATGGCTTGATAATGGATCTTAAATACTCTTTATTTTCATATGGTCTTTCTCAATCTATTAACTTAAGTATTTGAGTTGGATTAAACTTCCTAACATGATATCAAAGTCAATGCTACCCTTTTCAAGAATGTGCGTGGTCGAAATTTCATGTGAATGTGCGTGGTCGAAATTTCATGTGAATGTGCGTGGTCAAAATCTCATATCCCGCTCAAATCCAACATGCACGTGAGAAGGAGTGGTGAAGTATTGCCTCACATCGCTTGACAACACGGGTCCTAAATGCTATTTATATTCATGCAATCTCCATTCAATTATCGGTTTAAACTTTTAGGTTAGATTTTCTAGCATTACTAAACTAGCGAGACCTCGGGCAATGACGTTATAGGCAAGGATTCATAGATGGATTTACCGAATTTTTTTAGCATGATCGTCTAAACACGAGCGATGGTATGTCCAAAATTATAGACTGGAGTGCTAACATTTGACTGTTCTTTAACTTGGCTAGATTTCAACGCTTTGCAAAAATCCCAATCATCATATGAAAGAAAAGGAAAAGGCGAATTGTGTAGGCTTCGTACTTCTCTGGTAAAATGATTCTTGAATTATTATAGCTAGGGTTTGACAGGCTCTTGAGGTGGGGGACTTGTGTAGGTTCTTGAATGATTCCATTTGCTTTACCTTTGTCAATTGTTCAAAAAAACAATTGGCCAGTGATTATTAGGGCATGCGACTCTCTTTTGCTTGGTCCTCTTGAATTGGAGTTTCCATTCTTGTTGTGGTCCAATTTGCTTTTCTGGTTTATTTATTTATTTATTGCAAGCAGATCAAGAGAGAAAAATTAATTTTATTTGTTGAAGATTTTTTAAGTCCTTGTAGTCATTGGCCCCTCTAGTATCTGTCTAGCTAGCTCACTAGTAATAATGCTTTTGGGCCGTGTCCATTATTGTTTTTTTTTTAATGGAACATTTGGATAAGCTAGTCATAATGCTAATCCTTAATTGACACATCAAACACGGGTAGCCCTCACGAAATTGATTTTTTTTCAAACAGAATAATTAGAACTGATAGTCAATTACGTTCTAGATGTGAAATGTTAATAGAACAAACACAAATATAAAACAAAAAATGACATTTTTAAGAAGAAAACTAAAATCAAATGAAAATTTAACAACCAAAACAAAGTTTAACAGGATAATAATGACGGCGATGATGATTACAACCATAATAATACTCGTTAGCAACTACTCAGAAATAAGGAAAAACTACCAACGTCATTTTTCATCTCAAGATCAACCAACATAAGGGACAGAACCGAAAAATGAGTTAACCTTCTACTCTATATAACTATATATATACTTTTATGGACTTTGTTCCCTTCTAATTAATTATTTTTTTTTTTTTTTTCGCTTGAACTTCACTTTTTGTTTGATGTAGTTAATATTTGTAGTCATTTATTATCACTATTATTATTATCATCATATCATTATTTTTGTTAGAGCTGTTGTTGTGGTGACTGTTATTATTGATTATTACAATTGACCTTGACATTTATTTTGTACTCTCTGTAATTTATTTTCTATTCTATGAGTTGTGATCAAAGTGAAGTGAATGAGCAACTTGAAGCCCGTGCTAAGATGATGATGAACAATACCTCAAATACAAGTCAATAAGCAATAGGTACTTATTGATGACGTGAAATTGCCACTTTGGACAACTAATGGTTTCAGATTAATATGGCCAAATTTGGACTCTAAGTTGTAATTTTATGAGAAATTGAAAAGTTTGGGTATGAGTTGGCACTAGACCTAAAGTTCATGATTTTTTAGGAAATTAGCCTCATAATAAATATGAAATGCCAAGGAGGCAAGTATGTGAAAATCAAATTTTTTTGAGAAGAGCGCATTATACTGATCAGACGTGTGCCATGCCTCATGACATGGTAACAAGCGCTACCAACCTACCAAGCCAGCATAAGAACGAATATTATCACCACCTTGACTTTTAAGGCAGACTTATAATAGAACAAAAGCGCATGAACCTCATCCTTATCAATATCTTTAAAAATTTTTAGACTATTTATCATTTGAGATCACACTTGAAAATTCTCTCTTTTGATTCATGTTTGAAAAACGCATAAAGAGATAGATATTTCGTGATGACAAATTAATAAGCTAATGTTTATTGGTCAGGGTCACATGCCTATGATATATGTCTTGTCACTTGGCCAAACCAAGTGCCGACATTATATCAGCAATCAAGAAAACAATGGTAGGTTCTCTTATTTACATGATTGTGAGAAAAACCTCAACTTTGGTAATGTTGCCAAGGCATTTCTTGTGGGCCAATCACATGATGTAGAACATCGTACAGTTTTTAAATGAGCCAACTATTGAATGTTTCTAACCCAATAAATTTTACTTCAAAATTTCTCATTCATTTAGCAAGCACATTTTAGAATTTGATCCCGGATGCATATGATACATCCTTAAGTAACTATTAGGACATCATAAGTTTTTCTATTTATCACTTGCCGATGCTAGGATATTAAGTCTGCTCTACAAAATTGATATAAAAAGTGATTTAGCGGACTACGATCGAGCAGTTAAGCAAATCTATCATCTTCAACATCTAATAATTTCAATTTATCACATCAGCTATTACACCAACTTTGTTACTCAGAGTTAGTAAAGACAGCATGGCTCTTGTCAATTATATTGCATTCAATTTCGTTATTTCATGAACAATCAACAGTTTGGCAAGAGTCTTTTGTTTGAAAAGCATGATACACTGAAAGTCTTACAAATATGCAAATGTATTGCATGTCAATTTCACATAGTATATAATTTTTCCATAATTGTACACTTTATATCATAGTTATTCTATTATACACCAACGTTTCAAGCGAAATGATGGTTAAACTTGTAAAATAAACAAAGATAAAGGATAAAGGTCAAATTAGAATAATTCTTCACGAGCCTTGCATGGCTGGTCCATCTTGAACCGGATGGAGAAGACAGAATACACAAGTACTAGGGTAACACCACAGAAGGGGGAAGTTAGTATATAGTTTGAGATTATATATATATCAACGTCGGCATAACTATAGATCATGTGAGTCGCTTAAACTGAGTTTATGTAATAATTTTTCGTTCGGGAGGAAAACCCATCAAAAGATTGAGAAGAAGGTCATGTTCCACGTGTCAGGACCCGAAACTTCTCGCAATCTCGTGGCGGCTGCCGCCGCCACCGTTAACCCAGCATCCGAGCAGGCCATGCTTGTAGGGCAAGGTGGTCCTCCTCTTCATCTCCTCCGAAGCTGCTCTCTTCATCCTGTAATGCGACTCGTGAGTCGACTCAGTAGCTCTCTGACTCGAACCCGACCCTGGACTACCCGCGATCCCTCCCGGCTTAAGACCAGGCGAGTACTTCCTGAATGGGTCCTTGCTCGTGCCCCGGCCTTCCGATGCGCTTCGGAACAATAAAAGGTCTTTGAAACTCCATTTTCTCCGATCTCCCTTCGAGAAGGATATCAGAGATGAAAAGTAGGTGGAAGAAGAAGAAAAGGAACCAGAAGGCGACGAGGACGACAGCGGCCGCAGATTCTTGTGGATGTTCAGTACTGAGTTCTCCTCATCCTCATCGTCTCGCTCGAGCAAAATGTCGGATATTCTCAGGGGCGAGAGAGATCTCGTCCCCTTACGAGGGAAACTGGGAGACGAGCAAGAAGATGACGACAGTCGCACGTTTCTCTCTCGACCGCGCTCTCTCCCTTTCTCTTGACAACACGGCGTACCAAAATCTTCTACTCGACTGATCTGGACAGGTTCGAGTAATTTGCCTCCACCAATATGATCATCTCGTGACTCAGCGGATGACTGAGGAGCTGACGATTTCAAAGGTCTGATTTTGCCGCCATGGAAGATCTCGTCAGCAGACACGGCGGAGCTCTCGCTGGAACACCCGCCGAGATCGAACACGAAGTCTTCGCCACCACCGTCGTCGACGGCACGACCATCCTCTCTCTTCGTGTGCATCACGGTTGGCAGGGCGTTCTCCCATGCAAAGGCTATGGAGAACCGCGGGTCGTCATTCCAAGAGCGCTCGACTTCATCCTCGTCCGAAACGAGGGAGATCTCGTGGAATTCCTCGCAAACACGGAGATCAAAATCGGAGCGACTCCGCCAAGCTGTCGTCGGAGGACGAGCTGTGCATGGATTGAAGAAGTTGCAGAAGGCTCGAGGGCTTGAAGGAGCAGTGATGTATGGAGTGGAGGTTGCGCTGTCGAAGCTCAAGTCCATGGAGGGCGCCGCCGAGACCAACTCCATGACTGGATCTTCTGAACGCAGAGATTCGCTAGAATGGAGAGGAGATGAAGAGGCTTTGGGATTTGTAGAGGGTGTAAAGCTCATGATTCATATGTGTGCGGGGTAATGATTAGTATGGCCACCAATTAACTTTTGTAAGCTGGAGGAGTACGGTTGGATTTCTTATTGACAAAAGAAAAGGACGATTGGGTTAACTATTATTTCCTTTTCTATTGCACTATATATATATAGAGTTATTACAGTAGTGATAATCTTATCATTATTTCGATTCCACGATTTTTCAATTAATGAGTATTTTATGCAAAATACGCATTGATGGCATGTGAATCTATAATAAAAAATAACTAATAATCTTGTCGATTGTTATAAAAGTATTTTTCCAACATATATACATTTAGTGTTTAATTTCCGTTCCATTCCATGTTGGACAAAATTTTCTAAAGGAGAATTGTCCAAAAAGTCCTTAACCAATTATATGACGGCTTTTTAAGCCCCCTCAACAACTCTGATTTTTGTTATGTATGGATTGCGGTGACACTAATGTTTTTCCTTTATATCTATGAATGAAAATAGCATGTTTTTGTTCAAAAAAAAAATTTTATATGACGGCCAACAAGTCCTTAGCCAATTATATGATGGTCAATTCAGTTTTAAACTTTTTAATTATATTATTTTAGTCCTAAACATTATGCTAACTTGTCAATTTAGTTATACACCGTTTAATGATTTTTCACTTTAATTCTTTTGACCAATTTTGATCGAAAATCATCGAAATGAGGCATTTTTTTTTATTTTTTCTGATTTTTTTAATAATTTTTTTCCTTTCTTTCTTCCTTTGGCACGTCACTTGGTGAAGGCCGAGGTTGGCCTTGCCTAGCAAGGCCGGCAAGGCCCACTAGGCCAAGCAACGGCAAGGTCGAGCTTCGCCAGTGGTTGGGCGAGGCCAACCTTTGAAAATGCCTAGTAATGTGTTGATGTTAGATATTTTGTCGAGCATGTTAGTAATGAAGATTAGTTTGTGCCGTCGCACGTAAATATGTTTGGATTTCCTTCGATTTGCAGTGAGTAGAACTATTGTTTCTAAAGTTGTTGGTAATCGTAGTCGACGTTCCACCAAAAACAAAAACCTTTAGACTGTATTTTCAGCGTATAACGTTAACTTTCACGAGTAAAAAGCAACTTTTCATTCAACTTGGTTACTGCACATTAAATCACGGGAAATAGGTTTGTAACTGTCCTTAATTTATTATGAGATTAATAATATTTTTTGAACCATAGAAAAATAAATAACAAATAAATAAAATTGCATCATGTTTGACATAAACCGCCTATTTTGTATGCATCATCGCCCAAAAATTATCATGCCAGTAAAGCCCATAAATCAATGACAAATCACCAAAAACGGATAATCTAATTGAAATTCTCTCGTAACTTTACTTTTTGTATAGAAAAATTGCATTAATGGTCCTA
The DNA here is from genome assembly GCA_021437795.1 of Rhodamnia rubescens. Lineage (NCBI taxonomy): Eukaryota > Viridiplantae > Streptophyta > Magnoliopsida > Myrtales > Myrtaceae > Rhodamnia > Rhodamnia rubescens. The sequence goes on from JAILYA010000131.1 coordinate 290,297, forward strand.
AACTTTTACTCCATATACAGTCACGCCCTAAATCTGTAAAAATTTCATTAATGGTCCTAAATTTATCCTAAATTAATTTTTTAATCATAAAAAATTTAAGCTGTACACCTATGACAAATTTACTCTAAACTATTTTTTTATAGCAAACAACCCCAAACCGGTATACTTATAACAAATTTACTCTCCGTTATTTTTCATTAAATTGGATTAATATCATGAAAAATTCTAAACTAGTACACATGTGACAAACGGAGGGTAAAAATCCCAAACTATTACACTCGACAACTGTTACATGTTATCTAACTCAGTAATTTGATGGTAAAATTTAAGAAAACTAATAGATTAATTTGTACGAATTTGGGGTTCAGGTGGTCAAAAAATTAGTTGAGGATATATTTATTATATGTGCATCAGTTTGGAATTTTTCTTGGTGGTAACCAAAAGTATAACCCTTAGGAGATGATGCTGAGGTGGGCGGCCATCACACGGTGTGGCTAACCTGCACTCCCTTCTTCCAATCAAACCTTTGACTCCGAGAGTTCGAATCCTCCATATTTTCTCCCTTTTGAATTCCAAACTCTGTTTCCAATCAAACTTGTGTCATTGCCATGACGATTAAAGCTCGGGGCACGAATAAGCTGCTGCAAATATGCATGAGCTTTATTCAATTTATATCTGAAACCAAAAATCGAGCTCTAGGGCTTTATTCAATCGTTTCCAAATACTAACTCGGCCGCGAAGGATTCTCCAACTTCGAGGACGACAACGAACCCGACCATCATGGCCTCGTTCTCTCGATCTCCATTCGTTCGAGCTCACTAAGAACAAGCAAGCCAACTCAAACCGGCAAAATCAAATTCGACATTCCTCCTCCAAGGGCAATGGTGGCGGAACTTACCATGCATATGATATAACCACTTTTCTTCGATTAAATTACCATTACCAGGCTTTCTTTTTTGAGTTGTTTACTTCTATTTTGTTTTTAAATATTAAAGTTTCTATTGACTAACCACTTTTAATTATCTTGCTTACCAAGCTATTTGTAAAATTAATTTAACTATTAATTTTAAGTTTACAACATTTACTTGAATTAGTTATTAACGTTTATTTCAATGTTTTTTTTTTCATATTACCCATTTCTTTTTTTCTGAAAAAAAAATATTCTTCTTATATTTTTACCAACTTTTTTTTATTTACTTTTCGTATCAATGCCTCACCTACTATTATATATCTTTTTTTTCCACAGCTTCTTCAAACGCTATATCTTGTTTGGGCTTAGTTGCTTAAAGCTCGACAACTTCGTAAAGATTCTGGAAATGCAACTTCTTCACATAATCAACCTTTTCAAACGCTATGTCGTTTTCAATATTTATCATTTGTACTTTTGCTTAATTTTTCCGTTAATTATAACATCAGGAAATTCTGACCAAAAAAGATCAGGAAATGCAACTTCTTCACATAATCAAATAAGTTATACTTCAAACCACAAAAAATTAACAGTTACCATATGTTTAAAGTTGTCTGATTTTCCATTTTAATTTATTATGATGCATAGTATTTTTTTAGTAATTAATTGAATTGTTGTATCTAAATGTAAGTGAAATTTACTTATATTAAGTGAAACATATTCATGTCATCATGTAAGGTGTACCTTTAGGAAAGAAAATAAGTTATAATTCAAACTACAAATAATCTACTCATAAATTAGATCTCTTATTATTATTCACTTTTTACATTTTAGGTTAATTATAAATTAAATCGAATTCCTAAATTTCATAATCATAAATTATTTTCAAATAAGCTATATTATCTACCAATATATTTCATGATATTTTCTTTTCATAGGTTTTTCCAATTTTAGACTCGATAGGAGGTAAATGTTTAGAGATCACAAGCAAGCGGTTTTATTGTTGATATGACTGCAAAAAAAACCACGAAGAAAGACACCACTCCGTCAAGAAAACAAACACTTGGAATGAAAAAGAGAAGTGGAGCTACGGTTTTTGCTGACGTAGTTGCTACTTGGAAAAACTTTAGTAAATCACTCTAATTAAGGCTCGTAGTTTCTAAAGGGCATCGATAAATTTAAGGCATAGAAATGAATAAACGATAAGAAAAGTTAGCAAATTAAATGATAAATAAATAATTGAACAAAACATCGGTAAGTAACTCGGACAAGGGTTAGTTACCTCCATAGGGTTTTATTAGGAAAGACAAGTTAGTGAGTTACATTAATCTAGGATGGTAATCTCTAAAAATATTAGTAAATATATGAATTGCAAATCAACCCAGACAAAAATTGGTATAATCAAAAGAAAAGCAATTAGACATCGGTAAGTAACTCGAATGAAAGTTCTTACCGACAGTTACTGAAAGTTACCACCTTGTATTATAGGGATAAGGAAATCACGTTCCCTAAATCAAACCCGGACAAGGCAAAAGTTCTGTTAGTTTAAACTTTTAAACTTTTTCCCATCTTGAGAAAATTAATTTCGCCTTTTTCCTATACGAAATTATAAAATGAAATAAACTAAAAAGACAATCGGACACACATCTTTACAATCATATGCATTTCCTCAATCATCGAAGCAGCTAATGATTATGGCATGAAGTTCCTGGTTCGCTTCCCCTTGTGGGGGTGGGTTTCAACTTTTCTCTTCTAAAATGGTCCCCAATCACTTTATTTCTCCCTCTAGAAATTGAAAATGCCTTATTCACTTCATGAGCAGATTGAAAAATAATAATTTTTTGTGGGTTCAAGATTGAAAAATAGTTGTGATGGGTCGGGGCACACTTCCTTTTTGTTGACGGTGGATCATCAGTCGTTGCAATCATTGACATATTCCTCAGAATTCATAATAAAGTGATGCTTTTGGGGCATACAGTTGATATCTAAAAGGGAAATTTGAAGTTCCTTTTCCGTGGAATATGGCTTTCAGTCACGCGCCCCCCTTCACTAATCTAATGGAGTTCTCACCTTTAGCGGTACTTTGCGATATGAATCATGAAATTTATAGCATGATGTCTTTCCTTAGGTACGCGATTTCGTGCGTAAATGACATTTAACACTGGAAAGCATGTTTGTTAGCGTAGGCTCATCACCAAGCTGCACCGGCAAAAGCGTGGCAAAGGCATCTCTTCGACCACCGGCCCGGGATTAGGGTAATTTACCCTATTGCCTTTGGAAAGTAGAAGTGATCGAGGCAGGACCTAGTTCTTGGATGGGACCAAATTTTAGCTCAGGTCCGTCCCTGAGCAAAACAAATTCCAATGCAATACGGGAACCTGACCAAATTGGGCTAGACCGACCAGTTCAAGACAGAACTTGTTTGGTTTCCAGGGACAACTTGTTTGACTCCAATTCCTTAAACCTAAAACCAGCTTAGAACCGGTTCGATCCTAGGTTCGAAGGCCAAACCATCGGTACTACCCGGAACTAGCTCAATTCTCGAGTTAAACCGATTCCAAATCGGTTTTGTGACGCCCTGAAAATTAGACCCTCTGTACAAAGATCAAATTCAATAAAAATGATTATTATTGAATTTCGATTGGTATAAAATTTTGGATCGTAAAAAATTAAGGGACGAATTTTAGACGATTCCCAAAATGTCAATCGATTTAGATTAGATCTCAAAAATCTCGGTCGCCTCGATTTAGGATTTTTAATCCTCGCGTCTAAGCCTAATCCCGACCGAGCCGCACCGGTGAAATGATCGAAATACCCTCCTTTCGGTGTGCCAATTTTTCATTCAGTCTTAATTTAGCAAATTACCTTTTTACCCCTCATTTATATGCAAGAAGCCAAATGAGTTTGAATTGTGTCTTGATTGGTGGGACCCACATGTCAAACCCAACCACCAAACACTCAAGTCAAAGTCAATCCCTCACCTGCTCTCTCTCTCTCTCCTCCCTCTTCTCTCTCTCTCTCGTGACCTCTCTCTCTCACGATCTCTCTCTCTTTCCCTTTTATGTCTTCACCCGCACAACTCCACCTTCATCCTCCTCCTTCCTTGACCGTTGTTGTGCCGCCACCACCTCCGACCACGCACGCAGCCTCCTCCGCCGGCCACTCGGCCGCCGCTCCGCCGCCCGCGCGCCCCCCAGGAGCCCCCGATGCCACCCTCGCTCTGTTTTGGGGTTAATGGGCTGCTCGGGCTTCGACACACTTGTCGCCGCCCGGACCGCCACCAATCGTTGCATCATCATCCTCTCGCCCTCACCACAACCCTCTCAACCCCATCTCGCCGCCCGTACGCCGCCGGACCACCATCAATGTCCGCAAGCGAAACCCCTGTTTTGTGCCTTGTTTTTGGTCGCTCGAACCTTGCAACCGCCGCAATCGCTTTGCTCTCGCTCGCTCGCTCGCCGACCACCCTCAACCATCGTTCTCGGCCCCTCACCGTCCCCGAGCCGTTGGAAGTGGTTCGCCTCCCGTAGAGCTCGATTTCACCACGAAAACCCCTCCCTTACTCTAACTCGAGTCCCTTGTTTCGCGCTCGATTTTGTCCGGCCGCAGTTCCACCGCCTCCACCGGCGCCACCCGCAACAACCCCCGGAGACCCCCAACCCAAGCCAACCTTCCCCCGGCTCGTAAGCTACCCGAAACCTCACAAAACAGCCTTGACACCACCGTCCTACCCTATTTTTCCCTCGGTTCAGCCCCCGCCGCGCCTTTGTTCGGGCGGTGTAGCCATTGTTTCGGCCACCAGCCGCCATCCCGAATCTCGTGCCGTTGTCCCGCAGTGTTGCCGCCTCATCGGACCACCCTTGGCCAAGTTTGGAACCCGGAGTTTAAGTTTGGCCTCAAGTTGTCGATAGTCCTCACCGAGCCGTTCCGTGGTCGCCGCCCGAGTCAAGTCAGCCCGAGCTTGTTGATTTATGAGTTAGCCCCTAATTCTTGATTAGGATGCTAATTGCGTTTGGAATTAGATTAATTAGCTAATTATAGTGTTTAAGTAGTTTAATTATGGTCGATTTAGATAGAAATGTGGTTTAGGCTAAATGACCGTAATTAATTAAGTTAGTTGATTTGTTAGGTCGTCCGTGGCTAATTGTGGATTAGAATTGATTGATTGTGGTTGATTGATCGCGAGCGAGCGATAGGTTATAGAGATGAGCGCATGATTAAGCGCCAATTAGATCGAAATTGATATTGAAATCGCCTGGCTTCGATTGATTAATCGTCTCTTGAATTGTTGGATTTGAGTGCCGAAATCGATCGTTGATTGCTATGGGTGTTTGATTTGAGGTTAATTGCCTTAAATTACTTCAATTGTTAGTTGATATAATTGTGCATTCATGAGACCACGTATGAGATCAAATTGCATGTTTTAGCACGAAAATAGCCTTGGGCCAAGTATTTGAACAAGCAAGTATGAGCATTCGACTTAATTCAAAGAAATAAACCTGGCTGGATGTCGAAGTATTTGAGTGGTCACATAATGAGTAATTCCGACAATCATTGTCTTCTAGTTGGTCGGTCATAGCAATCATTGTATCGATTGTTGGATGCACGTCGGTCATTATCTTCTCATTGTTCGTTTGCCGGTCGTAACTTGTGAATGGCCGAAGCCTTTTAAGGATTCCTATTAGCTCCGTGCCGTCTTTTGGTTGGTCGAGCGGGGTCATATGGACTATCGGAAGCCATCGCCGAAAGTAAGGGACGAAGTCCCGGTCCTGTCAGGAGAGCACCAACCGACTAGTATCTTTGGGCCTACGGATCATTGCTAATAATAAATGGACTACGTATGATGTCCCTGTGCATGCAAGTGATGTGATGCTTTGCCAATGGATTGAATTTGTTGATTTGATTGTTAAGTCACGTCTCGCATTGCATTATGCATAGCTTCCGAAGGGTAAGCTTGCATGTGGTTGAGATATTTGTTCTGTGACGTTGTGGATGTTTCTTAGGACATTCGAGCGAATCAACACCCTAGCCAAGCTTAGGCGTTGACTTATTGAGATTTATTTCTCACCCCGTCGTTTAAACATTTCAGGTCCCTAGTGATAGAGCCCGTGGATGTTAGGGCATGGGTGTTATAGCAGATTTTGGGAGTAGATGAGGGCTTAACCTTACCCGACTGTGTATCGTTTTGAGGTTCTAGTGAGCCGCTCCGAAGAATGAGGTTAATTATATTTTCGTAGCTCAGTAGGGTTAAGACTCATCCGCTTTGATTGTATGAATGAAATTGTATTTTGTGAAATGACTGTTAGGGTTTTCTACCGTACTATCCCCGCCGATCTTGTTTATTTGGGAGAGTTACTCGTTTCGCATGTGCCTAAGTTTGTAAGTCGATAGTGTACCTAGGATGCTATCTTTCGTGACCTCTGGCGAGATTGGCGGGGATGTCGCGGTCTAGGCATCGGGGCATGACCTCCCCGCCCAAGGTGGTATCGAGCAAAGTCGGCATGATCTATCCGGTCATTGGCCCGGAGTAATAAGGAGAGTTGGGAAATGGGATAGTGAGTGGGTTAATAAGCGTTGTACATATGATTGCAACTATTGCTTTGAGTTGTGGGGCCGCCTTCGACCTCCCTTGCTATGGGGTGTACAAGACTCCGTAATCTACTTGCACAATGAGCAAATACGTGGGAGAGCACCCCGAGGACCCTTGGTTAGGCCCGCCAGGCCGATTGAGGAAATCCTGAAAGAAGAAGCTAGTGCACCACGTGCCGCTAGGCCTAATAAGCGGGAGTCGACTATGGCCGGGATCCTCCAAGCTTTGGGAGCTATTGGGGACCCGATGGGGCAGCAAGTGAGGAACCAAAACGCTATTGCCGCCGCCGCTATTGAAGCCCCACCTGTGAATTAGCCACCTGGAGCTACGAATGATGGACGCCAAGCTCAAAAGCTAGTGGAGCAATTCCTTAAGTTGGAGCTGCCTAAGTTAGCCGGGAGCGGAGATCTCGAAGATGCCACTTCGTGGATCGAGGAGCCGGAGAAAACCTTTGATCTACCGAGGTGCACCGATGAGATCAATGTCACCTTGGTTGTGTACCGGTTGTAAGGGAACGCAAGTACATGGTAGAGAGCTTCCAAGGACGGAGTCTTCCCCGATGGCATGGTCCCGACGTGGGATGCCTTCATGGAAGCATTTAATGAAAAATATTTCTCGATTAATCGCGAAGAAATAAAAGATGGCAGAGTTCTTTCGCCTGCGCCAAAACCAGCTAACAATAGATCGATATGAGGTCAAATTTGCTGAGCTATCTAAGTATGCCCCGAGACTAATTGAAGACCCTATGGATAGGGCTAGAAGGTTCGAAATAGGCTAAAGCTTGAGATCGAAGTGTCTTGGTACCATTTAACTTGAAGGATTACAATGACCTCTATGAGAGAGCCTAGATGGTAGAGCAGGATCTGGTCGAAAGGGCCGCCGTATCCTGGACCGCGATTTGTACCCTCAAATAGGTTTGATAAGCTATAAGGAAAAAGGCCGATGTAAGGTAACCGATTCCACATTTCACCCAATCGCCGGGGAGCAATCGGTAAGCCAATGCCTCGCTAAGATGATGTCCGCCGCCTATGTAACTAGAGGCATGGGTCCGCTCCGTGTGGGATACGTGGAGCCTCGCTTTAGATGCGGCCAGCAGGCTATCTCGGTGAAGGATCGCCCGTAGAGGCAATAAGTCGGCGGGAGCCACAACAATAAGGAGAAAAATTTGGGCGAAACGTTCTACCGAACTTTCGGGGTAGGCCCTAGGCGCAAGGACGAGTATTTGCGATCACCCGAGAGGAGGCAAAGGATTCGCCGACCGTCATAGGGACGGTCCTTGTGCACAATAGCATAACTTATGCTTTGTTTGACCCCTGGTGCTATGCACTCATTTGTTGCGGATTAGTTTGTTAAGTTGTCTCGATTTAAATGTAGTATCATTAGATGTTATTTTCAAGGTGTCTACACCTCTAAAGGATAGTGTAGTAGCTGTAGTAGGTCGTCCCGGATGTATACTAGTAGTAGATGGTCATGAGAGTAAGATAGGTCATTTGTACTTTGGAGATGTATGATTTTGATCTCGATCATGGACATAGATTGGTTGATGAAGCAAAGGGCCACGATGGATTGTTATCATAAGGCTATTCAATTTTAGCCGTTGGATGGGGCCGATTTTGAGTTTGTGGGAAATCGAGGAGGAACCTCGACCGTAGCGATCTCATCGCTGGAAGCAACTTGTTTGTTGGAGAGTGGTTGCCAAGGTTATTTGGCAACGTTAGTGGATACGTCCGTCAAGGAAACTAAGTTGGAGGATATTGCTTTGTAGTATGTAAGTTTATAGATGTTTTCCCCAAGAACCGCCTAAATTGCCGCGTAAAGAGAAAAAAAGTTCTTGATTGAGTTAGCTCCAAGGACGAAGCCGATCTCTAAGGCACCGTATAGGATGGCTTTGTCGAACCGAAGGAACTCAAGGTACGAGATGCAGGAGTTATTGGATAAAGGGTTCATCCGCCCTAGTGCATCACCTTGGGGAGCGCCGGTCTTATTTGTGAAGAAAAAAGATGGGTCGTTGCGCTTGTACATCGACTACGACATACTGAATCAAGTGACGATCAAGAACAAGTATCCACTACCGATGATTGATGATCTGTTTGACCGATTGCGAGGAGCATCGGTATTCTCTAAGATCGATCTACGGACGGAATACCATCGTTAAGGATTAAAAAGGGGGATGTACCGAAAACAGCGTTCGGGACGTGTTATGGACATTATGAGTTCACAAAGTGATGCCGTTTGGTCCGACAAATGCTCCCGCAACTTTTATGGATCTAATGAACAGGGTGTTCAAGGAGTTCTTGGATCATTTCATAATTGTGTTCATAGACGACATCCTGGTGTACTCGAAGAGTTCGAGGACCATGAGCAACACTTGAGGATAGTGTTCGAGACTCGAGAATGTATCGACTTTTTGCCAAGTTCAGTAAATATCAGCTATAGCCTTGTCTATGACTAAGCTGCTGAAAAAGGATGTAAAGTATAAGTGGACGGACAAGTGCGAGCGTAGTTTTCAAGAGCTTAAGCATAAGGCGACTACGGCTCTTGTATTGACGATTTCGTCCGGTCCCGGAGGGTTCGAGATCTATAGTAACCTGTCTATCGTAGATTTGGGTTGTGTTCTAATGCAACATGGAAGGGTAGTAGCGTATGCATCTCGCCGGTTGAGACCTCACGGGTCGAACTATCCAATGCACGACCTAGGGTTGGGCGTAGTCGTGTTTGCCCTAAAGATCCGGGAGGCATTATCTCGATTGGGGAAAGTTTCCAGGTATATACCGACCATCGAGTTTGAAGTACTAGTTCTCTCGGAAGAAGTCGAACATGAGGCGGCGTTAATGGATGGAGTCGCTTAAGGATTATGATTGCGAGATTTTGTATCATCCGAAAAATGCGAATAAAGTCTCGGATGCCCCGAGTATAAAATCGGTGATTGCTCAATTATGTATTCATGAGTGGCGTTTGCTTGAGCAAGTAAGAGACTTAGATTTCAAGTTAGAGATAAGTCGATTGTCGAGTCTTGTGACTATGTTGAGGATCGAGTTGGAGGTATAGACCGGAATTAAGACCCTGTAGTCGATGGACTCCACTATTCGAAGATCCTTCAAGAGGACTCGGCTAAGCGAAGGGCCGACTTTCAAGTGGTCGAGGATGGGATACCGAAGTTTCGAGGACCTTTAGTAGTGCCGGCCATTGAAAGTCTAAGAAATGATATCCTATTAGAAGCACATCGAAGCGATTCTGATATCCACCTTGGGAGTACGAAGATGTATCGAACCGAAACAACACTACTCGGTGGAATGGGATGAAGGCGGATATAGCCAAGCATGTGGCTAAGTGTTTAACCTGTTAGCGGGTCAAGGCACAAGCACTATAAGCCTAGAGGACTGCTGTAGCCATTGGAAATTCGGGAGTGGAAATGGGAGCATATCACGATGGACTTCGTGATGGGATTGCCAAGGAGTCAAAGAGGACATGATTCAACCTGGGTCGTGGTTGGCGTTGATTGACGAAGTCAGCACACTTCATTCCAAAGTATGAAAAGACTTCGCTTTGGACAGTATGCAAACTTATATGTGAGGCATATTTTGAGGTTGCATGGAGTGCTAGTGACGATCACTTCGGATGGAACCCCAAGTTCACCGCCACATTTTGGAAGAATTTGCGGATTGCTTTAAGAACGAAGCTCAGATTCGATACGACCTATCACCCGCAGATAGATGGCCGGTCCGAAAGGACGATTCGGACCTTGGAGGACATGCTGAGAGCCTGTGTTTAGGATTTCAATGGCAATTGGGAAGAGCAAGTTACATTTTGTTGAGTTCGCCTACAACAACGGTTATCGACAAAGTATCAAGATGGCGCCGTTTGAAGCTCCGTAGGGTAGAGCATGTAGGACGCCACCTGTTGGGATGAAGTGGGTGAAAGAAAGATCACCGGTCCTGAGTTAGTAGAGTAGTCTATGGAAGCTGCCAAGGTCATTAGAGATAGGCGATGACGACTTAAAGTAGTCGAAGAGTTATGCGAGATAGGAGGCGTAGGCCTCTAGAATTCCATGTGGGCGACTATGTCTTTCTCGAAGGTGTCACCTATGAAAGGGATATCTCGTTTTGGCAAAAAAAGGAAGCTAAGCCCTAGGTATGTTGGACCTTTCGAAATCCTGGAGCGAATAGGAAATTTGGCTTATCGTCTTGCGTTGTTGCCATGATTGGCTCGGATGCATAATGTGTTTCACGTGTCAATGTTAAGGAAGTACGAATCGGACCCTGCTCATGTGCCGAGTTGTGAAGAAATCGAACTAGATGAGCGAGATGCGTACGTAGAACGTTCGGTCGGGATCGTGGATAAGAAAGAACAAGTACTCCGGAGCAAGACGATCCCGCTAGTCGAGGTGATTTGGCAACACCATGGAACCGAAAGAGTGACCTGGGAGAACGAAGAAGTTGTGAAGAGTAGCTACTCTTATCTTTTTGAAGAGTTATAACTCTACCGCAATTTCGGGGACGAAATTTTCTAAGGTGGGGAGAGTTGTGACACCCTGAAAATTAGACCCTCGTATAGAGACCGAATTCAATAAAAATGATTATTATTGCATTAATAGACGAATTTTGGACGATTTCCGAAATGTCGATCGATTTTAGATTAGATCTCAAAAATCCCGTGTGATTTAGGATTTTTAATTCTCGCGCCTAAGCCTAATCGTGACCGAGCCGCACCCGTGAAATGATCGAAATACCCTCCTTTCAATGTGTCAATTTTTCATTCGGTTCTAATTTAGCAAATTACCTTTTTACCCCTCATTTATGTGCAAAAAGCCAAATGAGTTTGAATTGTGTCTTGATTGGTGGGACCCACATATCAAACCCAACCACCAATCACTCAAGTCAAAGTCAATCTCTCACCTACTTTCTCTCTCTCTCGCTGACTTGTTTCTCTCTCTCTCACGATCTCTCTCTTCTCCTCTCGTCGTCTTTACCCGCATTGACTCCACATTCATCTTCCTTCTTCCTTGACCGTTGTTGTACCACCACCACCCTCGACAACCAGCAGCCTCCTCCGCCCGCTACTCGGCCCACCACTCCGACCACCGCGGCCGGCAGACAGCCCCCAAGAGCTCCCGATGCCACCCCTGCTCCGTTTTGGCGTTAGTGGGCTGCTTGGGCTTCGACAACCCTTGTCGCAGCTCCGGACCTCCACCAACCATTGCGTCATCATCCTCCGCCCTCACCACAACCCTCTCGACCCCATCTCGCCGCCCGTACGCCATCGGATCACCATGAACAGCTCTACAAGTGGAACCCCCGCTTTTGGTCTCCCGAACCCCACGGCCGTCGTAGCTGCTTTGGCCTCGCTCCGCTACTTGCCCACCACCCTCAATCATCGTTCTCGACCCCTCACCGTCCCCCCGGGCTGTTGGAAGTGGTTCGCCGCCCGTAGAGCTCGATTTCAGCCTTGGAAACCCCTCCCTACTCCGAGTCGAGTCCCTTGTTTCGCGCTCGATTCTGTCCAGCCATTGTTCCGCCCCCATCGGCCCTACCCGCATCAACCCCGGAGACCCCCAACCCAAGCCAACTTTCCCCTAGCTCGTGAGTCGCCCGAAACCCCACAAAACAGCCCCGACACCACCGCCCTACCCTATTTTTCCCCTGTTTAGCCTGCCGCTCGGCTGTTCCAGAGTGTAGCCACTTTCCCGGCAACCGGCCGCCATCCCAAACCTCGTGTCATTGTCCCGGAGTGTTCTTTGCGCTCATCGGACCACCCTTGGCCAAATTTGGAACCCGGAGTTTAAGTTTGCCCGAGCCGTTTCGTGGTCGCCGCCCAAGTCAAGTCGCCCGAGCTTGTTAATTTGTGAGTTATCCCCTAACTCCTCATTAGGACGCTAATTGCGTTCGAATTAGATTAATTAGCTAATTAGGGTGTTTAGATAGTTTAATTACTATCGATTTAGATAAAAATGTGATTTAGGCTAAATAATCGTAATTAATTAAGTTAGTTGATTTGTTTGGTCATCTCGTGGCTAATTGTGGGTTAGAATTGATTAATTGTGGTTGATTGATCACGAGCGAGCGATAGGAGCGATAGGTTATAGAGACGAGCGCACGATGATTTGTCAATTAAATCGAAAATTGATATTGAAAGCATTTGGCTTTGATTGATTAATAGTCTCTTGAATTGTTGGATTTGAATGCCGAAATTGACAGGTGATTGCTATGGGTGTTTAATTGGAGGTTAATCGCCTCAAATTGCTTCAATTGTCGGTCGATATAATTGTGCATTCATGTGACCACGTATGAGATCAAATTGCATGTTTTAGCACGAAAATGGCCTTAAGCCAAGTATTTGAACTTGCGAGTATGAGCATTCGACCTAATTCAAATAAATGAACCGGCTAGATGTCGAAGTACTTGAGTGGTCACATAATGGGTAATTCCGACAATTATTATCTTCTAGTTGGTCGGTCCTAGCAATTATTGTCTTTCGATTGTTGGATGCGCGTCGGTTATTTTCTTCGGGCTGTTCGTTTGTCCGGCCGTAGCTTGTAAATAGCCAAAGCCTTTTAAGGATTCATATTAGTTTTGTGCCGTGTCGACAATCATTATCTTCGATTGGTCGAGCGGGGTCACATGAACTATCATAAGCCATCGCCGGAAGTAAAGGATGATGCCTGGTCCGTCAGGAGAGCACCCATTGACTAGTGTGCCGGACTTACGGATCATTGCTAATAATAAATGGATTACGTGTGGTGTCATGTGCATGCAAGTGATGTAATGCTTTGCCAATGGATTAAATTGGTTGATTTGACTGTTAAGTTGTGTCTACATTTCATTATGCATGGCTTCGAAGGGTAAGCTTGCATGTGGTTAAGATATTTGCTCTGTGACGTTGTAGTTGTTTGTTAGGACATCTCGAGCGAATCAATACCCTAGCTGGGCTTAGGCGTTGACTCACCGAGGTTTATTTCTCACCCCGTCGTTTAACTATTTCAAGTCCCAAGTGATGGAGCCCGTGGATATTAGGGCATGAGTGTTAGAGTAGATTTTGGGAGTAGATGAGGGCTTAACCTTATCCGATCGTATATCTTTTTGAGGTCCTAGTGAGCCGCCCCGAAAAATGGGGTTAATTATGTTTTACGTAACTCGGTAGGGTTAAGACTCATTTGCTTTGATTGTATGAATGAAATTGTATTTTGTGAAATGACCGTTAGGGTTCACTCTTGTACTATCTCGCCGATCTTGTTTGTTTGGGAGAGTTACACGTTTCGCATGTGCCTAAGTTTGTAGGTTGACGGTGTACCTAGGACGCTATCTTTCGTGACCTGTGGCGAGATTGGTAGGGATGTCGCGGGCCGGGGATCGAGGCGTGACAGGTTTTGAATCATTTTTATCAAAAAAAAAAAAATTGTACCCGGTAAAAAAATCGAACGATAATCTTCAACATGAACAAACGACGACATAATCACTTGATAACCATGTTTTCATAATGAAATGATATAGGTTTTCTATTTTTAATTATAAGAATTTGATTTTTTACATAAAACATGGCTCGGTTCTCGGTATCGATTAGCTCGGCTCTCAATTCCAATCTATTGGAATAAGGAGTCACAGGGGTGAGTTCTAAACTCCATCCGGCAACCGACCACTCCTAATAAGTTTGTGGGCTGGGAAGGCCTTACTTGGGCTTAACCGGGTCCTATAATGACAAGCTCTTGCTGGGCGCACCCAAAGATGTCTTTGGGCACTTTTGGCTCGGGCTGAGTGAGCCTTCCAAGCCCATGGATCGCTAGGCCCATAACAAGGTGTATTGGAAAGTATACCGTTGGGACCCACATATCATTTGCATAGAGCTTTAGGCTTTCATCATCTTATGATTCTCTCCAAGAAATTATTTCAATTATTTACACTTCTATTTTTTGCCTATAAAATATCAGTAAGACCTCTTTGCATCTTCATATCGATCGATGGGACGAAAGTTATTTACACTTGGAGAATGACAACTTAAGAAAAAGAGCAAGTTAATATTCAAGAAAATGTAAAATGATTAAAAGGAAAAAAAAAAAAAGTAATCAAGGTGTACACCCCACGTATCAATGGAGTGTCCGAGGCTCTTTAACCACCCGAGTAATTCTCATTAATGACCGATTGTTATCCGAGAATTCTGTTGTTGCAATTATGTTTGAAGCGAAAATAAAAATTGAGAAGTTTAGCATTATTGACAACTCAAGGTTTTGTTAGCTTCTTTACCAAAGTCATGGGAGCACTTTACCGATTCAACATTACAGGCATATACTACGATTACCTTTGAGGAGGTAAAGTTTGCCTTATTTTTTAAGAAGTAGTGCAGGGACTAATGATTTGAGGTAAAGAGCAACATCGAGGGTCCAAGAGCAGCAAAGGTAAAATCACGTACAAGTAAAGTCCATCATTGAGCCTCTCGAAGAAGAACGCCGCACGTAAAGCATAGTGAAGACAAAGAATGTTCTTCCTTCCGGCAACTTCAGACACATGCAAAATTTGTGCAAGGAGTTTTTTATATCCAATTGAGTTGCTTTTATTTTTAAACACTTTGAGTTTGGGTATAATATAGGTGTGGGAAACACTCGAGGGTATTGAGCAATTGTAACTTTGTTTCTCCGATTATAGTGGATTGTTTTTCTTGGCTCTCCACGTGATGTAGGTACCGACATTCGGACCAAATCACGTAAATCTCTAGTGTCATTTTATCATTCCCCGTTATTTCTCCAGGCTTTTTCGCATTGACTTAATTACAAGATTCTGATTAGTTTCCGCGTTAATATTACAATAGTCTTGAGTATGGAGGATAAATATACTTCCCACATGAGCAATCCCTATGGTTAGTTTTATATGCGTTGTCTTTTCTAGTAATGTAAGCAATTAATATCTAGAAAAACCAGATTGTTAAGTATGTTTGGGCACCTAACAAGGGATGGGCTAGGGCATTCGACTCCATGTGGCGAGCTCGATTGCTTCTATCTGCACAGTGCTACCAATTCCTTGTGGGCCACCGGCCCTGGCATAGTCCGAAATGGGCCATAAATTGGCAGTAATTGCATGGATCCTTGGGATTAGTCGGGCGACGCCCACATCACCCCCTCATAAAAAATATAAACAAAGAAAATGGTCCCACGAGAGTACGACTTATATTTAGTAGAAAGTTTATGAGATAAGTGTACCGGAATAAGGAAAAATTGTCTTGAAAGTACAATTGAGTCCTAAATTTTGCAAAACTTTCAATTAAGTTTTAAAACTCATAAAATTTAGTGCAATCGAGTTAACTCCATCCGACTTGAGTAATCAGAAAATCCCGATATGGCTTTTTAAATATTTTCTCTCTCTCACGCGATGATGACATGGCTAAAATATAAAAAATTAAGGCTAAAATGACGTCGTTTTTATCCAAATGTTATCTTTAATATAAATTTTATTTAAACTAAATTAAAAATAAGCTTAATTAATAATAAAAAAAAGGTAAAATGACAAGGGCCTCGCCGCCGCCGCCCCACCATCAATGGAAAGGGCGGGCAATAGTGGGGATTGCAAACTAGTGGTCGGAAAGTGTTGCTAAGCTCGGCCGGTGGTCGACCACCACTAGTGGCCCTCCCCCGATTTAGGGTAGGGCTACGACCCTCCCTTGATGCGGGGAGGGCCATGAACCTCGCCAAGGCTATCGACCATTGGCTGGCCATCCCCTACCATCGACGGCCCGACGATGGTGCGGCAATGGTCCTTTAGGTCCTCACCATTTGCCTTGTTCCCTTAAAAAACAAACAAACGATTAGTAGAGTTTTTTAGTCTTTCTTAAATGATATTTAGATTGAAAAAATCATATTTGGTCAAAACAACATCGTTTCAATCTTATCCTTCAAGTTTTAGCTACATTAGCGCCACGTAGGAGAGAAAAAACAAATAATAAATAACAGTAGCATTTTTGGATAGTCAAATACAACGAAATTAATGGAAGGGATTGATTGCACAAATCGATAACTTTTAGGACTTAATTATGCCAATTTAACAAGTGATAGGACTTGATTGTATTTTTGTATATTTTAGAACTTAATTGTACTTTTGTAACAAGTTTTAGGACTTCCCGTATACTTATCCAAAAGTTTACTTATAGGGAAAATTACAAAAAAAATTCTTAAATCTATTGTATGAATACTAATTCAATCTTAAACTTTTCAAGGAGATGAGTAAGCTTCCCCTTTTGATTCACCATATTTGATCAATATACTATAATTATAGGATACTCTATTATCTCGAATTCTTTTCTCGCTTGCTCGTTAGTCGGTTGGTCGAATTCAATTTGATAATTTAGTCCTAATCCTTTTGAAGATTTGCCAATATAGTCATTCCAATTTATTTAGGCCGTAAATCGCAACATGATAATTTTTGCAACATTTTTTGAACATTTTATGAATTGTTTCATGTTTTTGTTATTTTCGTTTTTCCTTATTTCACTCCGCCGGTCACCATGCCTCTACTCTAGCCACTTGGTGAAGGTCGATTTGGCGAGGGACCCTCGCCTAATTCTAGGCAAGAGCATCACAACTCTCGCCCATGGCTAGCGACCTTTGTCGGAACATCATCGAGGCCTTGGTTACCTGTAGAGGGAAATAGGCAAAAAAGAAAAAGAAAATAAAATAAAAGAAAATTTCAGTAAATTTACAACAACAACAAAAAATTACAAAAACGTGCTCGCGCATTGGTTATGCCACATAGGACGATCGGAGTCTACGTCGCGATCGCTTGCCAATATTAACGGGAAGGACTATATTGACAAATTGTCAAAATGTTTATGACTAAATGAGCTAAATTGAAAAGTATATGACTAAATTGACATACATACAATAGATTTAGAACCTTTTTTATAATTTTTTCTGTGGTTAGACATCTCCAAAAGATACATTTACTAAGTTTTAAAGGTGCCTCAACTTTTTAATTGCATTTCCATATCTACAATTGGGGCTCAACTTTAGAAAGTGAAGGTTAATATGACAATACTTCAAATGGATGGACGGAAGCATGTCATATGTATGCAATCCACGACTTGTAATAAATGCATCACCTAGCATTATTTTCAGTAGTCAGTGTAAGTTAGATATAAATGAGATACTCTATTTGTAAACCCCAACAAGGTAGAGAGAACTCCAGGTGACCCAAATTGATATGAGAGAGATGGATTTTCTCTTGTCGACAAACCAATTTATTTATTAATATCAACTCAATGAACACTTTATCGACAAAAGAAAAGCTATGTAACGTTCACCGGTTGTCACGGGACTATCGTGTTGGCTACCATGCAGAAATTGATGGGATGGAAGGGACAAAAATGATTTGTGAGTTAAACACGATTTTCCGGAATTAAAGCTGTAAAGTTCATCCTAGACAAACAAGAAAACTACTGTCACTAGATTCAAAATTGAAAATCTACCATACAAAACCAAGGGCTTCGTTGGAAGTTCTCCCCTAATAATGACATTCGTCGTCTTCCTGAAGACAGCCTTAATTACCAGATATTGTTCATTTAATACGCAAAATTTTTAACTGACTTATGCAACAGGCTATAAAGAAAATAAAATATGGATTTGATATTGTAAACAAGTGCAATCAAATTGAAGTTCAAAAAAATGCATCATGCCATTAATTTATATAAACTTCTTGGGGACCTTGGATAGCTCTATTCCCCATTCTAATTGCTAGTTCTCAATATGATCGCGGGGGATTCTCTCCCTCCTAGCCAATGGCAGGTCAGTAATTCCACCGTAAATGGACTTGTCTCAATTAGGCACGGTGGGCCCCATTATTCCTATGGGACTTTTCATTTGGTGAGAGAATTCCTATCTTGTTTATATTTCACTTGTAAATAAAGTTACCATGTTGTCAATGATATTATTTGCTGAGATTAATATTTCCGAGAGCTAGCACGAAATTTTTCATTATGGTCTCTGGACTATGTTTTGCTACCTCTTAATTCCCGTGTTAGTGCACCTGTAGTGAGTAATGAAATCACCTATTCATCAGTACCATTGACACTTTAAAATGTGTAGCGAAACTTAATTGGTACGTTAACATATTTTATAGTAGATAAATTGCAAATATGACCGAATAAAGGATTTACCACAACCAAAAATCAAGGTTGTCTATTCGATAAGTTCGATGTTAATATATTATATCCGTTAGTCACACCACACTCATATCAAATTGACGAATATCCTTAAACATTTCGGACGAGAGATCGCTATTGAATTCTTAAATATCGTTTTCATCTAGAATATCGACGATTCATTTACGTTAATCTACTGGTGAAGAAAGCGGAAATAGGTTTTTTTAAATGAAGGAGATAAGAAAATTATAGACAAAATGCATTCATTTATAAGCACCATTAATTATTGCTACGTCATGGGAGATATATATACCCTTAATAAATGGGATACAATAAATAATGTACCCTTTTCGGAAGCATGCGAAATATATACTCTTAATAAATGCACCATAGATGTATATGTTTCCGAAGTTAAGTGCCTACCTCTCCCCCTCTCCCCCAAGGAAATATTTACTATCTTTATAAGAAAAAAAAATTATTATAGTCCTATATAAATAGTCTCCCTAAAATTGGGTACAGACGAGACATTTAGTATGTAAAATGATAGAAAAAAAAATACAAAAGCCGACCTAAGTTAGTATGAAATCATTTACTGGAAAATCGAAATTATTATGCCTTAGGTCATTAACAATGTAATGCTATCAAGATACAAGTGATAAATTGAAAGTATTCACCTAGTAATTCCCTTGATTTTCTTCCTTATTCTAAGATTCTTCCTATGAATTTTTTTATATATACTTAGTTCTGTGAAGCGTTACTTGAATGTGTAGTGTACGCAATAAACAATAAATAAGGTCGGCGGGAATCCCGTCATTTCATCATTATGCAACAATATGTAACACCCCCTCACTTTCATTTAAATCAGCAGAAATTTAGCGATAGAGACAAGACGAAAAACTTTTCCAAAATTAAATAAATTGTTCACAAATAACCAGGGACTCGACCCATCGTTTCAATTTGAAATACTTTCAATTGCATCGACAGATAAGTCGAGTTTACATGTTAGAGCATTTGGACTAAGCTTGAAACGTTTGCAACTCTAGGGTTTTAACTTATTTACTAGTGAACAATCTCCAACCACACAACCGATAGGGAAAATTACTCTATCGGTCCGAAGCCCGTAGCATGAATAGCAATTCAACTCTAAACTTTTTTTAATTTTGCCGTTTTGTCCAAAATCTTCCGGTCAATTTCACAGAAATCGCTAATGGGATGGTGTGCCGTGTAAAATGCCCGGCGATGATTGGCTACATGGCACTTTGTATTGCCGGTGAAAATTGATCGAATGGACTATCCTGAAATTTTGCAAAAGAGATTGGGACTATTGAAAAATTAAGGACCGAATTAACATTCACACTATTAACTTAGGACTAATCGGATAATTTTCTTCCAAACTAACATTAACAAGTGCTATCAATAGGAGTGAGCAGCCCTAGGATCGGTCTAGGTTCAACCTAGAATCGAAACCTACCCATCGAAACCTAGAACCTACCATGCATACACTAGAATACATCCGATTGTGAGTTTCGTGTCGGTTTTAGAGTCTACCTAGATTTCAAGTGTATTTTTAATTGAACGATTATAATGAGTTATCAATTCTAATGACCACTATTTATTGTTACAATTCACTCGACCCTAACTCATATTTAGATACAAAAAATATGAAACATTAACAATATAAAAGTTTCGGTAATGGATATCACAAAAAATGGAAGATCGGATTAGTGATTACAGATTACACACTTGTCATTGGATGTCATGAAATACTGCACACTCGCGTGATGTTATAGAACAAGAAAAAACACAAAGTCAAAATCCATGTTTCACTTGGAATTTTTGAACCCTTTCGTCGAAATCGGTTCTCCAATTTTTTAAATCTCGATCACCACTATGCATACTCTAAAACCTAAAATCGGATACATTCCTATCGATTTAGTTCTCTAAATGCTAAATTCTATCTTGAAATCATGTTCACCCCTAACTATCAAAGTAACGCGATCAATCCCAACTCATTCAAACCGAAGTTCTCTTCAGGACAATGGCAGAGTAGTAATTTCGATCATAACTGAGAATTGGCTCAGTTAGGCTTGATGGGCCCCCCATCAGTCCAACGGGACCCGCAGGAGAGAGAAATCTTTTGTCTCTATTCTCCTGTGGCCATGCGTTTTCGTTTTGGAGCCAGTAACGGCATTAGTCTCATGATTGTATTCTGGGCTCTTCTACAAGCCAAGTTAATCGCCTCCATTTCGTGGCTACAAAAAATAATAAGAATAAGAAATGTGTTTTGGAATTTATTAAGATCAATTTACAATATTAATTTACTTAGTGATACGAACAATGATAATTGAATTTCATCCGCTTATTTAAAAGTTTATTTCCAATTCGACACGTCATTTTAATAAATCAAAATTTAGGGATCAGTCTTAATTATAAAAAAACGAGTTATTGTCTTTCCCTTTGCTTCCTCTTTTCCTCTATATATCACCTTTCTCTCTTGATTACTTTTCACCCCCCTCTCTCTACACAAACCATTGTTGTTGTTGTCATCGTCATCGTCGCCATGTCTGGAGAAGGAGATCATGTAACTTTCCCATGGAAGAGCCCACCATGGGATTTTGCAAAGCCTGATAATTCTGCTGGCGACATTGGAGACAGATTAGGTAAGAAGATTGCTTGCTCTAGCTCTCATGCCCAGGCGGCGGCGGCAAAGGAGCTCGACCCAGTGCCGACCAGGAAGCGAAACCGCGACGTGATCGGAGGTGAGGACAAGAGCGGAAAAGGCGAGCTCGCTGCGAGCGAAGGGAAAGCTGTCGGCGAATCAGACCACGATATCCACATATGGACAGAGAGAGAGAGGAGGAAGAAGATGAGGGACATGTTTGCTAATCTCCATGCTTTGCTCCCTCATGTCCCTCCGAAGGTCGTAAGTTCATCGTTTTTGTCCCATCGATCTTTGCTGTTCTTGCCTCACTCTGAAAACGACAGAGATGTGAAGAGCTCGTTCAGAAAAAATGAAGAGAGAAAATCAAATGGGAAACGATAATGGTCTCGAGCTCTCTTGATGGGAAGAAGATTTGCTTACACTTGCATTTAATGCTTACATAGTGAGGAACTATAGAGATTTAATAATGACATCATCATTGGCTAGACCTATGATACTTGCATAAAAAATCTTGATTTTATGAAGCACAAGATGATTGTTTATCAATTGAATTCCATCGGTGGAGAAACCAAAAATTTAACTGAGCAACATTTTCCCATAGCCTGTATAAAAGAATTTGAAGAGAATTTTTTTGTTTTTTTTTTTTTGTTGGTACTTTTGATTTCAATTGCACTAACACATAAAATCAATGGGCACACCCAGATGTAACCTGTAACTGTTCTTAAGTCTGGCTCATCTCTCTACACAATGGTTTTTCTTCTGCAGGCTGACAAATCTACCATAGTGGATGAAGCTGTGAGCCACATCAAGAACCTGGAGGACACTCTTCAAAATCTGCAGAAACAAAAGCATGAAAAGTACCATTGCACAGCGGTTTTTAACTGCGAGCCGTCAGCCACGGCCAATTCCCAGAGCCTAGCCTGCGATTCTAGGGAGGCTTTCTTGGCCAGTCAAGGGTCTGCCAGCAATTTGCCCATCAGTGCCGCAAGCAGCTCGGCGTCATCTCCAGTCTTCCGACATCCTATAGCCTTCCAAACTTGGTCTTCTCCCAATGTTGTTCTGAACATCTGCGGCGATGAGGCGATGATCAGCGTCTGCTCGCCCAAAAAACCTGGGCTGTTCACTGCTATCTGCTATGTGTTGGAGAAGCATAAGATCCAAGTGGTATCCGCTCAGATGTCATCGGATTATAGCCGAAGCCTTTACATGATTCAAGCTCAAGTAAGTTTGCTTCTAGTTCTCCAATATCAAGTAACGAAATGCTATTGCGCTCTGAATTAATCGCTGTGGTTTCGGTCCACATTTCACCGATAAAAAGAAGAAGATGAAATTGATTATGCAATGAGAGGAGTGTATAGCAATTGCACACACATTTTCGACCATTGAGGATGTCATCTTCAAAGCATGGCAACCGTTACCGCTAGTAGGATCGGAGCTCCACCATCTTTGCGGGGATGGATTGGCCTAATTCCTTTGATAAAGAGTAAACACAAGAACTCCGCTTCCACTATTCATCTGATTGAATATAACCCTTTTTGTTGAGGCCTGGATAAATTCTAACAGACAACTCAGTACAACAATTTAGCATTGCAGACTAAGTTACCTAACATAGTTGTACGCTATTTTCATAAGTAAGTTGATTGTTTCTTTGTATGTTTGAAATTAGAACTTTGCTAGAACTTTGCCCTAGACTCAAGTAGATTAAGTGATTGATGAGCATCACCCATATGTTTGAGTTCGATGCGCCATGGATGACAACTCTAGTGAATTACACTGGTTAAACTTATATTGCAATGTTTACCTAACCCTTGTGACCTCATATATCCTTTATTTCTCATTTGATTATCTATGCATTAGCTAGAAGGGTGATATTTGTTGTTCGTTAAATGTCCAAATAAGAGGAAGATTAAGACTATCCTACAGTTCATTAGCTGTGGTAAGCGTGGGGCAGAAGCTGAAACCGGAACAGCCGAATCTCTCTTTTTTCTTATTGTTTTGTGAATGACGAGAAAGCTCCCTCTAAACCTCAAGCCCGTGAAACGCACCATAAGTTCGTGGACCCGGCGAGGCATAAGTCAAAGTCTAAGAGTGTCGGATGGTTGCCCTAAAAATGAGATCGTTAGCGCTTAATCGCATAGAAAACCTATAGCAAGCGCCTAATTATACAGTTTAGTTCCTCAACCAGTAAGCCAGTCTCAACGGATTAACAAGCAGTCCTTGTGAATAACATATAAATCCCCAAAAGCTAATCAGCACCTAGATAGAAGTAGAAACGTGAGGTGAGTACTTCTGCAGATTATGCACATTACTGGTGACTATAATCAGTGTGTTTTTGCACTTGTTTTTGCTGTGTTATATGCACATAACAAATATCGCCATCCAGTGAGGGACACAGTACAACTTCTTCAATTGCGCAGGTTGCAGGAGCTTCGGACCAACAAGCAAAAGTTCTCTCAGTCGAAGAGATATACAAACAAGCCGTGACGGAGATCATGGTCTGGACCACCTCTTGATTTCGAGAACAATATCGGGTTAATCAAAGTCGATATTTGTCGAACTAATGTCATGAAGCTGTTATTCAAGGAGCGGTAATAGCAGATGAGGTTATGTATGTGGTGCTTTTCGCGGGCAATGTGCAGACGCATAAAACCCTAAACTAGCAAATCCTGGTTTCTTTTTGAAGGCTTAATTTCCTTGGTGTTCTTACCTAACAAAAGCTTCGAAGCATGTTTAAACGTCGACTACTCTCACCAAAACGATTCAAGAGCCTTGATGTCATGATCTTGAGACGAAGAGCGTGAGAATCGATTCTTCTCACAAATGGGTTTCGAGGCCTTGATGGCACGATCTCGGATTGAATGTTGCAAGCTTTGGTTTAGAAGATTGTCGAGGTCATAGTGACTTAATCAGGCAAACTTCAATTGGAATACAGAACTCTTCTAGGGTCCTGATGACTGAAATCCGACAAACGTCGCTCCATGGGCGTTGGTCTGTTGTTCTAGCAATGAAGAGTGATGCTCACTAGAGAGGAGAAAGGGGAACCCTTGGTGCTCATTTTTGCTGCTAGTTCATGATTGTTTTATTCGCAATTTCAATGTTTAACAATCATCCACTTTGAATTTAAATAAATTCCTAATCCATACTGATTTATATTTGGATATGTGTTCAGCATCATAATCAATGAAGGAGTTGAAATATAGTGCATTGAGCTTCACTAGTGAAATTTGAGAACCAAATGTACCAAATCTTCTAATTAGCAAATTGAGGAAAAAAAATTAGAAAATTGAACTCAAAACCTCTTGAATCTGATAAGAGTGAAGAACGACTTGGTTAAACTCTCGTTCCCGTTTATATCATGGAGAATGGCAACGGTACATTTATTTGCAGAAACTGTCGATGCCCAACTTTCACAACCTGCACGTAGCCGATTCACGTGCTCCATGGCCCATAATCCGCACATCATAGATAAAGAAGTCCCCAGAGCATTTGCTCTTGGGGTACTCTGATGCTTAAATCAGTAAGTGTGCGTGATCTTCGTTGTTAGGTGTCGTGATCACCTTAGAGGTTTGTACGGGCATCCCATGACATGATAATAGACTTATCAAATGGGTGGGTCGATCGGATTTTGACCGATGCTAAAATTGATCCATATAACCCGTTAATGACTATCGCGACCTAAAAATTTCTAGAAATTTCAGGCTAATGAATTATCGGGTTAATTATTTAACTAACTTAACTCGGACTCTCCCAAGTCCATACTAAATCGCAACTTAATGTTCAATTGATTAACATGCAACATATTTTGAATTCGGAGTCGCCACTAATCATTTACAGGTAAGTCGATTAGAAACCTAAACAAAATAGTGGGAGAACTATTTTATTCCTACGAATCAAATATTAAGAGTCTAGAGACTTAGTTACATTAATTTTTCAATTAATGCCATTTCGGTACCTTTTTCATGAAAAATGTTTGATTTGGCGATTTAATGAATCATTACTTGAGGTTCAAAGGTGCAAATTTTTGGGTTTTTCTTTTTTATGAGAATGTAAAGAATTAAACTTTGTACAATACACGCCGTGGGTGATTTTTTAAAAGAAGATGCAGTCTATCATAAATATTTACAAGACAAATTAACGTGCAATTTATTACATGATGCTAAATTTTGGGATATGCGATGTGCCCAAAACGAACAAGCAAATATTCAAATCAAACGATTACATCTTTGCATATCGAGGTAGAGAAAACTACTTTCTATTGCTCAAAATCTTATACACGTGCAAATTGTAGTTTCGCTTTGGCATTCGAAGCTGGATGATAGTGGCTAGTCATCGGAGATGGCAAACAGCGGCGTTCTTTGGATGATGCGAGGCAAAGCATATGTTGGGATTTGTCGAAAATGGTGCTCGATTGACGCTCTTTTCTTTACTCTCAAATTTTCTCCTTTGATTTTTCTCAAGAATTGTCTTTTTCTCTCTGAAAATTCCTTTCAAAAACTCTCCAAATTTTCTCTCTCCAAAAGCCTTCCTCCCTAATTCTCAAGAGCTCTTCTCCTTTTATAGCCCACTTCTCTTCTTCTCTTGAATTCTATACATCTTTATTTTTCTCATTTTTCCACTCACCATTTACTTTCATAATTTCTCCCACTCACTATTCTTTTGAGCATCCAAGAGAGTATCCAAATGAGCATCCAAGAGAGTCTACTGAACCTTCTTCGGTCCGAATTAAATGCAAATATAGTGTGTGCTAAAAATAAATATGAGAGGTGATTTTTTTTAGAACTAAAATTAGTTTTAATTCTTATGTAGAAATAACTAAAATAGATTAGTCAAAATTTAGGTGTCAACAATGCCCCTCTTTGAGTGGAGGCTGCAGATGTTTCGCTCAAAGACAAATCGAAGCCTAAATTTTGACCATGCAAATGATGAATGATCTTTTGGATGGGAGTTTTGATCCCATTTTCTAATGCAAGAAGCAATGATGCATGATAAACGAGATCGTAAGTAACAAGTGCTAAAGCTTATCTCCCCCAAAAATGGATTGGAGAAACTCGTGCATGGATCACATATGAAAATACATGTTCACCAAATATCTCATTATGCCGACGATTCCCTTAATCTCTAAGCTTCTTTTGTGGACACAAGGATCTCGGTAATTCGGGGGCCTTATCTATTACCAAAGACTTTTCTCGGTGCGAAACAACGTGAAATATGTAACATGAAGAAATTTACTTGAGTTGTGGTTCAAGTTGCACCATCTTGTCTTTTGGGGCTACCATCGTTTTGTGGCTATGAGTCGGTAAGACTCTTCTCGCGACCTCCTCCGTTTTAGCGGGTCACAAGTCAGCTGAAAATGTCTCTTGAGACCACCTCCGTTTTAGCGAGTCATCATGAGTCGGTAGAAATGTCTCTTAGGACTCCTCCGTTTCAATGAGCTACTGTCTCTTGGGATCACTTCCGTTATAATGGGTCATCGTGAGTCGGTAAAAATATCTCTTGCGACGTTCTCCGTTTTAGCAAGTCTCTCCGTATTTTTGCTATTCTCCGTATTAGCATGAATGCAAGAGATGATGTAACGCCTGAAACTTGCCCAAGACGAGACACAAAAAGAGTGTGATACATACCTTATTAGTATGCACACAAAAGGATTATGCCACGTGAACCTTATCGGCGTGATCATAAAATAGGTATGTCGCACGAGCCTTATCGGTGCGAACACATATGAAGGTTGTGTCGTATGAACCTTATCAGCATCGCCACGAAGAGGGATTAAAGTGACAACCAAGGTCAATTTTGGAAAGGGTTCGGAAAACTTACTTGAATTTCTTGAGCACTTCTTAAGTAATGGCTAAGCTGATCGCATCATACTTGTTCATTCACTTAAAACCGAGCTACAAATAATAATGTTCATGTAATATCACAAGTAAAAACTAGTTCACGTTACCAAGCTTTTACTAGAGATTTTATCAATGAGGAAACATGTCGATCCTTTTGATAAATTCGATCAAATTGAATGAGGAACCTTTAGTTAGAAAGGACTTTAACTCACCCTCTTGAAACGATTTGGGTTGAAGATATACTTACCTAAGGATTTGAAAAACTACCGAATGGCATTTGCCAAGTAAGGTTTGTTCATTTAATAGTTATCGGATGAATTTCAAGACCACATGAGGTGATTAGAATAGCGGAATTGCGTTACCTTTCGAGAATGTCGGAGGTAACATGTGCAAGCATACGTGCTGAAATTCATTAATGAGATCATGCACAACTACTCGTTAAGCTTGCATTATCAATTTCTTTTGCTCTTGTCGAGCATGATTAGAAAAAAAATGTGCATTTTGCTCACATGCCATAATTATTCATGTGGTTCATGTATAACTATTCTGTCAAGTTTGCATTACCAATTTCGCTCGGGGAGGTTGTCACATTGTGAATACCTCGAATATAACATGAATGGGGAACTTTAGTCCGAAAGGGCTTTCTCTTACTCTCGAGAAAAGTTTTTTATCCCGATTGCAGGATTCAAGAGAAATCACTCAATCTTACCTTATCACATTCGAGAAGGATCCGAGTAATCTCGTAGTTGGTACAACCGAGCCGATCTAAAGGTCTTGATTAGGACCGTATGTAAGCTAGGTCAAAGGTTTTCAAATGGGACTTCAAGTTGAGTCAAGACTTATGAAATGAAGTTCTTCATTATCTGCCATGGGTTTATAAGTTAAGAACCCCGCAAATATGAGAAAGAAATAATCTTGCTCGAACTTCTTCAAGTGATGCTTAAATTCATTTAACTCTATGCTAACTCAAGTGTCCTAGTCGGAAGAGACTTTGAAGGGTCGTAACGTAGGTTAGGATAATGGACTAAGAAACAAAAATGCTCGTTTTGGCTTAGAAAATGTATGAAAAGTGGCTTGATATTAGTGATCACCGCATTCTTACCACCGATTTTGGCCGTTTGGAGTACCATCATTGCTTGAGGATGGTATGAACTTATGCTCGAGGATTGCATTTTGCAATTTAACACTTCTTGGGGATTTTTTTGCTAGTCCTTTTAGGATTCACTAGAGAAATGTTCATTTAAATTTAGAAGTATTTACAAATGAACAATTAATTGAATGGGCATTGGCCTTGCTTTTGATAGGCACTTTGTTTTTTAGATGCCTAGAAATTTTCTATGGGATCAGTATTTGCCTTTTTCCCTTTTTTACTCCCGACTCTCTTTTCTGCTACATTTTTTTAGCATCTTGATGAGCTCATTTGGGGATTTTCTATTGACCCGACTTTTCAAGTCGTTCTCCTCAAAGATGGGCCATATTTGCTTTGGAATAATAATGATCACCAACGAGGGCTTTAGAAATAGATTTGCGGGCTCATGTGGGCTATGCAAATGGATATAAATGTGTAGGATATAGGAACAAATGCTCTTCGTCATCTTGAGGTACTTAAATTAAAGTTCGAGTACAATGCAAAGAAACACATGAATATTAACGTTAGTCCGAGCAAAAAAATTTTAACCATTTACCTTGTGACGCAAATGGAATTACCTCTATTTTTCCCCAATGTAGGGTGGTTATTGACAAGGGTATGAAGTGAAACATCCGCTCAAAGGGACTAACAATGAAATGTAGAATGAATGCCACCGTCATTTCAACCATCGTGCCCTTCGCGAGAAAATCCTTTACCTCGAGGAAGTTTAGCTCGCTTAAGAAAATGTTCTTGGGACATATTTGGAAAATGATTGCCTTTCATCATTCTATCATGCCCCATTACGTACATTCGGTGTATCTTGTATAGTTCATGCTCCTTATTCAGAGTTGATAAATTAAACATGAAGAACAATCATGCATAAATCATGCTATGTATGAGTATTTTTGAGCATACAAAATGCAGCAACTTTTTATCTTGGCGAATAAATCACTCAAGCATGTAAGAAAAGTCTTAGGGACGTGGATCGTGAATTGCCCCTTGCTCATGCAAAGGAATTGCAAAACTTAGCTATCTACCTTGAGGCATGAGATTGTCGGAGGTCCCAAGATTTTCTGATTTCATTGAGTTCCAAGGAGAAGGGATACTTCCCTGTTTGGGATAGCGACGAACCCCGTATAAAAAAAAGAGAAAGTGTCAATGTATGTTCACATATTCTAAAAGAATTGAAACGATATCAGTTTACCCTTGTATGTACTTCTTGCAAACTTGAATTGAAGAGGTCCCTTCATTTGGATCGGGTTGTATGTCCCTCCTAAATTTGGTTTGAGTCAAAAGTTGGACTTCGGCTTTGGGTAGGCAAATCACTTATGCCCTTCATGTAGAGATTGGGCAAGGCCGTTTGAGGATCGATTATGCCTAGATTCCTCATCTAAACTCATTGAGTGATTTTTCAGTTTGTTTTAAACTTCAAGTATCGACTCTTCGAAAACTACTTAAGGGTTTATTTTTCATTTCATTTTTTTCATCTCCCGTCAAAAGGAGAAAAAACATATGAGATATGAAATCAAAAAGGATAAATTAGAATCGATACCGAGTTACCCTTCACTTGAATTTTCCTTTTAGGTGCTTTGCGATTTTATTTTACTATCTTCGCCGCTTGGTGAAAAATGAATGAATGAATTTGTAACCATCATGGTTTCAAAATTGCTCCAAATTTTTCGGGTCGAACTTCAATAGGCACTTTGGACCGTCAAGTAAAAAGTTTTTGTTAATCTTTGTACATAGATGACAACCCCAGGATCGAACCCGGGCCCTTCGGACCTTGTCACTCCCCCTAACCACTAGGCTATAGCATTGTTGGCATCCATTAGAGTTCTCTTTTACTATAAAGTTCTCGAGGTAGTCGACAATCCCCTATCAAGAATGAAATAAGCTTAATTTAGAGTTTGAAATGACTAAGGGCCAATTAGAACGATACAAAGTAACCCAACTTTGAGCTTGTTCCGGTTTTTGCTCGCATTTTCCTATGTGAAGCATTTTAATGCTTCTCTTCATGGCGTTCAATGGATTTGTCTCGAGTCTAATCTAACAAAGAATTCATGCATTTGAGCATGATAATGCTCATGGGTAGTCTTGGTCCTTGCCCCTAGATTAACTCTAGAGGTTAAAAAAGAATGTCCCACATGGGGGACAAAATGGTACATTCATTCGCGCATGTGCTTGCTTCCCTTGAGGATTCCTAGTGATCGGCGAATTGTGCCCTAGATCAAGTACGTATGAGCAATGTTAAGGATCCATAATGGTTGGCTTCAAATCATAACTTCGGAGGTTCATCAGCTTTAGATTGGTTGATTGTGATAGTAAGCTCATCATCAAGGAAACTCCAATCGTAGTGATGCATGTCCCATCCCTCGAAAGACATCGGTTCGACTTCGCAAGATCGAATTTCTCGGATGTATCTCCGATAAAATCTGATTGTGCTAAAAATTATTTGGGGAGCAAGGTGACAAAGGAGCATTTTCGACTCTCGGATTTGGCTCATCAAAGAAAATTTGACCAAGGGTAACGGACCGGCATAGTCAAGGTAAGTGGCGGTGCTAAGAGCTTCCCTATACCTCTTGTTCTTTGCTCGGAACTTTTCATTTTCTTCCTTTAGAATCGTAAGTTCATGGCATTTACGTTGAGCCTTCAATTGGGTTGCTTGTTTTGAAACCAAAACTTGACCTTCAAAGGTTCCATTCCTAGCTTTCGGCTTAGTTCATTTCTTTATTTTTCGTTCGGGAAAGGGCACTCCTTGAAGAAAGTTTCGAGCTCTTGGATTTGCCTTTGAGTGTGGCGATGTTGATATTTTCTTTTCAGGCGTTGACCATCGCCTTGTTGTTGTTGTTGTTGTTGTTGTTGAGATCTTGAACTTCATCGTCGGAAGGGTCGGGTTCCAAGGTTTTTGCTTTGGATTTGGTCCTAAAACCTTCAATGTCTCTCAATAATTCGCTCTCAAAGATGTCTAGGTCGATCGCCTCCAATAGGTGACGGTAGCCTTTAAACATCCTGGATTGAAATATCTCTTGACTGATTTTTGTTCACTCAAGGTTCTCCACTCTCTCTGAATTTTTCTAAGTGGTAGAGTATGCTCAAAAGCTTTTCTTTGAGCATGGATGAAAACCACCAAGTTGGCACTTCTCTCAAGATTTCGTGTTTCCCGCTCTGTTTTCTTCCTTCCTTTTCAACATGGTGGAACTCTCAAATCTTTTCGTACGATTTTCCTTTTCTCGAGAACTATGCTTGTTTCCCACTCAATTTTTTAACATGGTGGGACCGCCAAATCCTTTCGCGACTTTTTCAGATTTGTCGGGCTCGAGATCATGAATTAACGGTGGATCCATGACTTACGGAAGAAGCGCCCGCAATTTTACCCATTAATTAACCTGGTTCCACAGGAATTATCGCTGTAACTTTTCCTCATCTTTGTATTGTTATAAAATCAGAACTTCATGCGAGCTGATTAACATTTTTGCATCATTAGTTTCAATCTCCTAATCACTCTTCTACATTCATTTTCTTCTCTGTTGTTCCAAGAAAAATGGCCTCTATTCATGTGCGAGATATTCTCGGTTGAAGCTTTGGGCAAATGGGAGAAACTTTATAATCTATTGGGTCAAGGCTACGCTTACATAACCGATCACCAAACCGAAGCTGAAATCCTCGTCATGCTCAAGGATATGGACACTTCTTCTATCTAAGGCACCAAGCTAGAGAGGGAGTATAGGGTCTTCGCAACCCTCTTCACCAACTTCCTAAAGAAGAAATGCAATCTCCTCCTTCTTAAGCTTGCGGACCTTGACTCTCGAAGTGCTCGATGCGGGTGAGCATCAATAGTATGGAGAGTAAGTTGAATTTGTTTATGATGCCCATTATGGCTCAATTTGGCTTTACGTTTCCACCACAATGACCTATTTGTAAGGTTCTTCATTGTATGAAATGAAAGGAAAGTTCTTGCACATTTGTGTTTTGCTTTCGCGTTATTCCATCTTCCATATCTTGTGAGATTGAGGAAGCTCTTCGCCTTCTATGTCTTTTTACTTTCCTCTTTTCATCTTGTCGTCATACTTTTCGCGAGATAACCCTTTACTTTGTGAGTATGGAAATCTCACATTTGTCACTTGGGGAATACGATATAGGACGTGTATAGAAAATGGCTTGACTTTTGTCGTCCCGATATTCCTCATTCAAAATGCTCAATTTAATTGGGTAATAAGAAAGCAAGCAAATGCACAAATATGAATAACTCGTGAATCTTCCTTAAGCTAATATTATAACTTGATCATGAAAATGTCGGAGCAAATCAAGTATAACATTTCTTTATAGCATCGGAATTGATTGGGCTAGTAAAGACACGACCATCCATCTCTGCAAGAATCATAGCACTGCCCGGGAGTACCTTCTTTATAGTGTAAGGACCACCGTAGTTTGAAGTAAACTTCCCCTCTAGAAGTGGAGTTATTGGTAACAGTTTCCACAGAACAAGATCACCAACCTAGAAATGTCGAGGCCGAACATTCTTGTTGAAGGATTTAGCAACCCTCTACCGATAGCCCCGGCCATGACTTATAGCTCTAAACCGCCTCTCGTTGATTAGTTTCAATTGATCCATCCTCTGTTGAGCCCAATTAGTTTTAGTTAGCTTAACTTGAGACAAGTATACTTAAGGAAGGAATCTCCACTTCGACTTGTAAAATCCCCTCTATTCCATACACAAGAGAATATGGGATTGCCCTAGTAGATGTTCGGATCGAGGTCCGATACTTCATGAGTGCAAATGGCGACCTCTCATGCCAATCACTATAATTCTCAGCCGTCTTGGGTAAGATTTTCTTAATGTTCTTTGGCAACTTCTCTTGCTCCGTTCATCCGAAGACGATATGGAGAAGAGTTCGGATGCTTGATCTCAAATTCCTTGAACAATTCATCTACTAACTTGTTGTTCAAGTTCGAGCCATTGTCAATGATTATGGCTTCAAGTGAACCGTATCGAGCGATGACATCTCGGCGGATAAATTTCATGACATTTCGTCTTGTGACCGTCGAATAGGATGCGGTTTCAATCCATTTGGAAAAATAGTCAATTACCACCAAGATGAACCCATGCCCATTGGATGCTTTAGGGTTGATAGGGCCGATAATATCAATATCCCATATAGAAAATGGCTATGGTTCAAATAACTAATGCAACTCATTTGGAGGAACATTAATCTTGTCACCATAAATCTAACATTTATGACAGCTTGAACATACTGAATACAATTGCTTTCTAGCGAGGTAATAACTCAACCTCATGATCTTCTTAGCTAACATGTGGTCATTCATGTGCGGACCACAAATCCCTTCATGCACTTCCATCATCGGAATCGGTTAAATCAATGCATCTTAGCATGATAGAATCGAATGACCACTTGTACAAACTCTCTCTCGCTCAAAAAAGAACTTCGAGGCCATCTTCTTTGTGTACTTTTGTTCGGATGCGGTACTTTTCTCAAGAAACTCCAGTTTTTGAATATAAGTCTTGATGTTATAGTACCACGGCTTGCCATGGGGTTCATCGATGATGGCCACACAATACGTTGGCTTGCTTAGTACATCGATTTTCGGTGGCTCAACCTCAAGTCCATTGGTGACTTGTAACATTGAAGACAATGTAGCCAATGCATGAGCGAGGCTGATTATGAGTCCTAGATAGACACTCGAATCGAGATATCATCAAATTCCTCCACCAATTCATCCAGATACTCATGATAAGGTAGCAATTTAGCATATCTTATCTTCCATTTTTCAACGATCGAAGGATAATCAAAGCGGAATCTCCGAATACCTTGAGTTGGATTATTCCCATTTCAATCGCGACCTGCAAGCCAAGAATGCGTGCTTCATATTCTCGCTATATTATTTGTGCAAGGAAATACCAATTTTTGCTACAAGATAATGTTGGCCACCATGGGATATTAGAACCATTCCAATGCTTGATCCAAATAAATTCACAGCTCCGTCGAAATACATGGTCCGGACATAATCATCTACGGATATGATTTGATCGTCGGGATAATACGCATCATTGCCTTACCCCGAACTCTCAGCTCAAGCATCAACTATGGCTCGTTCCTTGACTAATTTTTGAGATAAATATTGAACATCAAATTTAGAAATGAGGATTCGCCATTTGGTAAGTCTACCGATCAAGGTAGGTTGATTCAACCAGATACTTGATAGGATCGCATTCTATCCTTGGGAGCACATGATAATGCATACTATATTGCCAAAGTTTGTGTAACACCCAAATTAATGATGCGCATGTCTTCTCGGCTTTCGAGTAGTTTAGTTCAAAAGCGTAAACTTCTTGCTCGAGATAGTACATGGCCCGTTCTTTCCCATCCTCTTGATTTGCTTGAGCTAGCATGGTACCCAATGACTCACTATGGATTGTGGAGGCTGTCTCGGCGTCGGCGAGACTAGTGCTGGTGGATTCATGAGGTGTTCTTTCGGTTTCTCAAAAGCTTCTTTGTATTCACTATCCCATTCGATTAGCCCATTCTTCTTTAGCAACTTGAAGAATGGCTTAGCAATTTTAGATAATTGAGAAATGAATCGAGTAATATAATTCAGCCTACCCATGAAGCTTCGCACTTCTTTGACCTACGA
Organism: Rhodamnia rubescens; assembly: GCA_021437795.1. Lineage (NCBI taxonomy): Eukaryota > Viridiplantae > Streptophyta > Magnoliopsida > Myrtales > Myrtaceae > Rhodamnia > Rhodamnia rubescens. The sequence goes on from JAILYA010000131.1 coordinate 325,184, forward strand.
AGGTGGCTTGAGCTCACAAATAGCCTTCACCTTAGATGGGTCGATCTCAATACCCTTGCCACTTACAATAAAGTCGAGCAACTTGCCCGAGCTAGCAACAAAAACATACTTAGTCGGATTGAGGCATAACCTGAACTTCCGAAGTCTATCAAATAACTTCATCAAAGTTTCTACGTGGTCTTCTCCATGTCGGGTCTTTGCGATCATGTCATCAATATAGACCTCGATTTCATTATGCATTATGTCATGAAATAGCGTGACCATTGCCCGCCGATAAGTTGCCCCTGACATTTTTAAGACCAAAGGGCATCACCTTATAATGGAATGTCCCCTTGGGTGGTAAATGCAGTTTTTAACTTATCATCCTCATTCATAAGGATCTAGTTATATCTTGAGAAACCATCCATGAATGAAAATAGCTCGAACCCGGATGTACTATCCATGAACACATCAATGTGCGGGAGTGGAAAGTCATCCTTAGGACTAGCTTTGTTCGGGTCTCGATAGTTAACATACTCGAACCCGGCCGTCTTTCTTCAACACTTGGAACTATGTTAGCGACCCATTCGGAGTATTGTGTAGTCTCAATAAATCCCATATCAAGAAGCTTCATGACTTCTTCCTTAATCTTCTTTACCGGCTCGACTTAGCTCTTCACGGCTTTTGCTTCATGTGCTCAACCGAGAGATTAGTCGGTAAATTGTGTTCGACGATCGATCGATCAAGACCAGGCATATCTACGTAAGACCGAGGCAAAGATATCCCGATAATCTCTCAAGAGCTTAATCGGACGTTCCGCCACATCGTCGGGAAGATTTGCCCCGATGTTAACCTGTCTATGGTTTTTCGTATCACCAATGTTGATCAACACGGTTTCTTCCCGGTCGGAGGTTTAACTTTTTCATGTTGCTCGAAATCCCAACGTATCTCCTCATCGTCAAGGTAGGACTCACCGAGTCATTCGTATTTCATACTTGAGGATTCACAAGATTTCCCTCCTCATGTTTGCCCTTGAAACATAAAGTAGTAGAATCGGAAAAACAAACGAGTTTAATCATATATGAGATTTTCGAAAATCTTGTGCTTTCTTTCGAAGAATTTTATTTTCGAAAACCGCGGGACAAGAATTCTTGAAGAAGCCCAACCTTCGGTTCTTACCATGGATGAAAAATTTGTTCGATCATTGGTTATCGTTATCGGGTTAGTTTGGGATACTTTGACAAGATTCCAAAATTTAATGAAAAACATCTATAATTTTATTGATATGAAATCAATGAATTAGATCTTATTGGAAGGGAAATCGTAGAGCGCGACATTAAATGGAAATGAAAATCCTAATGCAACTTAAAACCTAAGGGAAAGCAGTAAATATCCCGTGCAAGGGATTGTGAAAATAAGAATGTTACTTGATTTGGATCTACGCCCACTTTCTTAGATATGAACTCTCTTGGCTTCTAGGGGGGACCCATATATTCCAAGTAACACTATGGGGGAAAGAACGATGCCCCGAGGACATCTCGTCCTTGAACATATGAGGGTACTCCAAGTAGCATGCTTGGGTCTACCAGCATGTCTCGATCTCCACTACAATACTTTCGTGCACGAAACATGAGATCGCTAGGACATCCGAAACCGGTGAGTAATGCATTCTTCAAGGGAGTGGCCTTCTTCACCATAGTGAAAATCGCAGAACTTGTTCAAGCTGAAATTTCGGATGTTCCCAATCAAACAAAAGGCTGGCTCTCGTTGGAACACCCCTTTCTTTAGGAGTATAGGCCATATGACCGACATGGCCATGGGAAGCGAAGTAAATTCCATTCCCATAAGCATCGGTGGTTCATCCTGTGGAAGCTAGTCTTGATGAGGGATCAAATAGTGATTGATACTGCATGCTAGAAGGGGCCGAATCATCTCAAGCCGACGCTCGAGAAGTTGAACAGCACGTACCATGGCATTAATGGTCATGTTCATTTGAACATTATAGGTATGCATTCTTCCTAGAAGTTCATCGATCTCTTCTTTCGTAGTGACTGCAATCTCGGCGTGATCGGTCACTCTCCTTGCTCTAGATCGAGTATCATAGAAGTGTGAGAAATCCATGATAAATTACCTTCAAGAGTAACAAACCAAGGTAAGTACAATGAGCAAGAATAGCGAGCCGGTCCATGACGTTCCTTTAGACTCAACCAACAAAGTAGATATCAACAAAAAACTGAGTCAAACGATTTTAGTTTCGTTGGCTTTTACGAGAAATTCTTCTTAATTCGTAAGTTGGTCAAAACACTTCCAAATTTTACAAACTGATAGCCAATACAACAAGGAACAACTTTCATGTTTCAAGCAAAGCTGGTGGTGAGCGGATCAATATAGTTTAATGCATCTTTGGAAGACTTTTGCCCGAAAAACTGCTTTGTTTGATTCTTGCTAAAAGAACGAAAGAGGCCTTAAAAATATAATTCAATGTCTGAAATTTTGCAGGCTACTAGTTCAAAGACCATTTTACAACTTTTATTTTACGTGATTTAGCAAATGAACTCATTTAATAGTGGTAATCAATGAAACAAAATTGGTGTCAGAAAACTGCCAAAATTCCAGCCAGCATCATTCTCAATAGAAAAACGTCAATAAATGGAAAACACCCTGGATTAATCTAAAAATTTTACACTTGATAGCTTAAGATGCATTGAGAATTTTTCATTCAAAGGTTAAAATTCAAAAATGACTAGAAGATGCTAAAAAAAATCAAACTATGTAGAAAGGTCACTTTAAAACAGTAATATCCATAGCAGAATCCTGACGAAAATAATGACTAAAACTTGCAAAACAATGTCTCTAACTAGCTCAAGACACTTGACTCACCTAAGTTGTCATGGATCAACTAAAAAATAATTAAAGACATGACAAAGTTCAAGAACTTACTTTACCGTAGGATAGGAAAATAAACAATCACATGGACATACACGTGATTCGTGAGTTAAACTTATTCTAACTATCCTAAAGGCTGACAAATTGAAGTGAAAGACTTACAGCAAGGCCACAATCTCGTGCACATAATCAAGATTAACCATGATGCCACGATATAATTAGGATTAGCTAGGTCATTTCAACTTCGGCCTCTCGAGTTAAAAATTATAACCTCGCTTTGGTAACCTTACCGAGCGTGAGTTCCAACTTTTGAAACTCATATTTGAAGAGAGAGTCGGGATCAAATTCAGACTAACTTTCAAACATGATTTCACGAAGAACGTTAGGATCCAATCTCGATACCATCCTAAAACTAGTGGCCCGGGACCGGCCACAAGTTATGTGATGTGTAGTGCTAATGCGATTTCAAATTAATAAAAAAAATAATTAAACAAGAAATTCTCAAACACTAATCTACAAAACAAAGGATTAGCCAAACACTCCACCCCTTATAACTCACATCTACATAACCATTTAACACATGGTTATGGACTTACCTAGAGTCCAATTGCCAAACAAAAATGTAATTTTTCATGAATTTATCTACCTAAGTCCACTAAGGTTCCTTTTAATTTTTTTGAAAATTAAAGTGATTAATTAATCATATTTTTTTAAAAAAGCAAGTTGTTCACAGTTCCCAGTAGAGTCACCAAATTGTCACAACCTAAAAATTTCTAGAAATTTCAAGTTAATGGATTATCGGGTTAATTATTTAACTAACCTAACTTGGACTCTCCTAAGTCCATACCAAATAGCAACTTAAGGTTCAATTGATTAACATGCAACGTATTTTGAATTCGGAGTTGTCACTAATCATTTACGGTAGGTCGATTAAAAACCTAAATAAAATAGCGAGAGAACTATTCTATTTCTATGAACCGGAGATTAAGAGTCTAGGGATTTGGTTACATTAATTTTTTAATTAATGCCCTTTCGATACCTTTTTCATGAAAAATGTCCGATTTGGCAATTTACTAAATCATGACTTGAGGTTTAAAGGTGCAAATTTTTGGGTTTTTTTTTTTTATGAGAATGTAAAGAATTAAACTTCGTGCAATACACACCATGGATGATTTTTTTAAAAGAAGATGCAATCTATCATAAATATTTACAAGACAAATTAGCGTGCAATTTATTACATGATGCTAAATTTGGGATATACGACATGCCCAAAATGAACAAGCAAATGTTCAAATCAAATGATTACATCTTTGCGGATCGAGGTAGAGAAAACTACCTTATATTGTTCAAAATCTTAAACACGCACAAGTTATAGTTTCGCTTTGGCATTCGGAGTCTGGATGACGGTGGCTAGTCATCGGAGATGGCAAACAACGACATTCTTGGATAAGGCGAGGCAAAGCATATGTCAAGATTTGTCACAATTGGTGCTCAACTAACGCTCTTTTCTTTACTCTCAAATTTTCTCCTCCGATTTTTCTCAAGAATTCTCTTTTCTCTCTCGAAAATTCCTTCAAAAACTCTCCAAATTTTCTCTCTCCAAAAGCCTTCCTCCGATAATTCTCAAGAGCTCTTCTCATTTTATAGCCCATTTCTCTTTTTCTCTTGGATTCTACACATCCTTCTTTTTCTCATTTTTCCACTCACCATTCACTTTCATAATTTCTCCCACTCACCCTTCTTTTAAGCATCCAAGAGAGTATCCATGAGAGTATTCAAATGAGCATCCAAGAGAGTATCCAAGAGAGTACATTGAACCTTCTTCGGTCCGAATAAAATGAAATATAATGTATGCTAAAAATAAATATGAGAGGTGATTTTTTTTAGAGCAAAAATTAATTCTAATTTTTATGCAAAAATAACTAAAATAGACTAGTCAAATTTAGAAGGATAAGTACACCGTGAGTGCCATAACTTGTGTACGGTTTTCACTTGAGTGCCATAACTTTCAAAACGTTCACTTAAGTGCCATAGCTTTCAAAAATCGTTTGCTTGAGTGCCACGTCGAAGCAAAATCGTTCACTTGAGTACTACATCAACTTTTCGGCGTGCCACGTCGGCTTTTCGGCATGCCACATTAGCTTTTCGATGAGCCACGTCAACTTTCCGGCATGCCACGTCGGGTTTTCCGGCGTTCATGTCAACATGGCACTCAAGTGAATGATTTTTGAAAGTTATGGCACTTAAGTGAATATTTTGAAAGTTATGACACTCAAGTGAATGCCGTGCAAAAGTTATGGCACTTCTAGTGTACTCTTTCCAAATTTAGGTATCAACAATGACTCATTTATCACAAAACTAATTTTTTTACTCATACTCGACCGGACTCATATTGTTTGTTGAGAAAAACCCCTAAGTAATTTTGAAGTTAACAAAAAAATTCATTTGTTCTTGATGCGGGTTAATATGATCCGGGTTAATATGGTGAAATACTTGTTTTGCAAATTATCCAAAGGTGTGGGGATACACAGGATTGAATTTGGCAAAAAAGGGTTCATATGTTAATACGAGGAACTCGGATGCTTGTGTAGAGCTCAAACGCCGAGCCGGGAGAGCTCGGACTTGGAGTGATGCTCAAGCTCTAAGAGAAGTATTTCATGCACAACGACCAGAATATCAAGAGATATATTGAAAGATGATTTAATTGATATATTACATCATCACAACGGCTAGTAATCAAGCTAGATCGTGCTTGAATATTCTTTGTCTTGAAGATCAATCAAGGACGCGGATTAAGAGAGACGAAAGTGATTTTCCTAATGAAGAACTCCATCTATAAAAACCCATGATCATAATTGTATGGGCGATTTGATCCAATGAGGAATACTTTCCTTTGGCAACTCTCAATGGCTACGAGATCTTCTTTTGGGATACGAGTCTTGTCCAAATAGATAGTTTTGGAGAGTGATCATCCTGGAGGCCTTACAAAGGATAGTAGGAGGTAGAGGAGTATAAAAAGAATCTCAAAGTCGAAGAGAAAAAAAGAGTTGGCGTAAGAAGGAATAGGATTCCAAATTTCAAGATTGAGAGAGTTTCAACTTTTCATATTCTCCTTGATCTATTCACTATAATGCTTAGAGGTGTACACATGAATATTGAGCATTAGGTGTAGAGTTCTTCTCTCAAGGGAGATCACCGAGCTATAACCTCTAAGCAATTAACTAGTAGAATCCAACCGATTGGCCGATAGCTTGAAGAAGTAGGCGTAGGCTTAAACAAAGCCAAACCACTATAAATCCTTTGTGTATTTTCTCTATCCCTTATTCATTTCGATTACATCTTGTGATAGTATAACTGTGCACGTTGCCTTTCTATGATTTTATGTGTGTTCATCATCTAAGGGTTAAGCTGTGAGCTTATTCTATTATAATTCCGCACTATTTAAACAAAAGAAAAAATACTTTGTAAACACCTCTCACCCCCTCTAGGTGATAACGTCAGCCCCAACAATTGGTATCGGAGCTTGGTGCTCATATTTTATGGAAGTGTTACTTCCGAGCTAACAATCTTTATGGTTAGCAATTTTTCTCCCACATGGATCGAAGGTGAAAGCAACAACGGACTACCATACTTTGAAGGAAAGGAGTACAATAATTGGCGGAATAAATTCAAGGCATCTATTAGATGCCAAGATGCCCATATTTAGGATGTTTCCAAAGAGGCTTGAATCCTACCAAAAGCACTTCAAGCTGAACAAATGCGGAGGATAATACCAACATTACTCCCACTTCTTTGCTCTAATCGCCATTGAGATAGCAAAGAGAGATGCTCTGGATGCTAAAGCTATTTATTCATTTTATAGTGCATTATCTCCCACTTGAATACAAGCGTATTATAGATTGTTCCTCGTGAAAAGCGATTTGGGACAAGCTCTACGACACTCATGAAGGAATAGACAAAGTCAAAGAGACTAAAGTTAACATCCTTCTTAGCCGATACGAAAATTTCAAAATGAAGCCTAATGAAAGCGTAAATGAATGTTTGATAGATTCACCGAAATAGTGAATGGCTTCACCTATCATGGACAACTTGTTTATGGACCGATGTAAGTAAACAAACTCCTAAGGGTACTCACGAAGGAATGGGACAATGTCAAGACTTCCATTCAAGAAACTCAGAGGATATCACCTCTATCTATAGACGAACTCATTGGAACTCTTCAATCCTACGAGGATGAAAGAATCAATGAGGAAACAACGTCAAAAGGTAAGAAACCATTTTCTTTGAAATGTAATGTTGATTCGATACTTCGGACTCGAAGATGAATGTGATGAGGAATTAGCACTCATGGTCAAGAGATTCAAAAGAATGGCTAAGAAAGGAAGGAATTTCAAAGACAAAAGATATTTCAAACAATATGACCAAAGAAGATCATCTATAGGTTAAAGATGTCACTTGCTATGAATGCAAAAAGAGAAGACACATCAAAACAAACTGCCCTCTATTACGGAAGAAAGGAAGGGATGAGAAATCCAAGAAAGCCTTAAAGGTAGAAACTTGGAGCGACACAAAATGTGAAAGTGATGAGTAATATGTCAACATCTATCTTATGGCCAACTAAGAAGATGAATACGAGGTAACACATCTGAAAATTCCTCTTGAGATATCGATTATATAGATAAACTATGTTCGGATTATAAGGCTACTCTTAAAAGGCTTTCCGAATAAAAAAAGGAAGTAATTAGTTTGAAATAAAAAGATGTTTCTCAAAAAGATAAAATAAGTTTTCTTAAAAGCGAATTTTCTTAAATTAAGGAAAAATATAATTTTATTTCTAAAGAAAATACGTAGTTGAAATTTAGAAATGAATCCTTAAAGGACAAAAATATTTCTTTGAAAAGGGAAATTGATTCTTCGGAAAAAGAAAAAAAAATTGAAAAAGGAAATTTCAGATATCAATAAACAATTTTCATCCGGCTCAAAAACGTTGCAACATATTCTTTCTATACAAGTTCCTTACTATAATAAATCGGGACTTGGTTTTCAAAAGGAAAGTGAATTGAAATTTTTTTTTCCTAAAGTCAAATAAAAGCTTAGAAAAAGACCTTCTAAACTTTCATACAAGAATCACTTTCGTAAATAGTTCGTAAGATCTTAGGAAACAAATTCTTCTACATGCTCAAACTGTGGTGACATGAAGCACTCTAGGAGTTGCTATCCTAAAATCTGGAGACCCACTCGAGATATTCTTAGATTTACAAACTCCTCTAACCGAAAGGACCCAAACAGATTTGGGTACCAAAGAAAGCTTGAATTTCCTTGATGCTTGTAGGTACCAATGAAAAGAAGAAATAAGTGGTACATTGATAGTGGCTGTTCTAGAAACATGATTAGAGACTCTAAGATATTCATCAATCTTGACAAATTTGATTGAGGAAGCGTTTCCTTTGGCGGCAACAATAGAGGAACAATTACGCCAAATGAATTGTGAAGATTGGCAATCTTTTTATCAATGAGGTCAAGGGTTTGAATTTCAATCTCATAAGCATAAACCAACTATGTGATATTGGATATAAAGTATCTTTCCCGGAAGATAAATGTTCGGGTATAAGCCAAGATAACAAGTGCTTATTCACCGAGACAAAGACATGGCAATTTGTATCTTTCGGATACATCATCCGAGGATGTGAAATGTCTACTATCTGTCAAAGATAACTTGGAACTTTGGCATAAGAAGTTGGGACTCATAAGCCTCAAACAAATTTCAAAGCTCTCTTTGAAGAAGCTTGTGAGAGGACTTCCCAGATGCTAAGTTTGAACAAACAGAACTCTCGAAGCATGCGCACTTGGGAAACAAGTAAGAAATTCTTACAAATCAATAAATGAAGTTTCTACTAACCGTGCTCTGTTCGGACCTACTCGAACTCGAGTATTGGAGGTAAAAAGTATGGTCCGGTAGTTGTAGATGATTACACTAGATATACTTGGGTTCTCTTTCTTGCACATAAGAGTGATGCATTCTCATATTTTGAAAATTTCTCAAAGAAAGTTCAAAATGAAAAAGGTTATTCAATTTCTAGCATCAAAACTAATCATGGAGGGGAATTTGAAAAACAACACTTTGAAGATTTTTATGATCAAAATGGTGTTCAACAAAATTTTTCGTCTTCTTACACTCCACAACAAAATGGAGTTGTTGAAAGGAAAATTCGCTCTTTACAAGAAATGGCACAAACTCTTTTCATTGAAAGCAAAGCTCCTTCTCATTTTTGGGTAGAAGCCATTTCAACTCCATGTTGTATTATAAATATTGTTTTTTTTAGACCACTACTTTAGAAAACCCCCTATGAGCTTTACGAAGGAAAGAAACCAAACATATCATACTTTCTTGTATTTGATTGTAAATGCTTCATCCTTAAGAATTCAAGTGATAGTCTTGGAAAGTTTGATGAAAGATTAGACGATGGTGTATTTCTTGGTTATTCCACATCAAGTAAGGCAAACAGAGTCTTCAATAAAAAGCTCACAAACAGTTAAAGAGTCAATGAATGTGAGATATGAAGATGTGCATATCACTTAGAAGACGGACATTTGAAAACATAGTATCATCTAAGCAAAGTCCATCATCCGAGGATATAAGAACACACAATCCTACTCAAAACACGGAAGACATTTAGACAATTACAACTTATGAAGTGGAAAATCAAGATGACTCTCTAGAAAATGAAAGTAACAAGTCCAAGAGGATCTAAAAATACAAATCCGGTCATCCTACGGACCTCGTTATTGGAGAAATAGAAGAAAGGATCGAACAAAGTCCAAGCTTAAGAATGCTATAAATGCATTTGCAATTGTTTCAAAAGTAGGACCCAAAGGAATTGAGGAAGCTCTTGCGGACAAAAGCTGGATAGAAGCAATGCAGCAGGAGTTACATCAATTCAAACTCAGCGAAATTTGGGAACTCGTACCTAGACCTAAGGATCATCCAATTATTGGAACCAAATGGGTTTTCAAAAATAAGTTAGATGACAAAGGGAAAATAACTAGGAACAAGATAAGACTTGTTGCAAGGGATTACTCTCAAGAAGAGGAGATTGACTATGATGAAATGTATACTCCAGTAGCAAGGTTGGAATCCATCAGGCTATTACTCGTCTACGCTTGTTACAATGACTTCAAGCTATATCATATGGATATCGAGAGCACATTCTTGAATGGATACATTAAAGAAGAAGTATACGTAGAACAACCCCTAGGCTTTGAAGATCCAAAGAGCTCAAATCATGTATATAAACTCAAGAATGCTCTTTATGGACTCAAGCAAGCACCTCGAGCATGGTATGAAAGGTTAAGTAATTTTCTTGTCGAAAAAGGCTTTGAAAAAGATCATACATATCAAATTTGAAATGAGCATGATGGGAGTACTTACTTTCTTCCTTGGACTACAAGCGAATCAAACTGAATAAGGGACCTTCATACATCAAGAGAAGTATGCAAAGAAAATTGTAAAGAAATTTGGTCGGGAAAACCGTAAGAAAACTGAATCACCAATGTCTTCTTCATCCAAGCTAGACAAGGATGAACAACAACAAACAGGTTGATCGAAGCTATGCGGGAGCATGATCGATTCTCTACTATATCTTACCGCTTCTAGACCTAACATTATTTTTAGTAAGTGTATGTGTTTTAGATTTTAATCGGATCCTAAGGAATTTCACATCTCTGCGATTAAAAGGATCATAAAATACATTGGAACAAATCCTAATATAGGATTGTGGTATTCTAAGACATCGGGCTTTACGTTATATAGCTATTCGAGATCTGGCTTGGCGGAGGTTGTAAGTTAGACGGGAAAAGTATTTCAAGTACATGTCAACTTCTTATATCAATGCTAGTGTCTTGGTTCTTAAAGAAACAAAGCACTGTGGCACTATCAATTGCGAAGCTAAGTATGTGGTTGTTGTGCTCAAATCCTACGGATGAAGCAACAACCGAAGGACTTCGATGTTGAAATATCAAATGTGGAAATCAAGTGTGATAACACTAGTGCAATCAATCTCACAAAGAATCCAATTCTACACTCTCGAGCTAAGTATATTGAAATTAAGCATCATTTTATTTGTGATCATGTGCATAATAATGATGTTAATATTCAATTTATTGATTTAAAACATCAATTAGCTTACATATTCACAAAGCTACTTGAGAAGAATTCTTTTGAATATATCGAGACAAGAATTGGGTATCATTGATATGCCTATTTGAGTTGTTCTTTAGATAGGTAAAATTAATTTATCATATCTCTTCAAAATATTTTATTTCTGGAATTTATATATGAAAATCATCTAACTATCTTCAAAATATTCTTAAGTGATTCTTCACAATCTTTATTTGGAATTGAAATCTTAAATCTTTCCTCTCGTCAACTAGTAATTTCCAAATGTATTTCACTTCATTACTCTTTAAATCTCTCGCCAAAGAGTCCTTTCTTACTCAACCCTCATTCACTCTTTTCGAAAGACACAATCTATCTCAGAATATCCTATTCTCTTCCAATCTTTTCGTGGCTTCCAAAAACCCCTCTACTTCAAAGAATCTTTCAATCGTTCATAATCCTTCTTATCATTCAAAGCATACTATGAATGATTTAGAAGATGAAGATCATCTCACTCTTGAGGAATTCACAATGAAAATTCAAAAGGAAAGAGAAGATGCCATGAAAGTAAAGTGTGAGAAAACAAAGATGGAAGAAGAAGAGATCTACCACAAGGAGATGGTAGAAGAGCACCACGCCTTCCTTAATGACAATAGGGAAGACAGATCTTTGGAGATGAAGTGGAATTTACCACGATAAAAAAAAAGGCACAATCGAGGGGGAGTATATGGAAATAGACGGGAGAAGAGGAGGAAGTGATGAGTGAGAATATTGATTCCGAACTATTGAAGGACATACTATACTTTCGGAATGAGTTGAAACTTCAAACTCAAGATCTATATAAGACCCTGTTTCGGGAGGTAGATGAAGTGAAAGGAAAGATGGTCAATGAATTTATGAAGTTAAGGAAAAACTTGTTAGAAAAAAGTAGGCCTTTCCTTCTTAAAAGTAGAACACGTCGGCAAAAGAGTGGACAAATTTAGAGATGTCATTAATCTAAAGCTGGAAGAGTTTTCCAAACTTGTGTTGATGAAGTTTTCTCAAGATTTTACACTGTCTACACCTGCTCCAACCTCTCCACATCGGATTAAGCGAGAGTTCGAACAAATTGCAAATCTAGTAAAATCCTCTTCTCTACTGAAAAACTACTTTTTATCTCGAAAGGAAAATAAGACTTGCTAAAACTGTCATGAAATCTATTCACCACACTAGGCGAGAGGAGATAATGAAAACTTTGTGGAAGTTTTGATAAAGAATAATGGATTTATTTCGAGGAGAAAGTACTTGAATTTGCAGCCAAGCCAACTGAAAAAGAATTGAGGATAGCCTCGCTAAAAGGGAAGGAAGTCCAACACAACATTGACTCGAGTTTAGAAGACTTCTATGCTCAATATCTCATAAATTTTTCCACGAGAAAATGAGCAAGATATGGCATGAGCAGAGTACACAAGAATGGTTGTGGAAGAACGCAAATTGGATCCAAACTACATCCTAATAGTGATACAAGCTTTGGAAAAAACTGTTTGCTCAAATGAACAAAGAAATATATGAAGAGATTGAACACAAGAGAAGTGTCGGGACTCAAGGGGAGTAGTGTAGCTGCTAGGGTTTAGAAATTCAAAAAGAGATCTCAAATTCAGACAAACTATGGGACATCTTGTTCAAACAAGGAGTGCAAAGACAATTTGAGAAAATTTAGAACTCGAACTGTACATTGGAATGCCTCGGATAAAAGACCGGCTAACTCTGTTGGGTCGAGGTTTAGGGATGACATGAACAAAAATTCCACTTTACATCTCTAGAGCTGGAACATGCGAAAAGAAAATGAACACAATGGAAGAAGGCATCAATCTGAAGTTATCTCAAACTGTACAAGATTGTCGTGTTTCAGATCTATCCGTAATCTTCGACAATCATAAATTCTTTAGGTCAACCTTCATCCTATCCAGTCTCAAATCTTCCTAAATAGACTTTGTTTCACACTCTCTTATTTTGTCAAATTTGTTTCTGTTCTAGATTTGTTTGGATTTTATTTTGAACATCATGTTTTTCTCTCCTTGTTGGTTTTTTAACCTACGTTTTTTTAAGCGATTTGATTGAATAATATTATGGCCGAACTTATTTGAGACTTTGTTGCATATATATATATATATATTGGTAGTTCGCTATAACCTTTTGTGCTGATGACAAAAAGGGGGAAGAAGTTATGTGCTATGCATGATATCAATTATAATTATATATTCTCCTTAAATTTAATAAATTGTCTTACCGAGAAGTCTCACTATGAAAAAGAATGTGAGATTATGATCTACAGGAGAAATGTTGTTCTAACAGGAATAGATGTCATAATCAAGTATCGAGTATGTTCGAACAAAGGTTGAGCAGATTAATTTGGTCGGATTTCAAGTTCTGAAAATGGGTTGAATAGGTTTCAAGCTCTAGGAACAAGTTCCGAGAAAGATACGGAATGAGATGTTCGACCATCATAGTATAGAATTGTCTAAACTTAAAGTATTATGCTCGAAATCTTACCTTGCTATAATCTCTTGAAGATTATATTGATCTGATACGAGTTCACGTAAATTATATGCTCGATCATATAGAACCTTTTACTATCTCATATACTTTGTTCACACAATTCAAAATTTAAATGCTCTATACCTATGCGTCTATAATTCTAAAAACACTTTGATACATGTTCCACAAGTTCTAAGAGTAAAACCGAAATCATACTCGACAATGAATTCAAATTTCAACTTCATCTCTATTTTAGAACTTATCTCTTGTTAAAATACAAGATATGGAATGATGCATTATTATTTAGCAAGACTTCATTGAAAAGAAAAATTATTATGTTACTCACCTATTTTTACTTAACCATTGATATTCTTATGGATAGATTCGTCATCATCAAAAAGAGAGAGATTGTTGAGAAAAACCCCTAAGTGATTTTGAAGATGACAAAACAATCCATGTATTCTTGATTCCGCGGTTAATGTGGTAAAATACTTGTTTTGCGGATTATCCAAAGATGTGGGAATACACAAGATTGAATCGGCAAAAAGGGGCTCGGATGTTATTATGAGGGATTCGGACTGTGTAGAGCTCGGACATTGGAATGATACTTAAGCTCTAAGAGAAGTATTTCATGCACAAGAACCGGAATACCAAGAGATATATTGAAAGATGATTTAATTGATATATTACATCTATCACTATGGCTAGTAATTGAGCTGGATTGTGCTTGAAGATTCTCTCGTCTTGAAGATCAATCAAGGACGCTAACTAAGGGAGACGAACATGACTTTCCTAATGAAGAACTCCATCTATGGAAACCCGGAATCAGAATTGTATGAGCGATTTGATCCAACGGGGAATACTTTCCTTTGGCAACTCGCAACGGCTACGAGATCTTCTTTTGGGATACGGTCTCGTCCAAATGAGTAGTTTTGGAAAGCGATCCTCTTGAGGCCTTGCAACGGATAGTTAGAAGTGGAGGAGTATAAAAGACATCTCAAAGTCGAAGAGAAAAAAAAAGTTGACGTAAGAGAATAGGATTAAGAATTTCAAGATTGAGAGAGTTTCAACTATTCATATTCTTCTTGATATATTCATTGTAATACTTAGAGGTGTACACACGAGTGTTGAGCGTTAGGTGTGGACTCCTTCGTCTCAAAAGAGATCACTAAGTTGTAACCTATGAGCAATTAACTAGTGGAATCTAGTATAATGGCTGCTAGCGCGAAGCGGTGGACGTAGGCTTGAACAAAGCCGAACCACTATAAATTTTTTGTGCAATTTCTCTATCTCTTATTCATTTATGATTATATCTTGTTATAGTAGAACTGTCCACGCCTGTCTATTCCGTGATCTTACGTGTGTTCATCATCCGAGGATTAAGTCTGTGAGTTTATTCAATTATAATTCCGCACTAGTTAAAGAAAAGGAAAAATACTCGTAAACACATATTTACCCCCTCCAGGTGATAACACTAGCCCCCACATTGTTAAACCACTTTTATATCAAACCAATCTAGGAAAACTTGTTTCTTATAAATGTATAAAAAATTATATTGCTAAAACACCATGGACATTTTTTATAATTTTTTGAAAAGATAAAATAATAAATTTTTTTTTTTCCTTTTCCTCTAAGTCCAATGAGCATTCTTTGGCCGACCCTCATCGACCACAAACAAGGCCCAAAGACCCTTTTCGGCCACTAGGTGAAGGCCGCGAGACACTCACTAAGATTTGGTGAGGGCCATGAAGCCCTCACCGACAGCGGACAAGAGTCGCCGACCCTCAACGAAATTCCTAAAAATGAGAAAAGAGAGAAAGAAAAATAAAATAAATAAATCGAAAGACCCTTATTATGACTCACTTAAGATAATTGGGTAACTCATTTATGACCCATTTAAAATATTTTTAATACCTATTAAATTTCTAAGTAACCCATTCATGACGATCAAATTCCCTAAAAAGTTCCAAACTTTAGGTCCGGTTCCAATTCTACCCTCAAACTATTTTTGTCTCGGAAAAAACTCAAACTTTTGGTCCAGTCTCAAATCTACTCCAAACTTTTTTGTCAAAAAAAAAAACTCAAACTTTTGGTCCATTCTCAAATCGACACTGAACTTTTTTTTTTTTTCGTCTAAGAGGAAAATTGCCAAATTTTACTCGATCTCAAATCTGCCCTCATTAATCTTTTGTCAACCAAAGAAATCATTGTTAGTCATCTCCCATTTTCATATCCTAGAACGATTTTATTTTGGAGAATTTCAATAATTTTTATTGGGGGTATTTTATTATCCATATGGAAATCTCACGTCGGTATGTACTTATCACCCATACTTTGCATGATAGGGATTTTTATCAACGTGAAAATGTCACATCAAGTTGAGATTAAACCATAGGGTTGATGTCATAATAAATTGAAAATTTATATATATTGACAAAACAAAATTCGAGGTAGTTTTGGGGCTAGACCAAAGGTTTGGGGTTTTCGTTGAGCCAAAAAAAAAATTGGGACAGATTCGGGACTAGACCTAAAGTTGGGGTTTTTCCGAGACAAAAAAAATATATGGTAGAATTGGGACTGACCATAAAGATCAGGATTTTTTAAGGAATTCGACCCATTTATGACTCGCTTAAACTTGTTTTTAAAAATCAATGCAATCCATTTATGATCCACTCCATTGAATATGAGTTCTAGTTCCACATCTACATGATGGGCCGGCTTCCTTAAGCTTATCTACTTATTAGAAGCCCGTGTGCTATTTGACATGATAATGTCGTTGTCATTCTTTAATGTTTCCACTAGATCTAATTTGGACTTCTGGAAGATGCTAGCTCAACGTATAGATCGCTCGACCCCGCCAACCATGCTAGAGAAAAAATAATTAAATAAATAACAGAAAAAAATATTGCATTGTTGCCATAATGCAGATTCCATTAGAGCGTCAAAAGGTTTGGAGCACAAATTGAAGGCCGTAATTCATTCTGAAGGATGAACTTCGGTCAATGTTTGGTCATGTGCTTTTATGAGATTTCAAATCATCTAACTTACATGTTCTTGTACGTCAAATCTTTGATATAAGACGTAGAAGAAACGTCTTAAGGACAAGCAAGAAGGTTCCACAAGTCCATAGCAATAACATTACTCATTCATTTTCAATTTAAATTAGGGGTTTACCAGCAGCCAAAAGAAATTGAAGGAATCCCCGAAAACACTACTCCCTGTTTTTATCTGGTAAAATTAGTAAAGGAAATAATTGAATGCTACGTGTTATCAGCCCTTGGATCAGATTATCATATAAACCTTAATTAGAAAGGAGTATGAAAAAGTTAAAGCATAACAAGAATAAGAAGAAGCTTATAATATTGTACGAAGTAAACAATCAAAACTTAGGCCCTTTTGCAAAAAATGAATGATTCCAAAATATTTTTCTCAAAATGATCGATTGCATCTTTTGAAATAATTAATGAATAAACGATGTTCTCGTTATTAACCATAATTTATATCTGAACATGTTCGTGAACAACAAAAATATTTTTCGTTTATTCATCTTTTTAAGCGATAGAAGGGATTGTTTTTAGGAAAATATTTTTCAAATCATATATTTTTCGTGAAACAAACGAAGCATTAAAGCAATTAACCCAAATGTGATATGACCTACATTTTTCATATAGTCTTTGGTGAAGTCTCAATCCACACCTCAATAATAATTAATTAGTATAATTAATTAACGGCTAAGAGATTTCATAACTTGGGCATTCCTTAACCAGCTGGCCTTGCTTTGTAACCCAAACCTACTTGCTTTCTTACTTTAGGTATAGGCCTTTGCGCTTGGGAAACATGCTCACCTATTTTGTTTTTGAATTCGAAAGAACAAGGAAATGAAGAAGGGGGCTTGATGATCGCAGAAAGGGAACGGAAGTGGCTGGTGTGTCGCCGGAGAGATGGGAAGAACACGTAGGAAGGGGGGCCACTAGCCGAATTCACATCAGAAATCGCCAACACTTGTCCTTTAGGAAAATTACCAAAAAAGTCATAAATCTATTGTGTTTATATCAATTCAATCCTAAACTTTTTTTTTTTTTTTTGCCAATTCAATCCATTTGGTCGGCCTATGCTAACATGGATTTCTTTAAATAATATTTTAATAATTTAGTGAATTTTTTATGATTTTTTTCTTTTTTTCTTTTCTTTTATTTAGTGTTTTTTCCTCCAACCTTTGGGGTCGAAACGCCCTCGCCTAGTGCCAGTGACCCTCATCGTCTCTAAGTGTTGGCAAAAAAACTGAAGAAAATAAATATTAAAAAAATAAGAGAAAAAAATCTTAAAAATTCAAAAAATTATTTAAATACTATTTAAAAAGTCCACATCGGCGCTATCAGGTGTCATGTCGGCCAAATGGCCAAATAGATCGAATTCGCAAAATTGCAAAAGATTTAATACTAAATTAACACAATTACAATAGGTATAGGACTTTTTTAGTAATTCTCCACTTGTCTATTATCTATATCACTTCTTAAGCAAGGAGATACCATCAGAGAGTGAAACAATGAAGACATTGGGGAAGGGAGAGGGGCAACGAGCAAGAAATGGCTTGGTAAAGAGAGGGAAAGGGAAAACACATCCGCAGACACGCCCACTTAAACCACAATTCTGACCTCTTTTCGTTGACCGCCGTTAATTTGGAAAATTAATCGAAAACTTTCCCCTTTTTCCTTCTAGATCACCCCCAGCGGCAAACAGAGTCTCAATTTCTAAACGCTAATCTTAATTGTGATACTCGATGAGGATAAGTATACTGAAAATCTCAAAACTTGTCACGAAAGTGTTATTAAGTCCTAAAATTTATCGAATTTATGCACTCAAGTCTTTACATTAAATCCATCCAACTTAGCTAAAGAAAATGCCGACATGGCTTTTTATGGTTATTATTTCCTCCATGCTATGTGGCAGCTGGCACTGGCATGGCTAAATTAATGTTGGATTGTTTCAAATTTGATTTTTAACTTAAAAAATACAAAAAAAAGAGGAAGGATGACCCGGATGAGGGCGACCGCAGACGAGGTCCGACAACCCTGGCCGGCTATCCCCCAACCATCGCCGATAGGCAACGGCGGCTAGGGTTGCAAGCCCTCGCTTGGGTTTTCTTTTTTTATTTTTTTCCTTTTTGTTATGTTAGCTTATTTTTTAATATAATTTGAATAGAATTTACATTAAAATCATATTTGTACCAAAACGACATCTCATTAACTTTATATTTCATGTTTTAACCACACCATCGTCACGTAGGAGAGAAATAATAATAATAAGTCACGTCAGCATTTTTCATTAGCCAAGCTATATGGATTTAACGGAAAGACTTAATTGCACAGATTTGACGAGTTTTAAAACTTAATTGTATTTTTGAAAGTTTTAGAACTCAATTGTGAAGTGCAGTACAATTGTTTAAAGGGTCATCCATAAATAAACATTTGGAACTTAAAACAGAAAAATCTTTCTATAATTGAACTCTCAAAGCATTTGATAGTTCACGTCGAGTATTGGATACTGGATAGGTCAGTCTATGAACGATTATATTAAATGTACACATTGAATTTCCTTCATGTTATATCTCATCTTTGGGTATTGACTTTCTATAGAGGACCTATAGAAAGAAGGGGAAAAAAAAAGTAAGTTGCGAGGTTTGGCTATGATGGGGAGAAGTACATCAAAAATGCCAAAAGTTGTGTACAACACTTATTTTAATGCCAAAAATTTCAAAACATCGTTTAAGTGCCAATTTTTTTTAAAAACCATCACTTAAGTGCCAACCCCAATCGCTTGCCGGAAATCCTACTTGGCCCTTCTATTAATATCTTAGCCAACGTAGCTCGCCGGAAGTCCACGTAGACTTAAACTTCAAAATTAACACAAAAATTAAACTAAATAAAACAATAATCTAAACATTTAAAAAAAAACAAGGGCTTGTTTAGGAGGTGAGGGTGGGGATGGCCGGCGAGGGTTGCCGAGCCCTAGCCAAAGGCTAGCGACCCTCGCCAACCGCAGGCAAGGTCAAGCCTCACCATGGCTAGGCAAGGCCTCGCTCGTGGTCGGCAGGGGTCACCGGCCACCGGCCAAGGCCGGGCGACCCTCGCCGCCTAAACAAGCCCCCATTTTTTAAGTTTTTATCTTATTTTTCTATGTAATTGATTTTTTAAAATTTTTTAGCTTGGAGGTGTACGCGGAAGTCCACGTGGCCGAGTTTTTTAAGAAATCGCCTCATTAGATAAAGTTTTCATTTATAAATGCCACATAATTAATTTGGCCTGAATTTTTTTCGATGTGGCACTTAAGTAATTGTTTGTGTCCGATTTTGATCTTAAGTGATCGCTTTGAAACTTTTGGCACTTTTAGTATTCTTCTCCCGACTATCAAGGTAGTTGTTTTGAGAACTATTACATAGATTAAGGCTACGTTTTTTCTAAGAAAATAAATTATTTGAAATATCTTTCTAAAAATGATCGTTTATATTACTTAAAACAATTCTCTATTATCTACAACAAATTCATGTGTAAATATTTTTGTAAATAATGGAAATTTATTTTAGTTCACTGTCTAAGCGAAACTTTTTTTGGAAAATGTTTTACAAATCATTTATTTTTTTGAGAAACACCCGGAGTCTAAATGTATTGAGCCCATTTGTCGATGAAATTGTTCGACAATGATGTCAATTTATAGTAGATTTTTCCAAAAGAGAAAAAGAATGAACCAAAAACCAGCAAGACGGAGCAGGTCCGGTGCCCAAATAACGAGATAATAGCAAGATGCCCCAAAGTACATCGCAGCCATTAATACATACCACTGGTTCCCTCCTCCATTGACATTGCACAAGCCCATTCTAGATCTAGGCCGCCATCATCTTCATTGGCCAGCATTGACATTGCACAAGCTCATTCTAGATCTGAAGTAAAGGAGACCGGGTGTTCCCTCCTCCAATCACCACCACCATAACTATGTTTTACCCTCTCTAGCCAAAGCTCGCAAAGCCTTCAGCTTTTCTATGGCAAAGATCTCGTGAGCTCGTTATTGCACAAGCTCATTCTAGATCTGAAGTAAAGGAGACCGGGTGTTTCTTCCACCAATCACCTGAGATACATACGGAGAGAGATTCGGAGAGAAGGCCATCCATCGATATTCTGCAAAGCTGAATGGACATGTACGTGACCGCGTGATCAGACAGAGAGAGCGATCACCTTGATACTGATGGCTCGTTTAAGAGAGAGCAAGCATGATGGACGCTAGTTGCACTTCTAAGGTTGATTCTTGAAAAAAGAATTAAGCTGTTCCTCTACTCCCACAATCCAAACTAAAAGTACTCATACATCCCTAGGCAATTCTAGTGTAAAAACACCATCTACCTGGGAAAAATTCTTCGCACACTAAACTCCATGAACAACTCATGAAGACCATTCGTTTCACATCCAAAAGTTTTTTAGCTTACTTTCATCACAAAGCCCCATTAGCCACCGCCGCAATATGCAGGCTAGAATCCTGGTTTGATGCAGCAGCATGCCCATTGGCATATCCGCCATGGTATGATCCATTCCACTGGTTACTCTTCTCTGTTCTCCACTGTCAAACCACGTAACACTATTGAGTGAGTTCAAACAGATTATAGGCTGGCAAGCATAAGGAAATAGAGGAGAAATCTATAAATGTCACTAGGAAAATACAGTAGAGATAAAAGGGAAGCTGGAATTTTGATACTGTTTTATAAGACAATGACAATTGTTGCTCCTAATATCTGATGTATCCGCACAACCAAAATCTGACTGATCATTTGAAAATACCCATCAAGGTCGCCTGAGAATGGCGACCGCCCTTGGTGGTCGCCATCTTGAGGCGACGCCAAAGACTTAGCAACCATCATGTCTTTGACCGGAGAGACCACTTTGTGTAAGCACAGAGAGAGAGAGAGAGAGAGAGAGAGAGAGAGAGAGAGAGAGAGAGAGAGAGAGAGAGACCCCAAGACCAAGACCGAGTACATAACCACCTTGGGCATCTCCACCGGCGACATCACTGGGGGTTCATATCTGCAACGATTTACATAGATCCTTGCACATCTAAAGTGAAGTCTTTTGTTGCAACTTCGATATTGTTTATGAATTGGTCAACATTTGGAGATCTTTGGTTGGAAAAAACATTTTAGATCTTTTCTTAATTAAATCTTCCATTTCATATTTTATTTTTCAATTTACAAAAAATTTAATGTGACTGCTAACGGTATCAATGACGATGGCTGAGCAATGCCATCAGTCACTTTGTTAATGCATCCAAAATAGGGGTTATTTGGGTGGCCCTGGGTCATGACCAGGTCATTCCAAGTTACATTCAAGTTGTATACAACCAAAATGGGCGAATACAAGTAAAATGGGTTAACATGATCCTGACTTGTATTCTAACCACCTGAACCCACCCCACCCGACCCAACCCGACCCACTCATTTGCCACCCCTATTCCCACCATGCAGTTGACAAAGAAAGGTGTTCTGCAACCTTCAAACGCATGACTATGCTATTTCCTTCCAACTGAACCAAAGCCTCCAAGAAAGCTAGTTAAAACTGAACAATGGAAGAACCAAAATGAGGAGCAGAGGTGCCCAAATGACTATTTTGTAAGGATAAGCATGCGAAAGCTTTTTCATTCTGTTCCCCTGAAAAAAACTGGGAAGGGGGCATCCAAAGATCAACTAAGAGCTTTAAAAATTTACCTGCTTGTTTGTGGTGCTTCTGCCCCAAGATAAACGAACAGACTGCTTGCCGATGGTTGTGCCATTCAACTCCTGCATTGCGTCCTCTGCATTTTTCCTAGTGACAGAAACAGGCAGATGTAAACACTAGACCTTTTTAATTGTGATACATGGAAGCAAGATAATGACTTCATATTCAATCATCCTTTAGTAGGAAATGCTCGCACAACGTTCACATTTTTCTCTATTGGCTTTTTCATAACTTTATATTGCTTTTTATAGCATTTTCTTCTCCCTCTTTTACACGAAAGGTCATTCGAATGGTACCTGTCTGCAAAATGCACAAAGCCACACCCTTTTCCACCAGGTATTTTTACTGAGACCACCTCACCAAACTGAGAAAATGTCTGCCTGAGATCTTCATCACTAACATCCGAGTCAAGCCCTCCCACAAAGATCTGCAATAAAGCTTGAGTTATCAAGATATATATGGCTCAAATGACTCACTGTATCGAGAACACTCACAGTAGAATTGTTCGACTCGTGAGCCTGGGATCCTTGTGAAGTAGCACCAATTGATGCATGTCCACCAGCCAACACCAAGGCTAATTAAAGAGACGATCAGTGCATATGTATATGACAGGACAAAGATAGACAGAAAGCACTTCATTTAAATAAAACGATGATGTTTTGACATCCCAAATAGCTATTGCTGAAGAGTAACCTGAGCAAATATATTCCCTCTTGACTTACAGAAAGTTCACATGCTCAATATTCTTGGGCAATAACGTAAGGTTGATGAAATAAATCAATATTTGCACATGCCTACAGGTCTCACTGGAAGCAGATGCAAGGACCTAATAAATTATATAATCTGCATCAAGACAGCAAACTCCCAAATAGCCTTGAGAGCTAGCATATTTTTCATAAAATAAGGACATGAAAATTCTTTTTCTTCACCACAGTTGAGTATCTAGTGTCCATGTTTCATTAAAGGATCCCTTTTTGCAGTCTTTACTCATTTCACTATAATTTAATGCACTTCATTGATACTGTTTATCAACTGAGAAGAACATAATTTCTACTCACTCAAGTCAAATGACAATTGAAGAGCAACGACGAAGCCACAACATCATGAGTTTGAGCAACAGCCCCAGGTCAGCATGCAAAAATTTCTATTAATGCCTACAATTGGAGTATTACCCCTGTCATTTTTATGCTTTGACCCCACTAAATTCTCTAGACAACAAAAATTGACCCGAATAGAACATGACATACCCGAATCACCCTAAAAAGAATATTCCTTACTTACAAATTCAATCGAAATATTCAAACACTTGAAAAAACAAATTTTTAGTTCCCATGTTTTTGAGTGGTTATGATCTCAAACCCTTTTTTATTTGGAACTTTAATCACAACTTATTCACGGGACAAAAATTTTTAGGATATTTTGTGTTAGCTTGGTCTATCTATGTCAATGATGTAATTGAAGTAGTAATTTAGCACAATCACATGCAAAAACGGTGATCTGAATTTTCTACAATCTTTGTTTCGTGACATTTATCTGCATATAATTTGGGCCACCAGTCTTACATATGACCTCCAAGGAGGTTTTACGGACAATTCAGCGCCATTTGTACGGTCTCATGATAATGCTGCAACTCATGTTGATCACATGCAAAAGTCATCAATAATTGGCGCAGACGACAATTAAGGACCAAATTAAGGTACAGCTTAAAGTACTCAAATCTCACGATCTAAGGATTATTCTGCAAAAGTTATTAAACATAAGGATCGCAGATTGCCTCATGCTAGAAAGAAATCGTATTTTTTATTGACCCTAATGGCAAAAAGCCCGAGGTCATCCGCTGCTGAGAGGATCAACGAAGATTTGATTCGTTGTCGTTGGTTGCAAATTCCCACATAAGAAACCGTTTCACCTGTCTTGAATCATGCATTGCCGAAGCATGCTCTAAAACACATAATAGCACGACTATATCACAGTACAGCCACATCGCAACCATAAACATAGTTAAATGGACCTCCTTAAGATAAATCTGAAATAGTTATAGGCATCAGGAGTTACACTTTGAATGCACATGACAGCCACACATACAAATGCCGGTAAGCCAAAGAATGAGTTTTCTTAAATGGCCGAATAATATCAAAAGCAAATGGAATACAAAATATTCCAATAGGTTTGGAGAAAATAAGGGTGGGTCATAATTATGGGAACTCACCCAAGAAGAGTTTAAATTCACCAAACATAGATAGAGATATGGACAAAATTTTGACTTGTGTGATATCAAACTATCCTTACTGAATTTTTAAGGATGATCTCAAGCAAACAAAGAAGGGATCATTTCCACATACCTTGTGATGAATACTGTTGCTGATACCCGGATGATTTCTTTGGGGTAGCAACACCAATGCGCATGGGCCTACTTAAGCAATATGCACCATTCATTTCAGTCATGGCCCTTGACTTCTCATTCTCATCACTAAACCTAACAAATCCATAACCTTTTGAACGGCCAGTATTTGAATCAATCACAACTTTTGCCCCTTTAACAGAAGGATATTTAGCAGCAAAAGTCTCCTGCAGTAAAGCATCGGTTACATCCGAAGCCAAATCTCCCACAAATATGGAAAGGTCAGAACCCATGTCCAATCGCTTATCACCTGAACTGAACATTGCCCAATTCAAGCGGAACGGCTGTTCTGTATTTGGCATGGAAGTGCCATTATAGCTCTGTAAGACTTTCTCTGCTGTAGAACGTGAACTAAACTCAACAAACCCATACCCCTCTGACTGACCAGTTTGTTTATTACGTATCACTTTTACAGAGAAAACCTGCACATGCAGGAAGCCAATCAGAAGATGAGAGTGGAGCTACGGGAAAACACTTCCATGGCAAAGATCGAAGAGATTATACAGAGCACATTTCCCTTAACTTTTAAAACAAAAAACCTAGCAAAGGAAGTATTTTCTTCAATTCTCGCCAAACAAAAATTATCATAGAGCTGATTATCCAAGATCACATGAGGTTAAAAACGCACCCTCTAAAAATCACACTTGTCAAGACACAATTTTTAATCTCCGTGAAGTGCTGATTCAATAGCAAAACACAGACTAAAAATTACAGACAAGTTTTCCTATTCATTACTTCTCTTTATATATACTTACACAAAAAGCTTGATCGACAAATAAGTGATGAGACAATCTTTTCTTTTTGAAAGAAGTTATTTGGATATATGAAAATTCCTTCAGGTTCAAGCTTTCTTTCAGAAGAAATTGCCGGTGCAATACTGGAGAAATATAGTATTATGTTATTCGAAATTGGAACTATGTGAATTGGTACAGGCACTCCAAATTTGTACTCCAATTCATCAATCTCTGCACTTCAACACTCAGATCCAGGGCTCCTAATTACTCAAGTTTGATAGGTCAACCCATTAATTGTTTGTGCCAGCAGGTAGCACATCTATGGGCTTAAACGTAAGAAAATGCATTGAATCATGAGGGTCGCACTTTAATAGACTGAAGTACACGCTATGTTTGACTTTCAGACCTTTAAAACCATTAAATCAATCTGCTCTATCCCCAAAAACACAGCTCACGAAACTCCCTCTTCCATCATCTGGAGCGATGCGTTAAGGCAAAACATACGCATAAGCACAAACAAATCCAACCATACCTCCCTCGAGATCCAAAAACCAACTTTTACTCAAACAAACACACCATTCCTGGTACGTACTCACCCTAACTTCATTGCTCATAACAGAGAAACTCATCAGTTCACCCGGGATCCGACCCCAATCGGAGACCTTGCTTAGAATTGAAAAAACTCCAATAGCAAAATGTCGTTCCTAAACCTACTCACACAAGCAAGAGAGCTAGAGAGATTTCGTAGCTGACCTCGCCGATGTGAGAGAAGCAGCTGTGGAGGTAAGTCTCGTCCATCCAGTGGTGGAGATCGCCGATCCAGATGGTCTTGGCCTCGTCGGAGCTCGACACGCCCTGCTGTTGCTGCTGCTGCTGCTGCTGATGCGGCGGCGGCTGACGCGGTTGCTGCGGCTTCTGGTGGTAGCTCTGCTGCTGGTAGCTCTGGTAGGGATGATGTTGAGGGGCGAGTTGCTGGTAGTGGTAAGGCAAGTAATGGTGTGGATACAGCATCATCTGCTGCTGCTGCTGCTGCTGTTGCTGCTGCATCATCGCCATCGCGGCCGCCGGATACTGCATCATGCTGGTCGCCGCCGCCGCCGCCGCCATCATCCACTGCTGCTGGCTCTGCGGCTGCTGCGCCCACTGCTGCTGCGGCTGGTTCGGGTGCTGCGGGTTCGCATCGACGCCATCGCTTCCGCTCAGTGGCATTTTCGATCCGCCCGTCGATCCTCTCTCTCTCTCTCTCTCAAGCGTGTGGAGATGGGGGCGTAGAGAGAGAAAGAGACGCGGTCTGAGGGAGGGAGGACCGAGTAAAAGATGGCTGCAGAGGCGAAGAGAGAGAGAGACAAGGGAGGGTGGCGGATCGTAGGTTTTATACATGGGCTCTCTCTCTGTCTCACTCACTCTCTGCGTCGTCGTTTTCTCGATCTTCTCTTCTTCTTCTTTTTTGTCCTTTGGGCGAGCCTCGATTGCATCGCTATTGGCTGGCCGTCCAATTTTTTTTTCCCCCACGAAGCTCCTTAATCAATATCACGAAAACGCAATATTACATCGAAAAAATTTCAAACAAGAATTTAAAATATCTTTATATTCTTATTTTTTAAAATAAAAAATTAAAGTGCCCGAAATGCTCAAATTATTTTTAAAAAGAGCATGTCCAAAAAACATTTTCGTCCTTTACTTTCTTTTTTCTTTTTACCTTTTCTTTTTTATGTTTTCTTTTTATTTTCTCTCTCCACCCTCGCCTTCGCTGCCTCCGGAGCTTGGCTATGGCATGAGAGGAGCCGGTTGCAGAGGAGTTGACCTCCATTGATTCATGACGAACCCCAGCATCATCGAAGTAAGCTATGTACATAGCTAAATTCCTCATGGTGCAGGATCATGTGTCATTCCGCCGGAGTCTATGCTCTTGTTCGACGTCGAGTTCATCGGCAAGGCTTGGCGAGGCGAGATTTCCACGGGAGGCCAGGCTAGGTGTCGGGCTACCCTCACCCGAGTCAATGCAAGCGAGGGTGTCACCCTCGCCTGGGCCGACGACGATGCCCTCCCCCAATGCCACTCGGGCGAGACCAATGATGGCCTAGGAAAGCGAAGGGGAAGGGGAAGGGAGGGGAGAAAACATAAATTGAAAGAAAGAAAAGAAAAGGCAAAAGGAAATAAAATAAAATAAAAAAGTAAAAAACAAAAACACCATTCGCCTAGTCTCTTCTTTGAAATAATTTAAGTACTTCATGCCATTATTTGAGAAAATAAAAGCACTTTAAGTTTTTTTTTGGAATTTTCCCCATTACATCGAGTAATTATTGAAAATGAAAATCTAGATTTATACTACGCTTGTTGATCTACTCTAATTTTTCGAAACCACGAAAAAACTAAGGAATTCATCACCTCCATCTCGAATGAGTAAATCACACGTCGTGCCTAAGCGAGTATCGCACCGACCTATTGTATGTCTTCCATCCGTATCCGAGATTTGTCACAATTTTTGTAATCCGATGGCAATCGGTGTCAAGAGAGTAATTTTTGAGAAAGTTCTATATTTTATTTTTTTTTATCATATATATTATTAAGTAAAATATCACCTTGTCCGACCTCTCACGAGTCCCACGCTTTCTATCAACAACAAAAAAAAAAAAAAGTTTAGGAATATATTGTCATCGGATGTGTATTTAACCTATATTTTCTACAATTTCGTCTTAGTTTTTTTCCTAACCTCATTTTTCCACCTACATAATTGTCGATTTGTCATCCTCTTACACATAGAAGAAACTAAATAAATTTAGCATTTTAGCATTACCTTGACTATAATTGGGGACGTGCCTTGAAAGCTTACGAATGCCTAAGTTCAAAAATAACCTTTGACTTCGTCTTACGTAGTGCTTGATATCCATATGTCTTAGATGAGATAGTTTTGTATCATCTTATGATTAATCATCTTATGATTAACATGGGTAGCATGGTGCCTTAATTAAGGCTTAAACAAGCCGAAAATCTCATGCTTCGCAGAGTTCGTAACTATTAATCAAAAATGGGTCTAGCGGTCCGAGACTTCTTTTGCAAGCCGACGAGCGGAGATACTATTCCTTTGTCTATACTCGATTTTAGAAAATCTCGATTAGACTGTGAAGGACGAGTTTGGCTTAGACATATTATATCGGTTTTACAATTACATTGGCAATTGCCACAACAAATTAAGTTACTGCTTGGCATAGTAGCAGCTACTTTGAAGCCACGTTTTGAGGTGTCGAGATTTATACTTGCGGTAATGCACGTTTTAAAGTGACTTCTCAAGTTGCTAAGACAACTTCGAAAAAAATTCTAAACCTATTGTACATCAGCCAATTTTGTCCCGAATGTTTCAATTTATTCCAATTTAGTCCTAAATTTTTTTACAATTAGTCAATTTAGTAATAAACCTTTTGACAATTTGGTGATCTAATTCTAAATATTTTGACGATTTGTCAATGTAAAATTACAAGTGGAATAATAGTTTTAAGATTACATTGACAAAACTTCAAGGTTTAGTTATGGTTTTGACGCAATTATAAGGTTTTATAATTAAATTGATATATCATCAAAATGTTTAGAACTAAATTAACACAATTAAAAGATTTAGAACTAAATTGACAGGTTGTACAATAAGTTTATGACTTTTCGGACAGTTATCTCAAAAAATCATATCAAATTGGCTCGATTGCGTTTTTTACGAGATTGAAGAAGAACCAATGTTGTCTTGGGATATGTCCAATTAGGATTAGATCGTGTGTAGGATAATCTAACTTCGCATTTGCATTGTATCGATATTAATGCGATTTCTTTCAAATCGTCTATCGGGAACCATTCGGAAATGACGCATAATGTAATGGGAATTTACTAGTTTAATCACAAAACTAGGTTCTTTTCATGAAACAAGGGAGTCAAACACATGCTTTGTTTTTCATAAATAGTCTAGGAATATCAACGGCTCGGATCATAACCGACCATATGGATATGCACCTTTTTTTTTTTTTGAGTTTGAGCTTTCAGAATTTAAATAGAAATCAATTAATAGTCAAGCTCTCAGCCTCTCACGGTCTCACCCCGTGATACGCATGGTGTCTTCCCAAGCCAAGTGTTGTCGGTTGCGTCTTCGAATCGAACCCCTTCTTGGTCAACGGCCTTTTTTGGGTCAACCTTCTTCGTCAACGTCGGCTGTTGCAAACTTTGAACGGGCAAGGGACAAAAACAAAATTAAAAAAAAAAAGAACAAAAGGAAAAGAACACAAAATTTGACCATGTCGGAGCATCGTTGACCTAGTGCACTAAGATATTTGTCATTTTTTTTTACCAGTCGCAATATACTAACATTCCTCGAGCTGATGCAAAGATTAATGCGTCCACACATCGGTGATTTTTGGCTGATGGAGATTGAATTGATAAAATGTGTGAAGATTTTAAAATCGAATCGATAAACTTAAAAAGTTTATGAATTTTTTTAACAATTTTTCCGACTATCGATGATGAAATATTTTTTATTAACTAATTATTTCAAAAGATACAAGTTATCATATCAAGAAAAAAAATGCATTTGGACCTTGTAAGAATGTTGGATCCCATCAAATTGGACGGTCCACAAGCGTTCGATTACCTGTATCACATTAACCGAATAATCATTCTAAGAGCAATAGAGTTGGAGAGCGCGACGGCATTGGCCGGGTATGCATGAGAGAGAGGGAACCGGGTGAGCATGTGAAGAGAGAAATCTAGAGAGAGAGAGAGATAAAAATGACATGAAAGTTATCCACGAAAGCAATTAGGGCACAAATTCATGTAACAGTGATTTAAACATGTTTTTGCCGGAATTTCGCGGGGTTGACATGGCCAAAGTTTACATGAAATCTAAGGAAAAGGAAATTATATAATGAGGAATATTATTAAAAACTCAAATTTATGCGCACTTTATTACCAATGCCCTAAATTTTTTTTCTGCGTCATTAACGCCCTGAAACTTATACTCCTTGTGGTGATGGACGTTGATTGGGGGCGATGTGGACTGGAATCGATCATTTGAACACGCAATTTCTGGCCGTTCTTGGATAGTTTTTCATGTCCCTATTGTCTGCGTTCCAGCGAGTTGTGGCCGGTAATAGTATTCGATCGGTCGCATTTGGGTGGCTGGGAGATGTCGGCTGCGGCGGCCGATGGCTGATGAAGGCGGCTCGGTGGTCGTCAGGAGTGACCGACGGCGGTAGCCGATTTAGCGTTGCCATTTATGTGAGGTTCTGTCGGTAGCCGATTTAACGTTGTAAATGGGATTTTCACAAATCCGGACCTTGTTTAATTTGGGGAGGTCGGGACAGATTCAATGTGGAAACTTTGGGCTTCTTCCAGCTACTTGAATTTGGGTTTTACTTTGGTTGAATGGGCTTTGAACTTGATTCTGCATTGGTCCGGGCCAACGGAGGTCGGGTAAAGTAAGACCAGCATTCGGATCTGGCCCAAGGGCCCGGCCCGAATCCTCGTTTTGGAATTAAAATAACAATAATAGTGACAGTTAAACAATATAATACAATTTAAATACATAAAAAAACAATAAAATAGCTTAGAAGCAGGCCTTTATTAAGTTGTCAAGTTTTAGCAGTAGACTTAGCTAAATTTTATTTAATTAGCATGGAGCTCGTTTAGGGGTTTTGGTGAGCACCTTCGATATGAGTTTTATAGATTGGTCATTTAGGTGAAATTGGACTCGATTTGAATTTTGCTCGGGGTTGCTGTCATTGAGTTTAATAGCAAGGCCATGTGTATTCTAACGTGGTGCTTTATTGAGTTTACTTTCCTCCCTTTTACTTTGTTATCGTTTTCTCGATCCGCTTTTCCCGTTCTCAAATGTCCAATGATTTAGAGGCATCATTGGTCGAACAATGGCTTGGATTCTCCCAAATCCTAGTTCGCGTGATATTGGGTTTCCGTTTTTGTGATTAGCAACCTAAATAGTTACTAGGATTTGCCACTAGCCTCTTGCGTTGACTAGAAACAAATTGAGACATGGGAGAGTCGTCTAGATTCCTACAAAACTAGAGCATCTAGATTCGGGATCAACACTCTTTTGGTACCTAACCGTCGATATTTCTAATGCGACCACACATTATGTTTATCATTCAGAGACTATAGGTATCTAATCGATGCTAGATGGTCATACATAATTGTTTTCTGTCATTTTCGGGTATTACCTACTTAATCCCTAACCTAGTGCTTAGGAACATGCAATTTATCGAAAAGTAGTACTTTTTTTTTTGTCGAAAAAAACCATTTGATCTACCACATCAGTATAAGCTACAATCCAAAATAACAAACTCAAAACAGCAATCAGTTGAACAAATATCGGACCCGGATGGACATTGATCAACAATCATTGTCAAACAAGAGCCTAAAATAGCAAATTAGGCTAAAAATGGAAAAAAAAATTTATAAATTGTCCAAAGTTTTCTCACTTTTTGAAAATTTTTAGAATTTTTTATTTATTTAAAAATATTTTTTTGATTTTTTTAAAAATTGAAATGGAACCTTGTTCGGGTTTACCACGCATAATCCCAAATGGCGCCGCACCGAGGGGTTAGCCAAAACAACACCTGTTTGAACCTGGATACCTCGGATTTGACCCAAGACCTAATTAATCGACCCCTTTCGGCCATGAAACCCGAAAATGACGTCGTGGTTCTCTTAACCCGCACGACGTCGTTGGGGGCTTCATGCTCCGGCCCGATTCAACGTCATTTGGCATCGGAGCTCTAGACCTAGACTTGACCGGTTGCCCCTTTAGAAACGGCGTTCGTTGAGGGTCCGCTTATGCCAAACCTTCCTCAAAACAATATCGCTTGCTCTCGTTTCAACCTCCACAAATTGAACCGGCCTTAGCGAACCTGGTTGGACCGGCCTCCATACTTTCAAATAGACATGGCCGGTTCGGTTTTTTAAAATTAATTTTTAAAATAATAAATAATAAAATAAGCATTATAAATTATAAATTATAATCAAATTGTACATTGTAATAAAATTTGGGAAAAAAAAAAGAGAAAGGAGGAATGGGCTTGAACTTAATGAATTATTATTAAGCGCCTACATATCTTCTTGGGGATGAAGAATCAAAGCCTATGTAGTTCTTTTATCTTTGATAACCCCAACTTACCTCATCGTCAATCGTCGCTACCCGTTGTGGTACCCGTGGCGGTGGTATCTCCACAATCCTCGCTAAAGAATTCGTGTTTTCGATCCAGTTCTTGGTGTCGAAATCTAACCTTCGTCCAATCGTCGACACAAACTTGAGCTTCCACAAACTTCGGACTTAATCTTGAATGGCGAGAGTCCAAAACTAATCCTCCAAGCGCTAAATGTTTGTTCGATCAGAATCGTTGAAGAAGGGGTTGCTAACATCCGCGAGCGATGAGGGCGAGAACCTGGATAGTCGATTGAGTGACTCTTCTACCACTCTAGGATTTGGAAATCGTACTTATGTTCTATATCACGAAACTCAAATTGAATGGTTAAATATTTTTCTAATTCGAAATACTACCTGTTGCCCCTTTTTATTTTTTTTTGTCTACTCTTGAGCATATTATACTCTCTACCAAGTGAACTACCGTTTCGCTTCCCGAGGCGATGATTGTAAAGATCCACCATCATTTAAACCATATCTATTACAAAATTCTCTACGTAATACTACTATATATTCTTTAACCTCTCTTTGTATATTTGAAATATCTATTGTATCTTCCAAATGTAAACAATCATAATAATACACATTCGGATAATCTAGTAAACCATCTAATTTAATACGTGGATAAAAAATAATACCAACTAAATAGACAAGAGGAATTTTGAAATAATAATGCAACCATGTTTCTTGCATTACTAAAATAGTCCGAGCTAATTCACTATCTTTTTCATATTCATTAAAAACACTACCCATATTAACACACTCTATTAAAAATAAATGCGTAGTAGGATAATACATATCGGATAAAGTATTAATAGTATCATTAAAAATTTTCAAAAAATCTAAATTTTTTTTTTCAAACGTCCCAATGTTGCGGAAGTAAAGTAATTTCGGGAATATGTTGCGACATAAACGTACATAATAAATCTTTGTAATCAAAAGTTTGACGAAGTAACTCATATGTAGAATTCCAACGAGTCGAAATATCTTTTGGAAACCTTTTTCCTCTTTTCCCATATTGTTTACAAAATTTTTCCCATACTTTCATAAAATGGGCACGACTTCATAAAAATTTAATTGCACCATTTATTGGGCGAGAGAAGACTCAAGAGTTCGTAAACCATCTTGTACACATAAATTTAAAACATGGCAAGCACATCTAATGTGAAAAAATTATCCGCCAAAAGAGGGTTTGCAAATATTTTCTAATTCGGGAATGGAAGCGGTATTTACGGCTGCATTATCAAAACCAATTGAAAATACTTTATTTATCAAATTATATTTTTCTAAAACTTGTTCAATTATTCTATAAATATTTTGAGTCGAATGCTTTTCATCAAAACTCGAAATGCAAGAAGTCTTTTTTGAATGGTCCAGTACCACCTATCCAATGACACGTAACACCTATATATGAATGAATTTACCAAGGATCACTCCAAATATCGCTACCTAAATGCACACGTCCATTGAATTCCGCAAAAAATTTTGCTAAAGTTTTTTTTATATATTTTTATAAAGATGCAAAAGTTCGCGTTTAAGAGTATTTTTCGGAATAGTTGGTGCTTCGGAACCAACGCAGATTTATCAAATATTTCAAATTAAAATTTTTACCAAGTAATAAATGGAGCATGATCAAGGGCAACATATTCAACTAATGTTTATTTATAAAGTGCATCAGTGTAACGGAATAAAGGATGAGTATTAGGATTGGCGTACTCGGAAATTTGTTGTTGCCTAGTATCGATCTCCGCTTACGTTGGATGTTTTTTTCGTCGATGCCGATGGAATGTTCCGTAGCCGTCTCCTTTAGTAAATTTGTATGTTTGCGAATAATATTTATAATTTATATTATACTTACTTTCGCTTTCATCATATACCTTGCCGAAGTGCTGCCACAAGTCGGATGTACTCTCTCGGCCCTTCCGTTCAGCTCATTTGCCGTCGGCGTTTCTTCGGCACCGTAGGCGGATGAAGATTTTCTTGTGTTAGGACGTGCTCAACGTTCGGAATGGGAACAACATTGATATTGTCGTCATTGTCTTCCCAATATGTATAATCACGAGGATCATGTCCAGGAATAGGATATTCGGAATCTCCCATCGTCATCTTGGCCTTTCCAAGATTTCTGCTTCCACTTGCCATTTTTGAGAAAATTGAGGCGGGATTCAGAGAATTGAGCGGATTCGGAGAATTTGAAAGAATTGTTGAGAGGATTTGTGAGAAAAATGAAAGGAGGAGGATATATATTTATAGAAAAATGGAGGATTATTTAACTTTTTTCTTTTTGGTGAACCTTGAACGGCCAAAAAATTTGGCCGTTGCATCGCAACCGCCAAATTTTTGGCCGTTGCATTGCACTGCCAAATTTTTGGCCGTTGCTTGCAGCAGCCAAATGGCCTTTGCCGCTGCAGAGCAACGGCTCTTTGGGCCGTTGGCCCAAAGAGCCGTTGGTCTCTTGGGGCTCGTTAGGGGCCCCTCCCAAGGTGCCCCCTTTATTTTTTAATTATTTATTTTTTGCCGGGTTGGAACCGGCCCGGAACCGCCAATTTCGGGCCGATTCGGCCATTTTTACAAATCGAACAGACCGCGAGGGCCGGTTCCGGGTTGGAACCGTGGGCCCGGTCAACGGGTCGATTCCGGGCAGGTCAACGGGCCGGTTCTGGGCCCACGGTTCGGAATGGCCATGTCTACTTTCAAACTCCTCCTTACGCACATGAGGCCCGCTAGGACTTATGTTACATGGACACGGCACTTGACACGTGACACGACACGATACATCAACATGTGAATTCTCAAAAAATAGAGAATTCCGACATGTTAGGGCACGTTGTATATTAAATATATATTTTTATATATACATGATAAATTATCAAATTTTTGAAGTCACAATGACACCAATAATGAGGGAACTCAAGTTTCGTGTCCCACATCGGCCGAAAAACAAAGAAAGTGATGGAAAGCTCTAATAAAAAGGAGGCGTAATTTAGCAGGCCCCCATGAATTGGCTGTCAAGTGTCCCACATGGGCTGAAAAACAATGAAAGTGATGGAAAGCTTCTAATAAAAAGGAGGTACAAAGCATCAAATTGAGTGGGCCGCCGTGAAGTGGTGTCTGTTTGGCCTTTTGACTATTTTAAGCGTAAAAAAATTGGGCCTTTTAACTATTTCAAGAGTATGACCGTGTCCAACCATGTCGGACACGTGTTCGACTACTGAAAAAAATTTCAAAAGGCTGTGTCCATATAACGTAGGCCGAGACCTATTTGGTCTCGTTGGCGCTTCGCCGGTCATCACCGACCTTAGCCAAGACCTCGACCAAGTTTGTCTAGTCTCCGAGCTCTCTAGGGTACCAACCAATGGCAACAACGACCTCCCGATGGCCTTCCATGTACTAGTTTATTTCAGTCGGAGCTCATTGGCGATTTAAAATAACCATATCGGTCCATAATAACGAACAATAAAGACAAAGGTGCAAAGCAAGTAGCTAATCCCAACTACAACATGCATATGTTGGGTCTCGATTTCGAACGAAAGACAACGGCTCAAGCGAGGAGTTCCAGTGACCAAAAATAGGGGACGGGGGCCGAAAACTTTATCAACGTACATGGGCCAAACCGAACCACAAAAATGCTACTAGCCATTAGCTAGAAAACTCACCGGACGAAGAAAATCATGGGTCTTGGCCGGCGAGCCCTCGGGTACCAAAAACGAGCACCAAGAGGGTTGGGGGGGGGGACCAACCTAGTTCGATGTTTCTCCAAGCAACGAAAAGGAACCGATCTACGGTGGCCGTCAACTACACCAACCCTCGGTGCTCGGCTGCAACCAATTTGCCCTCGAAATTACCCAATTTCTCCGTCGCAAACTCTCGGCTCCTCTCTCTTTTTCTCGGTCTCCTGGCTATTAAGCTTCTTTGTCTCGTACCCATAGCTCGCCTTTTATAGCCACGGAAAATATCTCCCAAGGCGGCTCCCTAGCCGTGGAAAAAATGAGTGGACAGGAGGCCATTATACTGCCGGAGTTGTGCTCACCTACGTGTGGGGAAGAGAGAAAGGAAGAGAGGAAGGAGGAGGAGAGAGAGGTTGGGCTTACGGGCCTTGGGGGGAGGGAAGATTAGGCCTAGACTCGGGCCAATCGTAAAAGAAAAAATATAAAACCTATGTAGCACCGACACGACACGGACACAAAAAACGACACGACATGATACATCGACACGTGATTTCTCAAAAAATAGAAAATTTTGACACGATAGAACACGTTATATCTCAAATATATATTTTTATTCACTTTTATGATTTCACATATAAATAAATATGGCAAAAAATGATTAAAAAATTATCGAAAATCATTATTATCACCATGAAGGATCGATCGTTAAAAATAGCAATTTATGCTTTATTTTCTCGAAATACTTGAGAGTCATGCCCCACGAATTGTACGCTAAAAACTCAAATCCCAAAACGCGGTCAGTGAGCCCCAAAATTCTTCCTCTACCAAGAGGTCCAAGACCAAGACTCAAGGTCCTCAACCATGATTGGGTTAACTTTGATAGAAAATTAAGTCTGTGTATTGTATTGAGGCATAAAGCCGCAATAAATAAATACAATGAAGCCCGATCTATGAGGAAACAATCCTAGAGAATAAATGACAATAATTCTAGAATATATACAGAATCGATAAGGTATTCTAACAAATAAAATATTCTAACACCCCCTCAAACTCATGGTGGATCAAACAGCGAGAGTTTGGAAATGAGATATTGAAAACGCTGGCTGTAAGAGCCTTCAGTAAAACCATCGGCTAACCGATCCTCGGTCCCAATAAAAGGAAGAGAGATGGTTCGAGCCTGAAGATGATGACGAGTAAGATGGCAATCGATTTCAATATGCTTGGTGCGCTCATGAAAAACAGGATTAGCCCCAATATGGATGGCACTTTTGTTGTCACAATACAAGGGAATGGGATCTTGAAGTGAAACACCCATGTCGCAAGCAAAAGACGAAGCCCGGACGATTTCAACGATGTAGTGTCGGCAATAGCACGATACTCGGACTACGTAGAGAAACGCGAGACAATCTGTTGTTTCTTGGTGCGCTAAGAAATGAGAGAATCGCCAAGAAAATTGCAAAACCCCATGACCGATCGACGATCAATTACATTAGAAGCCCAATCAGCATTGGAATAAGCACGTAACTCTAGATGAGAAGAGGACGGTAAAAATAATAACCACGTTAAAGTACCTCGAAGATATTGCAAATTCCACAAAATAGCAAAGATAATGTGTAGACCGAGGGGCAGCAACAAATTGACTAACAACATGAACTGCATAAGCAATGTCGGGACGCGAAATAGCTATACACAAGACTACCAACCAGATTTCGATAACGAGTCACATCGAAAGAGGCTCCCCGTCGTCGGGCGAAGCTTTTGATTCAACTCAATAGGAGTGAGTGCGATACGGGAATCCGAAACCGCTGGACCTAGAGAGAATATAAGCGGTATACTTCGTTGAGAAAGAAGAATACCACGAGAATTGCGAGCAATCTCAAGCCCAATAAAATAGCGCAATAAACCAAGATCCTTCGTGAAAAAATGTCGCTGAAGATGCCTCTTGGTATGTGCAATATAATCGTAGTCATTGCCGATAATGACCATGTCATCCACATAAAGAAGAAGAATAGTAAAGCCGGAGGACGAAGTATGAATAAACATAGCATGATCGGCCTCACTCTCGAACAAATCCTACGAATGTACAAAGACGGTAAACTTCTCAAACCAAGCACGCGGTACTTGCTTGAGGCCATAAAGAGCTCGCCGGGAGACGATAAACCCGACCCGGGGCGTGAGCAAGACCGGGTGGTGGTTGCATAAAGATTTCTTCATGAAGATCCCCATGAAGAAAATCATTCTTCACATCGAGCCGATAGAGAGGCCAATTACGAATAGAAGCAACGGCCGCAGAGTACGAACGAAGTCATCTTCGCTACTTGGAGCGAAAGTCTCCTCATAATCAATGCTATATTCTTGTGAGAAATCCCGTGCAACTAAATGTGCATTATATCGCTCAATACGCCATCGAACAAGGTTTTACCTTATAGATCCAGCGACATGATACCAAGGATCGACCGGGTGGAAGAGGAACAAGTTCCCAAGCACCCGCATACTGCAAAAGCGAAAGTTCCTCAACCATGGCCCGACGCCACTTAGCATGTTGTCTTTGTTCGCGGTAACTAGTAGGTTCCCGCACATCATGAACAACGGCTAAAAAGGAACCAAACTCGGCAGAATAAGAAGCAGTAGCAACATACCATGCGAGGAGACGACGATCCCCGGGGAGGATTACGACGCAACTCCATAGGGGCGGAATCGTCGGTGGCGGGAGGGAAGGAAGGGCAATAGCGAGGAGGGAACTCTCAGGCAGAGAAGAAGGGGCGGAGATATCTAAAGAAGGAGAAGCTGAACTATCTAGAGGAGGAGAAGCAGATACATACCGGAGGGTCAAGACAAGGATCAATAGGAAAGTACATGAAAGAAATAGGTTTAAAAACGAAGACGTAGTAGTAGTAGAGAAGTAAGGAACATGCTCATGAAAAGTAACATTACGAGAAATACAAATACGTCGAGCAATCGGGTCGTATCAACGATAGCCCTTGTGTTCGATCTTATACCCCAAGAATGCACACGATATGGATCGAGCAGTCAACTTCGTATGTTCAATGGGAGGGAGAATCACGAAACATGTGCACCCAAAAATTCGAAGATGTGTATAAGTAGGAGAGCGGGAATGAAGTCGCGAAAAGGTGTTGCCTGACGAAGAACAGGTGAGGGAAGGCGGTTAATGAGATGAACTGCAGTGAGAAGAGCTTCACCCGGAACTCAGTAGGAATCGAAGTAGAAAATAAAAGAGCACGAATGGTTTCAAGAATATGTCGATGCTTACGTTTAGCAACCCCATTTTGAGCCGAGATACCAGGATAAAAGAGGTGCGGCAATGGCCCATCATTGGCTAAGAGAGAACGAAAAGCACCCGAGAGATATTCCCCCCAAAATCGGAGCGAAAAACCTTAATTTTTTTTTTATGAAATTGTGTAGATATCATGGCGGTGAAAGTATGATAAATGGTAAGAAAATTATTACGCCGACGCATAAGATAGATCCAAGTATAGCGAGAATAATCGTCAATAAACGAAACATAATATTTGAAACCACTCTTGGATGGAATAGGAGCGGGGCCCCATACATCGAGAATGAACAAGATAAAAAATCTTGCTAGAACTAGAAGTACTAGTAGGAAAAGGTAAATTGATTGCTTTGCTAAAGGACAAATAGAGCGAGAGAGGTAGAACACTAGAGGAAATCTGGACCGAGAACCCCCTGTTGATGAAGAATAGAGAGACGAGAAGAGGAAGCGTGCCCGAGAAGCCGATGCCATCGCGCAAGGTCCACGGTAGCCAGCACACGGGATAAGGAGAAGAAGTGTAGGTGGATGGAAGGTGAAGAGATTGCATAGTGTATATTCCACCACGCCTATTGCCCTCGCCAATCATCCCGCCACTCGAACGATCCCGTACAAAACAAGAGCATCAAGTAAAACTCACAATACAACCGGCATCAATAAGGCTGGCCAACATACAATAAATTAAGCGCCGGAGAAGGGACATGCAACACATCGGGAACATAAAAATCCCGAGGACAAACAAGAGTCCCCTGTCGAGTAGCCAAAAGAGGTGAACCATCGGTTGTAAAGAACCGCCGGGAGACTTGAGCTTAGAAAGCTCGGTGAGACATGTAGGCAGTAGACATGTGTCTAGCGGCTCTTGAGTCAAGAATCAATATAGTAGAAGAATCACCTAAAGGGGGAGTAGCAAATCGGAAGAACAAGCGGGAGTGACAAGAATCGAAGGGCCCGAATTAGACAATTGAGAGCCAGTGAAAACCGATTCAAGCGGGCTAGTTGAACCTCAAGAGCAGCAAATCTCTCATCCATAGAAGGAGAGGCAAGAGAAACATGTTGCGTTGGAGCAAAAGCAGGTGGAGCTCGAGAAGAGTGTTGCGTCTCACGTCGCTTCTTGAAATAGCGGGTCTCAATATGACCACGACGATGACAATAAGAGCACCGAGAGCGATCCGATGAAAACTTTGAATTGAAGCAGATTGATGGGAACCTTGAGTTGGAGCGAGATCGAAGAGAACCCTGTGTTGGAGCATGAAGCGGAGGCGTAGATCGAGCAGCGGCCCATGGAGGAGTAAGCGAGAATGGCTTTGGGATCGGATATCCGAGAAGATGAGAGAAGACCCAATTGGGTTTCCTCATATTGAAGCTCCTCGACAAGCATCAAGGAGAGAGGGTGGAGGATTCCTATAAAGAATCGACTACGAACACCCTCAAAAGCGGTCGAGCTTCATAAGAAAATCATAGAGTCGCAAGCGATCCCGAGTCGCAGCCGAGAAGACCGACATGTAGCACAACCGGAACATGTGGAACATAAAGTGGGAGACAAAACGTCGAGCTGACTCCAAAGCGACTTCAAATAATTATAAAACTCACGGATTGATTGAGCACCCTAGGTAGCAACAGCAATGTCTTGATGTAATTGGTAGATACGAGATAGAGCTAGTACGAGTAAACATGTCTATAAGTCGATCCCATAAATTCTTCGCCTTGTAATGTGAACGAACGTGGACGAAGGGTATGATCAAGAGAACCGAATATGATGGCCTAAGCCCTCCGATCAGTGAACAAACCAATTTCGAATGTTAGATTTAC
Source organism: Rhodamnia rubescens (assembly GCA_021437795.1). NCBI lineage: Eukaryota > Viridiplantae > Streptophyta > Magnoliopsida > Myrtales > Myrtaceae > Rhodamnia > Rhodamnia rubescens. Next base: position 366,570 of record JAILYA010000131.1, read on the forward strand.
GCCGAGCAATTACATCATCTCGTGAGTTTGGATTGCTCAGCGTCCTTGAATTCGGCGGGACAAACGCGAACACCCTCAACATGCTCAAACAGATCTCGATAAACAAGTGCGGCCATTGGCCAAAAGGCGTAATTGGAGCCATCGAGTTTGACATCAATCCGATTACTCGAATCACCCATATTAACCAACGTCAAGTCGAGAATTCGGTGCGATGAAAAAAAAAAAATCAACGTCGAGCAGGTGGCGCGATGAAGACGATGAGCGGAAAAAAAAAATCTAGGATTAGTAAGAAGCAAATCCTAGCTACGATATCATGATAGAAAAATTGAGTCGTGTATTGTATTGAGGCATAAAGCCGTAATAAATAGATACAATGAAGCCCGATCTATGAGGAAACAATCATAGAGAATAAATGACAATAATTCTAGAATATATATAGAATCAATAAGGTATTCTAACAAATACAATATTCTAACAAACTTAACCACGCAGTCAATCGAAACTCCAGGGGATTAACCTCTCCTCCAAAATATACATCCCAACCTCTCTCTCCGCCCGATGCTGCCGTCCCGCCCCCCCTTCCCTACAAGAACCTTCTCTTCTCTCCTCTACAATGTCGTCCCTCAACACCTCACTTTCTCATTTGCTCAAGCTATTCAACAGAGGCTCTCGCCTGTCGATCCTCTAGCCCACAACTCCACCCTCATCACTAGCGGCTCTCCCTCTAACTTTAACCTCGATGGTTGCCTCTCCTCGAGCTCGACCTCTTCTCCTCTAAGGCCCTCGCCATGTACGTCGTCGCTTGGATCCTCGATTACGGGTCTCGGTATCGTTGTCTACGATTGACCAGCATTTCTTATTTAAATCAAGTTTTGTTGTTCTTTTCCGAATTCTGTTTCGCAAACTACCGGACATGCGAGTCGGAAGCAAGCCCGACACCGAGCTTTCGATTGCGTGTCGGAAGCTCGGACACGCATTGACCATGTGTCCGATACACGCATGACGATCTAAAAAGAGTGTCCGCGCTACATAGCATAAAACACAAGCTCGCATCGCGCAAGTTCGCCCGTGCTCGGGGGAAAAATTGCGAGCCGACTTTACCCACACGAATCCGAGTCGACCCGGCCCGATCCTGTTCCAATTCCTTTTTTTCCTCTCATTTTTTAATAAAAAAATTAATGTCAATTACTCTTAATTTAAATATCCCTAACTTGCAACAAAACAATAACTAAGCAAATTCCAATTTTAGTCTTTAAGGAAAAATGAATTAAATTCAACGGGGACCGACAAAATTAGGTGTCATGGTGATTTTCTGTTTCTCCTTGATTGTGCACTTTGCATGGGCATTATTTAGTCGCATAAGATAATAAAATGGTCAAGATTACTTGAATTAATCATGTAACAAACCAATCAAGTTTAGGTATCGAAAGATCACTAATTATATAATTAGTGTAATCAAGTCATCGACTCGGATTCTCCGGTTGCATAGATAGTGACATATCCTCCCATATCTCATTTGGCTCCAAGCCGACTCTAATATGCTAGTGGTGGCTCTAAGTTAGTTTACATTCCATAGATAGATTAATTCCAATTGCGGTTTTCAGGCGTCCCTTGAGGTAAGGTTTGGTAGAACCCGCTCGATTGAGGACTATTAGGGCTGCATGAGAACCATTCCGGGTTCTCCGATTCCGTTCCTCGAAATAAAAAAGATGAGAAATTTGTTTAGTAACATAAATAATTATGATTCCGATTCGTTCCCATAATCGGTTTTAGAGAATCGAATCAGTTTTAGAGCAAAATCCGAATAAAAAAAAGTTGGTTCGGGAAAAAAGAATCACTTTTGAAAATTACAAAACGAGAATGAAGTTTCACATCTCTCACTTTTTCCTTTCAATCTAGTTTCGTCACTTTTCCCTCAACCTAATAAAAATAAAAATAAAAAAATGGAAAATTTTGGAAAATATTTTAAAAATCACAAAAAATTTAGAAAATTCCTAAAAATAGAATAAGCTTAGATTAGGCTAGTTTAACCTCATTTTTATAAATTTGGGCTTAAATTCTAGATTTCATAGATTTTTCTTGTTTTCGCAAAAAATGTCGCAGAAAATGAGAGCATCCAACATGCGGATAATAACATATATACTTGTAGTCGTGCTTCATAAAAATATGACCATCCGCACGTGGATCCGGAGCCAAACACCCACTTGGATTTAGGATAAAAGCTGCAAAATGAGAGTGAAGGACTTGTACTTCATATCAATGAGGATAATTTGCTTTTTTTTGTCGGTGGATAATTTGGTTATTCGGTTTGCTATATTTGTACGTATTTTGGATAACACAACATTTAAAGAAAAAAATGAGTTCTTAATATGGGAACTATCTCATGCTTTAATCGAACTTCAAACATCATATATTAAAATTTGTGTTTCATTTATGGCATGCTAAAAAAAAATAAAGTATTTTAAATTATTTTAGGGTGCATTTGAAATTAGTTTTCAATTTAGGACGAAATTTTACAAAGTAACTACAAAGTTATTTGATTTAAATAAAAAAATTAGGAAGGGAAACTATTTTTCGAAACAAAAATTTTGTACAGTTTTCAAACGCGTTTTTATTCCAGAACATAAATTTTGGATGAGTTATCAAACACGTTTTGATTCTCTAAAACTTATCTAAAAACAGAATCGAAAAAGTTATTTTAATCGGAATCATTTTTTCGAAATAGAATAATTACCATGTACAACCTTAATCCCCAACTTGACATTATACCGGAAAAAGTCATTTTAATTAGAATCATTTTTTCGAAATAGAATGGTTACTATATACAGCCTTAGTCCCCAACTTGACATTACCTCCAAACCCGTCATTTTCTCGATGTTCCTGGGTCGAGAGAGTAGCGACAGGCTAGACTCCATCGATAAAGAAAGTGGCTGTGCCATCCCAAAGGAGTTGAGGGAGGCGACAACGAAGAAGGGGTACGTCGTGGGGTGGGCCGACATGAGGAGGTTCTGTACCATGACGTTGTTGCGATGTTCCTCTTGCACAACATGTGGAACAAGAAGCTCTAGAGCCTCGCCAGGAAGCCAATGGTATGCTGGCGGTTCTTTGCTAACCAGCAGGTGAACAACCGACTCATGAGTCACGCATAAAGGTCAAGCTTGACATGAAGAATATATGCGACGAGGAGGTAGTGGAAAGGATGATCTATGCGAACCTTGCATGACGAATATCTTTAGACTCGGTTTCATCCTCACTCATCGGAACACGATCTTCAGTCGGCATGCAGTGACGACCAACATGGCCGATCACGACAGCGATCATGCGGTTTGAAGTGATAATGATCAGCTATCTTGATGGCGGTCTTTGCGTGGTGCCAATGAAGCAATATCTAGATGCACCACCCCTTCACTCCGTTGGAAGGTGATATGAATTGTTAGGTTATTTTTTATTTTTAATCCAATTTGGGTTTATCCCACCTCTTATGACGAATTTCTCATCCAACATCTTATCTGGATGTAACTGGGCTTATTCAATTAGGAGATGTTGACACCTAAAATATTCCGAGAGGGCTCATGACAAGCACGTGAGGGGCGTCAATCGCCCACAGGGAGAACATTGGGGTAAGGCACACATTGATCAAGCGGGTGCCACGTGTTCGGGTAAATTATGGCGTCATTTTCTTCCGGAACAAGAAAAGCGCGGGAAGAGCCACAATTAAAGCAAGTTACTAAAGAGTAACGGTAATCCCCACGAGGCGAAAAGAAAAGAGCGCGAAGATCAAGAAACCGTCGAAAGAGTCATCCATGTGGCTTGTGGAAAAGGATAGAACGTGGGGGCCGAAGGAAGTAACCGATCGAATGTTACCAAGAGTTTACCTATATATACCCTCTAGTGAAGATAGACGGGGCACACTGAACACATATCTTTTCAAACTAGCTCTTAGCTCTTAGCCTTTAGCCTAGCTTAGTTATAACTTTCCGGAATCTCGTCGTCGATTCAATTCCACGAGTTTCAGTTTCATACTCGAGTTGAGTGTCATTGATTAGATTCCGACACCTGCTCACTAGGTTGAGTCCGTCGATTCGATTCCGGTGTTGAACCTTTCATCCATCTTGTCCAAGATCTTGTCGATTCAATTCCGGTATTGTGTCCTATAATCCCCTCGTCAGTCTTGTCGATTCAATTCCAAGATTGTGTCCTACGGTTCGTCTCGACCATGTTGATTGAATTCCGTAGTCGTGTTGAAGTTTCCTACACATCTTGACTATCTGCGCGCACTTGGATTGTTGAATTCATCGAGAGCCCTGTAACACGCCTTTTGTGTTAATAAAGATATCTATCGTATTTGACACTCTCTAGGCAAAATCGACCCAGAACACCTTTTCGAAAAACGAACGGATTAAGTTCGATAAAAGATTTCCGCGTGAGCCACCCCCATTTTGGGCCAGTCATTTTTTTGGGTTCTGACTCATAATCACAAGGAAGCCCTATCAAAAGGATTTCGACGCGCAACAGGAGAATATCACCTCACATCGGATAGAATAATTTGCTATCATATTCGAATTATCGAATGCAGCCTTAACAATCATCATTTCCCATAATTTAGAGGTTAGTAAAGTTTTATGGGATTCTTATACATGGGGATGCAGTCGGAAGTGATAAATGATCAGCTATCTTGATGACGGTCTTTGCGTGGTTCGGTTCAGCAATGGTTCGGTTCGGACACTCTTGACCGGAATCGTTCGATTGAGAATACATTTTATGGAAATGCTCAGGCTCGTTCTATAATGCACTCAGAATCCGACAAGATCCACCCGCTAGGAAAACGATAGGTGGAACAATTACTCCACCTGCTAGAAAAACGATCGACCGACAACTGAAACGGAAAGTAAAGATAAAGAGCAATGACAACGACGTCCACCAACCGCTCCAGCGAACGGGTTTATGGTTCCTTCAATGTGGAGCTTGGACTTCCAGCTCCCACCCTCTTCTTCTATCTTCTTTTTCACGGCATAAAATTCCTCTTCCTCTTCATCTTCATCTTCATCATCTCTCTCGTTCTCTCTCTGAATTTCAAACAGTTCTAGCAAGAAGGAGAAAATGGACCCCGGCGCTTCGGAGGTTGCGCGCGATTTCCGCCCCTTCTTCAGGGTCTACAAGGACGGGCGCGTGGAGAAGTACAAGCTTTTCGACCAAGTCCAGCCCGTCTCCGCCGGGCTCGACCCGGCGACGGGGGTCGAGACCAAGGACGTCGTCGTCTCGCCCGAGACCAGCGTGTCGGCCCGGATCTTCTTCCCCTGCAAGGCCGGCGGGCAGGATCGGAAGCTGCCCCTCCTCGTCCACTACCACGGGGGCGGGTTCTGCGCCGGGTCGCCGTTCGACACCGCGTCGAAAGGCTTCCTCTCCACAATGGTGACTCGGGCCGACGTCGTCGCTATCTCCATCGGTTACAGGTACCTCCAACAACATCGTCCGTCAATAGTAAGGGAGTGATCACTCTTTAGTCTCTCCCGTTCGTATTATTATCTGATTTAATTTTTACTTAATTTTTCTTCAAGTTTTCGAATTGCTAGCGTAAAATAATTTATACATTTTGAATTCTTAACGGTATTAAAAAATTAAAATAATTTTTTTGAATTATATAACTGTTGAAAGAGCTTTTGTCTCGTTACTTGAATCTTGACATGACCACGTGGCATGTCAGAGAAGTTGATTTTATACGTGTATGTACAGCAACCGCATAATGCCAGGTGGGCCACCACAGACCACATGTTTTCGTAGGTTTAAGACATGGTGTCCTGTCTACTAACTAATATCATCAATTAACGAAAGCTGTGGTCATGATCTTCTCTCCGATCACAGTATTGTATCGCATGTTAATTGTAAAATATGCAAATTGGTGAGATAGGGAAATTTCTGTCAGTGGGCTCCTTTTTATTTTGAGAAAAATTAAAAAATCTATAAAATATTATTTTAAAAAAAAATTTCTCTCTCATATTGCATAAATTTTAATTAATGAGAAATATTTTGATAATCAATGATAATTTATTATTAAGTATTTTTATGAACGAAAAAATATTTTTGTGTTCATTAATTTTTTTAAGCGATATGAGTAATTAAATATTTTAATTTTTTTGGATATGATTATATTTAGAAAAAATATTTCTCAAATTATTCATTTTTCACGTTGCAAATGCATCTTAAAGTAATTTTAGGTAACTTTCATTGGCATCTTTTCCTATTAAACACATGCATATGCCTATGAGATATCGCATCGGGTTGCGTGAAGTGTATCACAGAAAATTTTCCTACCTTGTAAAGATTACTTGTTAGAAGCAAATATTGCTATTGGTGGTAGATGTAATTATCAATTAGTATAGGCGCAAGAGATATTGAGTTAATTTTCATCGGTGGTAAAGATTTAGAAAATTTTGCAACTAAGTCATTGAACTTCGTCTTCAATTACCCAATGCACTAAGTGTTCATGTTTCTTTAATTGATTTACGTTTTCACAAAAATCTGACTAATTCTCGACGAAGTGCATCTTCCAATGTAAGTGCCAACATGGCGGACACATCATTATCTCGTGTCCGCAATGTCAACACCGTGTTAAAATAGTGGCCCGATTACAATCACATTGTATCAATTATAAAAATAAAAAATAAAAAAATTGTAGTATATTGGGTAATTCATATCAAAATCCCATCACCTAGATTGCTAAATATACTAAAGTTTAATGACCGCAGTTGAACATTTCTAGGTAATAATATAGTCACAGCGATGAGATATGTATAGTGACAACCGTGTGCAAACACAGCTTATGATTACTTCTGGCAATTGAAGGTTGGCCCCGGAAAACCCACTTCCCATTGCTTACGAGGACTCGTTCGAAGCCCTAAAGTGGATTGCGGGGCACTCGGGCGGGTCCGGCCCGAACCATGGCTGAACCAGTATGTGGATCTCGGGCGGGTCTTCATAGTGGGGGGAGAGCGCCGGAGCCAACATAGGCCAGCATGTGGCAGTCCAAGCCGGCGCGGCCGGATTGGTGGGAGTCAGGATCAAGGGCATGCTGATAGTGCACCCGTTCTTCGGAGGCAAAGAGACGGATGAGATGTACAAGTTCATGTGCCCGACGAGCTCCGGGCTTGACGACGACCCGAAGCTGAACCCGGCCGTCGACCCTGACCTGCCGAAGATGGCGTGCGAGAAGGTGCTGGTGTGCGTGGCGGAGAAGGATTGGCTGAGGGATAGAGGGGTGAAGTACTACGACACGCTGTGCGGGAGCGAGTGGAAGGGGAAGGCGGAGCTCGTGGAGGCTAAGGATGAGGGGCATTGCTTTCATTTGTTTAGCAAGAACGAGAGGGCTGAGCAATTGATCAAGAAGATGGTTGATTTCATCACCGAGGACTAGATTAGATTAGATATGACGAGGAAATTACCCCTTTTAATTATGGTTGATTTTCCACATAAATAATCGAAGCTTGTTTTTATGTGTTTAAAAAAACATTTCTTCTCCACTGTTTCTTTCCAAGAGGTGGAGTCAACGACTGGTACAAGCTTGAAGATCCTGTCCAGAATCTCGTCGCAGCGAGAACATAAGCTCATTGATATTCAGCCATCGTAGTACTCTGATGATATTCAACGTCTCGAAGATATTCTAGTGTAAACATTGCTGATACCCAAGCTCTGGTCATGTCTGGCTTCCTCGTTATATCCAACCGCTTTTCATTGGTCTTCCTCGGTATCTCAGTGATTTAAGATTATATAAACTATTCAACTTGTGTGGTACCTTGATGCGGTAGCATCCAACTCAAAAGAACAATCTTTAAGTTCCGACATGGTTCCTTTGACAAGTATCATTTCCTTGAATATTTGGAGATATATATCCCAAGGCGATTAGTTGCTCGTGAAGGCTGGAACACGAATTTGGAAGAATCAAGAATTAGTTTCTATGTCTTTAATGCATTTCTAAGTTCCTGGGTCTTTTACTACAATTTTTGGTTTCCAAGGCTTTTATTGCTTTCTAGTTCCCATATGTCTTTACTTTTTCGAGAAGTCCCTATGTTCGTCTAATCCCCATGTCTTTATTGTTCTTCTATTTTCTATGTCTGAGTCCCTCTATATAATGAGGTTGTATCGCATAATGTTGAATGAATGAGAATTTCTTTTCTAAGTTAAATTGTGTTCCCTTGGCATCTTTATTCTTAGAGAGTGGATTACTCCTTGGTGGTGAGCAAAAAACTCTTTATCCTTGACTAGTGGTTTAACCTTTAGGCATTGGTGGTAAGCTTCGATCCAATCTCGATCTTTGAACCAAAAAGAAAAGGAAAAAGAAAAAGGAAAACTAAACTTAAAGATAAAAATCAAAAAAGGAAAATAAAAAACCGAACCGAATAGTACCGAACTAGATTTTTGTTCGATTCATATTCATTCAGAGCGAGATTTGGTTTAGTTCAAGTTTACACCCTAATAATTCAATTCGATTTGGTTTTCTTAAAAAACAAAAGTGAATTGAACCATTGACACCCTTAAGAACATGTTCTTTATTTTTTGAAACCTAAAACCTACCTTGCATATCTTGGAACTTACCTGCATATATTGAAACTCGAAACCTATCCTATCATAAGTTCTAGGATCACTTTGAATCTATCTTGGTTCCACATGTATTATTAATTGAATGATTTGCGGTGAATCATCACCTTTAATGACAACCACTTGCTTCTACAATCCACTCGACCACAACTCATATTTGGACACATGATTAAGGCATAAGGATACCTTAAGTGCCAGTATTTGTTTATGGCCCTTATTTTGGTACCAATATTTTTTTAGGATCACTTAACATCAAATAGGAGAAAAAACGATTACTTTGGTTCCAACGGCTAGAAATTCCAGGTGATCTCATCGGAGTTGGCACTTAAATAATCATTTTTAAAAAAATTAGCACTTAAGTGATCCAAAAATGATCACTTTAGTACCAAATCGGACAAAAAATGATAACTTTAGTGCTTGATGGCAAGAAATTTTAGCCACCTCATCCGAGTTGGCACTTAAATAATCATTTTAAAAAAATGACACTCAAGTGATCTAATAAAAACATGGGCATTAAAGTGAGCTCCGTAGGAAACATTAACAACTTAAAAATCTCAATCTAGATATTGACGGAAATGGAAACTCGGCCGGAGATCCGAGATTACACACTTATCATTGGATGCTGTGAAATACCGTAGGACCATGCAAAGGCATATATCAAGAGAAATACAAAAATTTATTATAAGTTCTAGGTTGCACCTACCTAGAATTGTGACATCCCAAAAAGTCACTCTACTAACGAGCTCAGTTTTTAATTTGATATTATATATCATATAGAGGGCGCATGCGGAAGCTTAAACAATAAAATAGTCAAGCAGCCATGCATAGGGGTGAGCAAAAAAGATTTCTTAGATTAGGACCGCTTGGATCGGACCGAGACCGGTGGTCCGGTTTCCGATTTTAGAGAGATTCGGTCCAGGTCCCGGTTCCTAAACTTGGAATCGGTGACGAGCGGTCCGGTTTCCCGGTTCTAGGGCGTAGGACCGGACCGGCACCACCCGAATCGGACCGGTTTTTTTATTTATTTAATTTTTTAAAAAGTAAACCTAATGTTTAGTTGTCTAGGCTTAGGATTTGCTTTGTTTTTTGAGCTTCCAATACTACTGTCCAATGCATTATCCATAATGCGTCCATCCCCATCAAATATCGTGAATGTTATTAAATTGATGTTGATATTTTAAAGTTACAGTGCATAATTTTTCACGAACATCGGTCCGGTTCGGTTCCCAATTTCGCGGGTGGCTATCCAGTCATGGGTTCGAAAAAATGGAAACCGGGACCACTGCTCCAGTTCCCTATTTTTGATGGGAACCTGACCTAACCGAGAACGCTCACCCCTAGCCATACATACATACATACAAGTGCGTATGACAAAGGGCGGGGGAGACGCCTAAAGGGTATGGCCTTTTATAAGGTTCGCTAACTCGTACCTTTCATACAATCACACAATCCATATATAGGAATCTCGATATATATATATATATTACATCGATTAGTTACATCCCCATTTTATAAAACGAAACCATAAATTACACAGGGAGAATTTCAAAGGTAACGTCTACTCCAAAGTACTATCCGCAATCATCAACGGCATGCTCCAATACCACTATCCATGTCTACTACTTCTCAAATGGCTAGTTCATCCGAAAAAGGGTAGAATCCATAGGAATGAGTCAAAGCTCAACAAGTAGAACTTTCTAAGCCAATCTACTAGACTATTTATTTGTTACTTGATCAAGCAAAACCCACAACTACGTATCAAGCAAGATGCAACACGCAAACCACACGCACGACACCAATGACAGACATAAATATGAGACCTAATCGGGACTACATCCGTCATGACTGACCTTTACCTACATCCCGAACCGCACATGAGTGAGCATGCACATGACTCGTTGTCTAGTTTCCGCTTTTCGATTCTTAAATGTTTTTCATGAGACATATGCCATGGTTACTTGAGGGACACATGCCTCAATTTCTTCTCCGAGGGATACATGCCTCAATTTTAAAGGACAAACACCTCGGCTTTTCGTTAATGGGACACCGATCGGGGTAATTTGAGGGATAAGGACCTCAATTTTCCCTTGCTCTAAGGCTTCCGAGGGATACAAGCCTCGGGTATTCCAACGGGACACAGGCCGTGGACTTTTCGATTTTCCTCCGCCTCTTACGACATATCACCCGGACATAGGTGGATGTCATACATCCTCGTCGGGACACAAGCCAATGGGATTTTCGGTTCATTCATTCCATTTTCATGCAGACCAACCATTGACTCCATCGACAATCAACTTTGAACTCATCAAGCAAAAACACCAACCACACGTACATGCTTCGATACTTACATGCAATGCGATCCGATATCACCACTTGACCAACTAAAGACACAAGACACACATTCTCGGTCAATTCCAGCAAGCGTAACCCAAGCATGTCACACGCATCACACAGCCACAAGGCCAAACGTCCAAATGTGAAGTCACCGCCCTTCTCGACATATCAATGACAAACAAAACAATTAGCCCTCGACTTCTAGTTATCTGATATCGTAGGACACTATTTCAAACATCAAAAGTGGCATGCTAACATATCTTCCATTCCACGCAAGTTAAATCTCATTTCAACAACCCTAAGAACAAACTGTGTTGTAGTGCCAAATCACCGAGTTAATAGGTATTCTAGGGGAAAGAGTTAGATGTTCTACTTGCCTTAGGTCCCTACGCGAGAATAATCGGAGGCGAGTCATCGCCCAAAACCCGAAGCTGTGGGTCTTTCTTCCTTGCACGTGTACGGCCGAGCCACCTTCCATAGGGTCCAACTTCAATCCACTTCGATTTGACAATAGATTGGACGATCAGCTCTCAAATCCTAGTCTCCCAACATCATAGGACATTAACTCAAGCGATGGATTGTCCATGCAAAACTGTTTTCCCTATCATGCAAGTTGAACTTCCTTTCGGGATACCCATTTTCAAAAGCAACCTTCCACACTAAATGAGCTACCATTAGACAGTTCAGTAGTAAGGTTTAGACGTTCACTTGCCTTGAGGTCGCATATGAAGAAAACGGAAGCTCAATCGACACAATAACGAGCCCAGGCCGGTTCCTCCTCCTTCTTTAGCAGCACACAGGCGAGGCTGGGCAAAGGGGTGTGCAGGACGATGGAGGAGGGATGGAGGAGCTGAGCCAGAAGGAGAGGCAGCTCGAGAAATCGCCATCGTTCTGATAGGGAGTGTTGTCGGGCTGTTGGCGTCGGGCGAAAAAGAGGGCAGGTGCAAGAGATAGAGAGAAGAGAGGAAAAGAGTTTGAGGGAGTTCTCTTGGGGGTGGTCTTGAGGAATGGAGAAAGAGAGAGACTTGGGGCTTTTTATAGTGAGGCTAGGTCTGTGGGGAAGAGGGGCTGGGTTAGTGGTCTTTGTGGTGTAATTCCAGAACATTTTGTGCGAACCGTTTCCAAAAGATCCAACCCATTACTTATCGACTGACAATCCATCATTCAAATTTTTATTGCGCCCACTACGGCAATAAGCTCACTTGATCCACCACGCTAGAACTTATTAATTCCTAGTTTCACTTTTGCCATCCTAATTCTGAGCCCAATAAATGCCATTTTATCGCGACCTAAAAAAATCAGGCTAATGGATTATCGGGTTAATTAAATTAACTAACCTAATTCGGACCCTCCCAAGTCCTACCGAATTGCAACTTAGTTTTATTTATCAGAAAATATTTAATCGGAGCCGCCACTAATCATTTATGGTAGGTTGATTAGAAACCTATATAAAATGGCAGGGAGAACTATTTTATTTCTACGAACCAGAAAAAATGAGTTCGGAGACTTGATTACATTAATTTAGAAAATTAATGCCCTTTCGGTACCAATTTCATGAAAATAGCCTTTTCGATTGATCGATGTGAATTTGATGATTAATTGGAAAAAATGAATTGTATGATAAAAGATTTGATTTTTTTTGTATTTTCTAGCAAAATAAAAACAATCAAAAATTTGAACAAAAATAAACAAAAATACCCATGATATACCTTTTGATTTCCGATTTTTCCGAAAAAAAAATTCATTCATTCCCAAAGATCTGGGTTAGAGAAGAATTTTTATCCACTACCTCCTCGAAGATTCGAGCCAATATGCGGATAGGGATATAAAACAACAACGTCCCTTTTGCCAAAAGGAAAGAATAAGAAGTTTTATATTAAATCACCATCCCATTCCGTGAGATCACAGCTAAGGCGTGTGATTTAATTTTTCCGAAGGGTCTAGGCTCATGAGAGCATATATTATGGGCATGTTTATTTAAAATTGTGCAAACTTTGTAACAATCAAGAGCAGACAAAAAAATGGACCAATTGACTTGAAAATTCAAAAATTCCACGGGGGTGGTCGAAAATATGAGATTGGGGATCCACCTTTCCTCATTCAAAATTCAAATTTTAATTTGAAAAAATTATTTTTAGGATCGGAAAATGTTTTAGATAATTCTCAAAAATTCGGATAATTATCTAAACCCACCATATGTTATCTCTAACAACCAAATATGATCCATAAGGTACACCCAATCAATCAATTTGACAAGTTTGAGATAATCATTCAGAGATTAAATATCCACACAAGATAAGATTGTTCCACCAAGATCATCTGTAGAGATGATAATGAGCTCAAAATATTATCTATTAAGATTAGATATTATCCAATTGCGAGATTTTCAGAAATTAGATATTATCTAAACTAGCTCAATTATTATCCACAGAATAAAATAAAGCCAAGCAACCATAGGATATGATAAGATCAAAGCAAATGAGTTATCCACAATATCTAAAAATATACCTAGGATTAAAATTTGCTTCAAAATCGAGCCACAAAATAAGTCAAGTATCCCAAACATATGTCCAAAAGATTAGAAAATATGCACAATATATTCCCTATTTGAGAATTCAAACTAGGCAGGTATGATTATCCGTAAATACTTCTCATCCATCAAACTTTCAAATCATGCAAGCGACTCTCGGAAAATTTCAGGATAAGGATGTTACCTAACTTGCAGATTTGATCCCAATTTCGAACGGAGGTCCGACGGATTGTGTGACCGTTCGATGTTCGTCTTGAGGTGACTAGCGAACTCAGGAGAGTGCTCAATAGAAAGTGCTTAACGGCACTAAAACGCAGTGACTAGTCCTAAGAATTATTTCCCCAGATGATTGCCCAAAAATCAAGAAATTGACTAGGCAAAAGACAGCAATGGCGAGGCAAACGCATGGACTCACGAATACCAAAGTATTATTGAGTCAGAATGGCTCATGGACTCAAGAAGAACCTACGGCCAAAGAGAAGAAAAAGTCAGATAATTTTTATAAACATGCAAACCATTATGAAAGACAAAAACCATCGCTAAAGCACATTACTCCCCAAATTCTTCACCGATTTTGCCTCTTATCCAGTGTAGGTTTTGGCAAGGAATTCATCATTGAACTGGGAAGGCAGCTACTCAGCGTCAGATTGAAAATGTCTTGCGGGCAACACTTGGTCTCGTTGAAAAGCCACGGCAATATGCATCACACGTCGGGACTTCAAAACGAAAAGAGATCGTCGAGGATGCACCGCGTTACGATGAGGACCGACGGCTACTTAGGATCGGTCCAACGGTTGTGAGGATTCGCCTGCTCGATGGTGCTTGACGATGGTGTCTCGTTGGGCGTATGGAGTTTCATTTTGTGGTCTGCTAGGAACTTTACTAGGCCCTCCGTGGACGTGATTTTCCCTCCTGTGACCGAACTCCTTCCCTTAATTGGCACCATCTGACTTCATGACTTTTTTTTCTTTGCAGTCACCAAGGAATCTTTTTTTATGTATGGATCGTGGACTCAATATGGTATGTATTCAGACCGCACCAAAAAACCTGCATAAAGAGCATCAACGCAAACTTTCCCATAAGTGTCTGTGCTGTTTGAGCTCGAATGGCAGCTTGATTTTTTTGTGAATTGGCTTTTCTTCCCTTCAAAGTTCGCGTAGTCATAAACAGAGAGAAAGCCCCTCATGCATTCAAAGTGGAAGAATAAATTAATGGAAAGGAAAAGCAACTTCCCTTCCCGTGCAAGAAGCCTGGTGAGCTTTTGACTTGGGTTTCTTGGATAACACTTGATCAAGATTTCCTTTGGAGCGGAAGGAACTAAGCGGAAGGAGCAGGTTGCTCACAAAGCTTCGTGGAAGAATGGAGCAGATTGATCCAGTCGCCCATGCCTCCCTCGTTCGCTAATACTTGCTTTCTCTTCCTCCTTTTCCACGTGAAAGACCCTTTAAATATCTGCCGTGTGCAAATTATGTGTCGCCCTCCCTAAAACCCTAAGCATAAGTTAGTATTTATAGAGAAAATTGTTGCAAGCTTAGGGCCTAAAGTTTCTCAATTTTTGCAAAATAAACCCGGGCTTAGAAATACGATTTGAATTAAGTCCCAAAGGGCTAAATTGCACCAAATTACTTTATTTTTCCCTGAAAATTTCGGCGAAGCCCATTATGCATTAGGTTAACTGAAATTCATGTATTACATGAGCTTATTGTCCATTTGTTGGACTTAAATTAGGCTTTTTATAACTAATCAAATATTATAACTAAAGCCTTTTTCTAAATTATAAGCTCCAAAATTGGTTTAAATTTTCGGCACAAATACTCAAGAATTTGCCCATCAATCTAGGTCCAAATCGCTTGTCAAATTAAGTCAATCTCACATCACCAAGGCGGATCGATGCTAATGCAATGCATATGTGACAAAAATAAAATATGTTATGCATGAAAATTATTTTTGGCGAGAACTAAAATTAATTCTCATTTTTATGAAATATAACTAATTTTAAAAAAAATCAAAATTTAAGGTGTCAACACATTTCGCTTAATAATCCAATTGGCGAAAATTCAGGTCTTCACAAGAACCTACATGTTGGAACAAGTTTATCAATTTTTAGAATCTAGAACTTACTTTGCAAACCTAGAATAGGATAGGTTCCCCGCCAGTCCGATTCTAGGTTCTACATTCTACCTTGAAACCATACTCACCCCTCCTTTTTTGCTGCAAATTTTTTGTGTGAATGCGTTTGAAATCTATGAAATGAAATAGTGCATTCAATGTATGACTTGGATCCACATCAACTGGTTCTATCCATTCAGGATAGACATATTATTTTAGTTCTTTATAAGTATTTCAATCTTGAGGCTTTTTTTTCAAAAAATGATAATTTGACAGAAAATTTTACTTTGTTAATTTGACAGAAAATTTTACGCAAGTCATATTCGCATGAAGAATTTCAAGTGAATTAAATAGGTGGATTGGATATAAGTCGGCTCGAATATGATTCGTTAAATTGGTATTGCATACACTACAAAAAAACAAGGACTTAGCCATGAATTTGCCACGAAAATTTTGGAAAAATTGTCGGGTTGCGAATAAAAAAATGTCGTCGCCAATTCGGTGTCGCAAAATTTAGGGACAAAAAAGCCAACTTTCGTCGCTAAATTGCGACAAAAGGTATCCACCGCAATATTCGTCGCTAATTTGGGAAGATACTATTCCTCGCCAAAATTGTCGCTAGTTTGCAACGAAAATATTCTTGGCAAAAGTTGTCGTTATTTTACGACGACTCTATTTGTGGCAAAAAGTCGTCACTTTTTTGTGACAAAAATAATTGTGGCAAAAAATCATATCTAATTTGCGACAGAATTATTCGTAGTAAATGTCGTCGTTAATTTGTGACAAAATTTTTTGCGGCCAATTTCGTCACTAATTTTCGGATTTGCCACAAAAGTAGCAACGAAAAAATTTTCATCGCCAAGTCGTAGTCCAAAAATTTAGCGATGGAAAATTTAATTTCCGTCGCTAAATTGCAAATTGTCGCCAATTTGCCGTGAAAAATGTCGTCGCCGATTAGCGATGAATAATTTCGCTGCCAATTTCATTGCTAATTAGCGATGAAGGTTTAGCAACGGCTTTTGCCACGAAAACTTTTGTGGCTAAAGTAATTATTGCTGAAAATAGCAAACGAAATTTCTTTCGTTGCCAATTGTGCGTGGAAAAATTTAGTGACGAAAGATGTTACTTCCGTCGTTAAATTGCGACAAAAATAGAGATTCGTTGCCAATTTATGGGAAAAATTGTTGCAGATTAGTGACAAATTTTTTCGTCCCAAAAGTTGTTGCTTTTAGCGACGATGATGAATTTTGACATAATTTAGCGATGAAATTAGCGATTACATATTTTTTTGGCGACGAGTTTTTATTTATTCTTTAACGATGAATTTTGCGATCGAATAGTCCAGTGACAAAATTTTATTAATTTTTTAATCTTCTCTAGCGATGGATTTTGCGACGATCGGGCATTAGCTGAATTTTGTGATCGTATGACAAAATAATTTCTTTTATTTTTTGATTTTAAATCTAATTAAAAGAAAAATTAATTTCTAAAATTTATAGTTAGCATTGATTAAGCAAGTAATAAGATCTAAATATTATAATAATATGAAAAGGAAATACATTCATCTACCATTGTCTCTTTTTTTCCCTATAGATTTAGCAAAAGATCGGAGAATTATTGGGAAGACCACCTCCGCAAACGAAAGTAAAGATAAACAATTCAGGGGAGAGCGGACATACGTAGGGCACCTGGCATTCGATAACATGTATTGCCATATGTAACCATATACATACTTAGGGTACCTAGAATGTTGGCTCAACTGAGTTTCACTTGACATTCTTCACTAAAACACCCGAGAACATGCTATAACATTCACTATCAAGAAGCATTCCTTGCAGAAACATATCATAACAAGCTTGAAGATTCGATACAAAAGAAATCATGATCTTCTTAGAATTTGAAAATGAATTTCTTTTATTATCTATCAACCAATTAATATGATGGCAGAACAATTCTACATTTGACCATACCATCTAGTGCTGGCAAACAGATAGCTAGGGATGCAGTCTCTAGCAGGAACAAACAATGTCTGGGCCCTTGCGAATAAGCTCTTTCAAATGACTCAAAACAATAATGATTGACATCATGAACCCAAGCATGAAAATGCCTCCCTTGTATGTAGACCTCCTGTGCAATTTATTGTCGCGGATAATCACCAAACTTGTGCATCTGTCAACTCTCATGCAGAGCAACATTCTCATGGGAAGGGGTGTATCCCTGCAAGAGGAGATTAAGAATCGGGTAAAAAAAGTACTTGAATGTGAGCTACAACAAAGCAGCAAAGCAAAACGGTATGCTATTACAAGTTAACAAATGGAGTACTATTGATGCTGGAAGCATCAAAAGTTCGGATCATGTATCAGATTAAAAGGAAGACACAAGAAAGGAAAAAGATAGGGAGGTACTTTTATTTTTTGGCCTTTCGTACTCATTATGACGACACAAGGCAAAGTGATATCTCATCATGTAATATTTGCATGTCTAATCTCATCTATTAATGCTAAAGCATCTAAATAAGTCGATTTGAAATTACTTAAGGAGGTAGCTTCGACAATACAGCTACCAAACCAGGAGAAATCACATCTACTACTTTTAGATAGAGCAGACACATTGAGTCTCAAGAATGCATTACGGTTGCTTTCCATGATGTCTCTTTCCGAAAAATTATTCTACCCACTAACGCAAATAGGCTGACAAGATTAAGAAGCACAAATAGTGACAATATCGTACCTCCATATTTATCATAAGCTCTTTGGCGGTGGGAGCAGAGAGCACTATATCCCGAGCCCGGGCTTGATAAAACCTTCTTTGACACCATTGTCAAATAAAGTAAGTAGACTATCGTAGTACCCCTCAACATTCAAGAGATCCACCTATATCGTCATCCACAACATCATAATTGGTGTATGAATATATAAACAGTACATTTTAAACAAGGAGATTTAGAAATTACTGGTTTCTTATGAATGCCAAGTCTGGGACCAAGTTATCATTTCCATAGTTTCTTCCATTGTTCCATATCCTCCTGCACAACAATGGCGCAAACATAGAGTTTCAATACTAATGAAGATAAATAATCAAAGCATGACAGCTATGAAGGTCAATACTAAAAGAATACTAGGAAGAGCAATGAAGGCATCCGCTTTACGAGCAACCATAGCTTTGTGCTCGTGCATGTCAAGGACGGTCCTCACTTCCCCAATAGTCCGGCTAGATATTTGCCAAGATGGGAAACATAGAGTTAATCACATATAAAGAGCTTAGATTATCAACAAGAAGACAATGTCATAGCAACACACAAGATGTTATAATCTCATATCAATGATAAAGATGCAGAGAAAGAAGCGAAATAAGTCAACATAGCAAGGGTGTGAACAGGACCATAATCGGGGAATGAACTAGGACCATGTTAAAATTAAAATCGAGAGATAATTTGTACCAAAATGCAACAACCATCACCGAGAGTGACTTGTTGAAGGACATATAACAACTCATCTTTGTGCTTATGACAATAAGAAGGTGTGAATTTTAGGCATCGAGATTGACCTAACATATCTTATCTAACTTTTGCTAGAACAGCTGAAAAAAGAGAAAGGGATAGAATCCGCAAAGATGAAACCACCTTAACCTAAGCCTCACAAAGAGACTCAAAAGATACAAATCTAGAAAAGTTCCTAACCTCAAGGGGCATGAGAGCTTTAGGAATCACCCCGCATGCAAAATAATAGAGATTACTTCAAAATAGGGAATTACGTTAAATCAATAACATTCCTATAAAAGGAAGGGAAAAACAAAAAAGGCACATCATACAGAGTGTCTCATAGTTACCCCCAAAACATGGCTGTTTATCCAAGTATTCGATCGACAAAATCATCATAATCATCAACAATCTCATCACCATTGTGTCGCTCATCATTGTGCCCATCACCTATTTGATTAGTGGGAGGTACGGGAGGAACCCGATTTTGATTTAGGTTGAGGTGTTGTAAGATCAATTGCGTTTGAGACTCTAGAAATTTATATCGCTCATTGACCTCTCTCGATTTCCCCATCCTTCTATGACATTTGTTGTTTGACCACTCTTATTTCTTTGTCCTTCTCTAAAAGTAAATGTTTCGAGTTGAGTCAATTCTTGGGTCATTTGCTCCTCAAGTCGTGTCCTCCTTGAAACAGCCGCATTGGAGGATGAACTCGTAGCACCATTTGCTGTGTATACCCTTGACGAGGATCCCATCCCAAATATTTTTCACCTTTTCATCCCACCCGATGCCTCCACCCATAATGTTATATTGTCAATCGCTGGCTCAACGCAGCCCCACCATCACCACCACTAGCCATACTCATTAAAAGCTCATCATATTTTTCCTACATCAACAAAATAGATATGAAAAATAAAATAACTTCACATATATAACTACCATAAATATTGAAAGCATTCATGGTTTTCATTCAGTTTCCATAAAGGCAAAAGCATAACCTTACATACCTTAATAGCTTTTGCTCCATCGCTAGTCTATGTCTTATCTTTCTTTTGAAATGTGCGTTCAAATGTAGCTGTATATGTCGGTTCCGTCCCCAATTCATCTGTCTACAAAATTGAAACATAAATGAGTAATTCAATTAAATTAACTTACAACATGTTTTACAGACTTACCATTCTTTTTCTATGCTCCCCAATGTTGATAGAGCCCCCAAAGATATGTCGCTAGACCCTTCACTAGAATTCGAAGCTCGATTCTTCTTGTTTTGTTCACTCCTTTGCATATTCTTTTCACTTTCCCAAATTCTCTTTATTTCTCGTCCGATCGTCACCAAGTAATAAAATCCGCCTTCACTTGACTTCTCTTTGCTTTGTTCATCACATTTCGTATGTGATCATCGACTTTCTTCTTAAAAATTATTTTAACTTCATCCTCTTCCGTTTCATCCTAGCTGAACTTCCGCTATAATCAATAGAAAAACAATTGACTTTATTTACATCGAACTTAGTTAATGAGAAAATAGAAGGATCAAACTTACCTTGAACTCATTCCACCATAAATCCTTTACTTGTTTTAGTGCGCTGTAACTAATCCATGGCCCCCTCCAATAGTTATTCCTTATTTTTTTAAGTTGCCTCACAATGTACGTAGCATCCGTGAATCTGCAAATAGGTTAGAATGATATGGACAATGAAATAGTGAAATGAAAAGGAGATGTAAGTAAATGTATATAGATAATTTGCAACATGGACAATTTAGTTAACATCCATATCTAAAACCCAAATGAAGGGATGACCCTAAATATTACATATACTAAAAAAAAAAATGAAGTACTCACAAATCTCCATGTGGGCATATGATGAATCGGCTATCTTCTTCACCTCCCTCATCATTCGAGTGTTGCATGGAATGCAGAACCGAACGAGATGGAACTGAAGTAGATTCGGTTCGCATGTGTCCAAGTTGTTCCCTAATATGTTCTTGAGGGACGGAGGAAGGGCC
Source organism: Rhodamnia rubescens (assembly GCA_021437795.1). NCBI lineage: Eukaryota > Viridiplantae > Streptophyta > Magnoliopsida > Myrtales > Myrtaceae > Rhodamnia > Rhodamnia rubescens. The sequence continues at coordinate 387,618 of JAILYA010000131.1, forward strand.
AATATGTCCATATTGTCCATCAGTATGTAGTTGTTGAAGGTTTAGGGAAGGGAAAGGGGAAGAGAAAATGGATGGGGACGAGGAAGGGGAAGGGGAAGGGGAAGGGGTTGGTCTTCTTTGTGAAATTGTACAACGCATGTGATTTCCATGTTTATACTTGACAAGTAGAAAGGTTAGACAAATATCAGCAAAAATAAGAACATGTATTAGGGACACATAATGATGTATATCACGAAGCTTACCATTTTGTTTCGGAGAGTAAGTGAGCTTGAGAAAATGAAAGAAACTTGTTATCGCCTCTAATAAATAGCAATCTCTTGCACCGAAGGAACCTACTAAAATCTTGTCCACATTAGATTTCACAAAAAATAAAGGGGAGCATAAACATGACAGATCAAATTATTGCCACACGTTCTAAAGCATCACGGATAGAGATTGTTTTCATTTGAACATAAGGAACATCTCAAGAAAATAGCACATCGGGAAATAGAATCTAGAGAGTCATAAACTTAGGGGTGAGTGGTTCCAGGTTCTTGGTAGGTTCCACCTAGGACCTAGAACCTACCCGCCATTACGGAGTTCCCCATTTTTCGGAACCTAGAACTTACCCTGCATATCTTGGAACCCTGGAACCTATCCCGTCATAAGTTTCGGGGTCCGGTTTTAGGGTACCGGAGAATTGCAAATTTCACAATCAGTTTCAAGTAATTTCACAAGCATTCGGAGTAATTCATTCACCCAAGAGGAATAAAAATTGGGAGGCCAGAACAGAAGCATCAAGTATCACCATTCTTTATCACATAAAAAAACTACAAAAATGATGTAGGTCCTTTCTATGGAGGTGCTGCTGCAGTGGTGGTCCTGCAACTTGTGAAGGCCAATATCTAAACATGCACCGAACAATTTATTCAAGTTGAAGCAATCTTTTTGAAGCTATAGCTTTTGCTTAGGAAACACCAGCTAAGTCCATCTTGAAGTGTCTCTTTTATGATAATTGGCATACAGTTTCTCATTCATATACCACACCTAGTAGCATACCAAGTTGAAGTTAACTAAAGGCCAGAACTTGAGTGTGATATCATCTTAAACTTGAGTAAGATATCTCTTCAAATAAAATCATGGGAGCATCTTGACATGCCCGTAAATTTAATCCACAAAATGCAACGAACAAAATGATATCAAGGAAGAAAGAACTTTCATGTGGATTACTAAAAACAAAAAAAGTGAAAAAAAGTAAAATATGGTCGAATAATCAATATAAAATAACAAGTGCACTCTGAGTAGTTTATGATCTGAATGGGGGGTTTTCAAGGAAGATACAATCACCAATTTGTAAACTTTCAAGTACTTTACAAAGATAATAGCGAGAAAAGCTTTGAGCCTCCTATATTTGTCTAAGCTCAACCGATACAATCACCAATTTATGAACTTTACAAGATCCTGCGCAACAATTTTTTGACTCACTGCTCAAGTCGAGTAAATTAAACAGCACCGGGCAATTTCCAACGCTTGTGAAAAAGGTGATTGTAGCCCAAACTTTCTGTTGCTCCTCCCTAGAAGCTATGATGATGCAGAGCTTCGTGATGGGATTTACTTACTTGAATGCACGAATAATCACATGGTTGACCATGATTGAATCACAGTACTTCGTAGCAAATAACAAAGGATTAACCTTCAAACACCTACTAATTCAGGATAGGATGGATCCGTAGAAAACGATGAGTACCTTGAAGTTGAAAGGATCCGAGCGACGAAGCTAGACCACACTCCCCAAACAGTAGAACTTTAAAAAATCACGAATTGAAAGATAGAACCTGAGATAAGAGATTGACAGTGCACATAAAACTCACGAATTGAAGAGAACATGAGATCGAAAAGGGAAGTGGAAAAACAAAACCCGAGATCGGAGTGAGGACGAAGACGAGAAGAGGAACGGAAGTCAAAAGCTCGAGTTTCTCAAAATCTTACCAAATAAATCCACCTTTGTCAGATCTCGCTGGAACGTTAAGATTTGGTGGGGAGGAGGGCGAAAGCGACTAGGCAAGCAAGAGGAATTTGGGGACACCGTCGGAAGTGTGGGTACCAAGGACAAGGCAGTTGATGTTGGGGATGTTATCCCTTAAGTCCTTCAAGTGTGAATGAGAAATGTGGGAGTCCCACATAAGAGAAAAGATAGATGGGAGATGGGTTTATCTAATGGAACTTTCTTGAATGGGTTTGAGCCCCAAGGGGCACCCCACTTTTGTGGAAGGGAGAGGACCTACGCAAAACTAGGTCGGCCCACACACACGCCGCCGGCTCGGTTTGGGTCCGGGCTTCTTATGTTCCAATTTTTTATTTTAATTTTTTCCCATCAGTCTTTCATTTTTTGTCGAACAGAATTGTTTGGAAATTTCTGGACATTCATCCGCGAATGACAGGTTAACGAACAAATGCAATTGTTCGTAAGGAGTCGGTCGGTTATGTAAACTACCGCCCGAATTCAAGCTTGATGACTCTTCGTGGCTTTTCGTTCTTCCAAAATAAATAGTCCTCGATTAGGCCATTTCGAGAGACGTTTTTTTCTTTTTCTAAGCTTACACTTTCGGTTTTTCCCGTAACTTGCATACTTGTTTTCCCCTCATACATTCCGTGCGATAATCCCGCAATGTTACGTTTGTTGGAGTCCTTTGAAAAAGTACCGCTCGGAGGAACGCGATCCGTTCTATCCTGGGAGACAATTGTCCAACTTCCTCAGTACGAAATTGAGGGGACAAATTTGTCTTAAGGACACAGCGACATTCGTTGGGCTCGGATCAACCTTCGCGTACTCATTTTACATTGACTAAATGTTAGTCTTTCAAACTTATTTCTGTTTATGCGAACTTAGCCGACAACAATCTTAAGACAAATTTTTGTGTATTGCACTTCTTGTTTTTGCGCTTAGTTCGTATAATTTTTGTTGTGAACAATCTGTTCTTCATTCGTTCAAGTGGTGTATCGATTTTCTGTTATGATGTTCGAATGATCATTCTCGAACTTCAATCGTAATGTTTATAAGAGTTGTCTTTTGAGATAAATGCATTTTTTCTTTTCGTGAGCATTGTGAGTATTTCGTGTGGTTGTACATTTCGTATATCGCCTACAATTTGAAGAAAGTGTTCGGTTGGGCTCTTGTGTTGAATACAACTTTCGTATAGTTGTCTCTTCCGAATTGTTGTCGCTCACATACTCACGTGTTGTTTGATATAATTTATTCTCGACGTTTTCTTTGTAAGTTTTCTTTGTTACGTCGTTCATTAGTAAATTCTATTTTTCCATAGAAATGGCTTCGACTTTGAACTCCGATTGCTCATATTCCGAATCACGGAGAAAAGCCGGAAAAGTTCAACGGGTCTCGATTTCAAGAGATGGCAACAAAAGATGTTGTTCTATCTCACAACCTTGAACTTGGCTAGATTCCTCAGTGAGGATGGTCCTAAATTGGACGTTGGAGAGACAAATAAAGAAAAGGTTGCTGCTGTGGATGCATGGAAGCATTCCGACTTCCCGTGTCGCAACTACGTCCTCAACGGTCTAGACAATACTCTCTATAACGTCTATAGTCCGCTGAAAACAGCTAAGGAGTTATGGGATAGTTTGGACAAGAAATACAAAATCGAAGATGCCGGATTGAAGAAATTCATTGTCGGTAAATTTCTAGACTTCAAGATGGTCGATTCAAAGACTGTCTTAAGTCGGGTTCAAGAACTTCAAGTGATTATGCGTGATATTCATGCTTGAAGGAATGACTCTAAGTGAATCATTTCAAGTGGTTGCTTTTATTGAAAAATTGCCACCTTCCTAGAGAGATTTTAAGAATTATCTCAAACATAAGAGAAATGAGTTGTCACTTGAAGACTTGATTGTTCGGTTGAGGATAGAGGAAGATAATAGATCTTCCGAGAAGAAGGTTGGTAGAAAACTGGAGGTCTCAAGGGCTAATGTTGTTGAAGAAAGATTGAAATCCAATAAGAAGAGGAAAATGCATAGTAAGTCCGGGGAGGGATTCACCTAAGGTCCGAAGAAGTTCATTGGCAAATGCTTTAACTGTGGAAAGTCCGGACATCAAGCCAAAGACTGCAGAGCCAAGAAAAGACAAAACTCGTGCAAATGTGGTGAAAGAGATTTCCAATGGTGTCGATGATATCAATCGATCGCTATGATATCCGAGAGTAATATGGTGGGAAACCCCAAGGAGTGGTGGATTGATACTGGAGCAACTCGTCATATCACGTGCAAACAAATCGATGTTCTCGTCCTACACAACTATGGGGGATGATGAAAAACTCTATATGGGTAATTCATCGACCTCTAAAGTTGAAGGTGTTGGAAAGATTACTCGAAGATGACATCCGGGAAAATCGTGACACCGAACAATGTTCTTCATGTGCCGGATGTTCGCAAGAATTTAGTGTCCGGATCTCTCCTTAGCAAGAATGGCTTCAAGTTGGTGTTTGTACTCGACAAGTTTGTACTCTCCAAAAATGAGATGTATGTAGGAAAATGTTATCTAAGTGATGGTTTATTCAAGTTGAATGTAATGACCGTTGTAACCAAAGTTGATATGAATAAAGTTGCTTCTACTTATGTGCTTGAGTCTCCTAATATATGGCATGCAAGACTAGGACATGTTAACTATAAGTCAATAAAGAAATTAATGAGTATGGGACTATTGCCGAGTTTGACTGTCCAAGTGAAAAGTGCCAAGTGTGTGTTGAATCTAAGTTTTCTAAGCCTCCTTTTCATTCTCGTAGATAATAGAGTCACGTAACCTTTAGATTTAATACACACGGACATTTCGACTTAAAAGCAATACCTTCTAGAGGTGGTAAGAAGTACTTTATCACGTTTATAGATGATTGTTCAAGGTATTGCTATATCTATTTACTTAATAGTAAAGATGAAGTCGTGAATGCTTTTAGAACTTATAAGTGTGAAGTTGAAAATCAGTTAAATAAGAAAATAAAAATAATAAGAAGTGATAGAAGAGGTGAATATGAATTTCCTTTTGAGGAAATTTGTTCGAGTTTGGTATCGTTCACCAAATTATCGCCCCTTATACACCGCAATTGAATGGTGTGGCGGAAAGGAAAAATCGATCCCTAAAGGAAACAATGAATGCATTGTTGAACAGTTCTGGTTTACCGCAGAATTTGTGGGGGAAGCTATCTTGACAACGAATTTTATTTTAAATAGAGTACCCCACAAAAGGACACAACAAACTCCCTATGAAAAATGGAAAGGTAGAATGCCTAACTTGAATTATCTCAAAGTGTGGGGTGTTTGGCTAAGGTCGTAGTTCCTAAGCCTAAAAAGGTTAAGATAGGACCAAAGATCTGTTGACTCGTGTTTTCATCGGATATGCTCGTAATAGCAATGCATATCGTTTTCCTGTTCATAAATCGAGATCCCGGATATACATGTTAATACGATCATTGAATCAAGGGACGCTTCGTTCTTTGAAAATATATTTCCGTATAACATAGTATATGAGCCAATTGATAATAATAAGAGGCCTCGAGATACTATAACTAGAAGTGATCCAATGGAGGATGAACTTAGACGTAGTAAAAGACAAAGGACTTGCACGTCTTTTGGACATGATTTTTTAATGTATCTCTTAGAGAATGAGCCTCGGACATTTAAAGAAGCTATGACATCGCCAGAAGCCCCATTTTGGAAAGAAGCTATCAATAGTGAAGTTGAATCCATCTTGTCAAACCATACTTAGGAATTGGTTGATCTTCCTCCTGGTAATAAGCCACTACAATGCAAGTGGATATTTAAGAGGAAAACGAAAGCAGATGGTGCTATTGATAAGTATAAGGCCAGGCTTGTAGTAAAAGGCTGCGGACAACGTGAAGGTCTTGATTATTTTGATACTTATTCACCTGTCACGAGAATTACATCTATACAGATGCTAATTGCCATAGCGACGATGTATAGACTTGAAATCCATCAAATGGATGTTAAAACCGCTTTTCTAAATGGGGATCTAGAAGAAGAAATATATTTGGAACAACTCGAGGGGTTTATTGTTCCAGGACAAGAGAAGAAAGTATGTCGACTTATTAAGTCACTCTATGGCTTAAAACAAGCACCAAAACAATGGCATGCTAAATTTGACCAAGTCATGTTGTCAAATGATTTCAAGATTAATGAGTGCGACAAATGTGTATATGTTAAGCAAACTCGAGAATAGCTTTGCCATTTTGTGTTTATATGTAGATGACATGCTTATAATGGGTAGTGATAGTAAGGTTGTCAAGGAGATCAAATGCTTGCTCACAAGTAAATTTGATATGAAAGATATGGGAATCGCGAGATGTCATTTTAGGAATTAAAATCCGTAAAACATCTCGAAGGAATATCTCGTATCTCAATCCCATTACATTGAGAAGATTCTTGAAAAGGCAAGAATCTAGGCATATCACCAAGTAAGTACCCCGATAGACGTTAATTTACATCTTTCAAAGAATACGGTGTAAGTAAGGCTCAAAATGAGTATGCTAGTATACTAGGAAGTTTAATGTATGTCATGAATCGCACTAGACCGGATATAGCTTGTGCGGTAAGCAAGCTAAGCCGATTTACAATTAGTCCAAATGAAAACCATTGGAAAGCTATGAAGCGTGTATTGAGCTACTTGAAGCATACTCAAAATTATGCTTTGCATTATACAGAATATCCAGCGGTACTTGAGGGATACTTGTGATGCAAATTGGATAACCGGCACTAAAGACACAAAATCGACAAGTGGATATGTATTCACAATTGGTAGGGGAGTAGTGTCTTGGAAATCATCCAAGCAAACTTGCATAGCAAGATCTACAATGGAATCGAGTTTATTGCTTTGGATAAGGCTGGTGAAGAAGCGAGAATGGCTTCGAAACTTCTTGGAAGATATTCCCAATTGGCCCAAACCGATTCTGCTTGTATGTATACATCGTGACAGTCAAGCGGCAATAGGAAGGGCAAGGAATGTCATGTATAACGGTAAGTCTCGACACATACGTCGAAGACATGACACGAGAAGACAACTTCTTTCTAGTGGAATTATCACCATTGACTATGTGAAGTCAAAAGATAATGTTGTGGATCCATTAACGAAAGGCCTAACTAGAGAGATGGTTGCGAAAACATCAAGGCGAATGGATTTAAGGCCTATAAACAAGTCATCATAGCGGAAACCCTACCTAGTTGACTTGGAGATCCCAATATCTAGGTTCAAAGGGACAACTAAGTTATGAAAACAGTATAGAATACTTTCGTCAAATTTTTTACTCATTCCTAGATAAAGACAGTATTAATATGTGAAGGCTAAGCAAAAGCTTTTAATGATTCTGAATTGAGTATATGATATACTATATGTTCGGAAATCACCTATGTGATTGTGAAGTGAGGGCCGCTTCGGTGAGAATTGAAAAGGCCAAATTCTCTAAAACACTCATGAGACCAAAGGCGGTGTTCATAGCCAAAACGAACATAACGGTGATAATTAACCTTGTTCGAGAGAGAGTTATGTGATTTCTATTGTCTAGGCTTACACCAAAGGTCAACAGTTCAAAGATATCAAATCTACTGATTGACCGAGTAAGTCCGATAGGTCTCACTAGGGAAAGTTCAAAGTCTCGGACTACTTATCATGATGTAACGATTTCTCATGAAATAATCGCATATTGTATTTCATGCATATGCGAAGAGTCACGATGTCCGAGCATCTCATTCATGTGGGGGATTGTTGGGGATGTTATCCCTTAAGTCCTTTAAGTGTGAATGAGAAGTGTGGGAGTCTCACATAGGAGAAAAGATAGATGGGAGATCGGTTTATCTAATGGAATTTTGCAAATGGGTTTGGGCTCCAAGGGCACCCCACTTTTGTGGAAGGGAGAGGACCTACGCAAAGCTAGGTCGGCCCACACGCGCGCCTGCCGCCACCGCCCTCCGGCCGGCTCGGTTAGATTCGAGTCCGGGCTTCTTATGTTCCAATTTTTTATTTTAATTTTTTCCCATCAGTCTTTCATTTTTTGCCAAACGGACACATAGCCGAATGTAATTGTTTGGAAATTTCTGGACATTCGTCCGCTGAACGAACAGTTGCAATTGTTCGAATTTCTGGACATTCGTCCGCGAATGAATCAGTTAACGAACAAATGCAATTGTTCGTAAGGAGTCGGTCGGTTATGTAAACCACCGCCCGAATTCAAGCTTGGTGACTCTTCGTGGCTTTTCGTTCTTCCAAAATAAATAGTCCTCGATTAGGCCATTTCGAGAGACATTTTTTTCTTTTTCTAAGCATACACTTTCGGTTTTTCCCGTAACTTGCATACTTGTTTTCCCCTCATACATTACGTGCGATAATCCCGCAAGGTTACGTTTGTTGGAGTCCTTTGAAGAAGTACCGCTCAGGAGGAATGCGATCCGTTCTATCCTGGGAGACAATTGTCCAATTTCCTCGGTACGAAATTGAGGGGACAAATTTGTCTTAAGGACACAAGCGACATTCGTTGGGCTCGGATCAACCTTCTGCGTACTCGTTTTACATTGACTAAAGGTTAGTCTTTCAAACTTATTTCTGTTTATGCGAACTTAGCCGACAATAGTTCGGCGAAGGAAGGGTCGTCGTCGAAGCTCGAAGGGCGGGGAAGGATGGCCATGTGGGAGATCGTCGGTGGGGGGGGGTCGGATTTAGATCTCGAGTGGTTTGGGCGTGGTCGGAGAGTCGAGAGTAAGGACCTAACATTGGACGAGGCAAGAAGACGTTTGGAGCTAAATTTTACGATGAAAATTTTTTTGTCACTAATTAAGTTTGCCACGAAAAGAGTCCATTGCTAATTAGCAACGATCGAAACCGTCATTGGTAATTAGCGGCGAAAGATTTTTGTCGCTAATTAGCGACGCATTTTGCAGCGAATAATTTTTTGTCATTTATTAGCGACGAATACTTTTGCGATGAAATTAGCGACGAACTTTTAATTTCACAATTCCGTGGCCGGACAAAAATCATTTTTGCGACGAATGATTTTTTGTCGCTAATTACCAACGAATTTCGCGGTGAATACTTTTGCTACGAAATTAGCGATGAACTTTTAATTTCACAATTCCATGAGACGAAAATCAATTTTACGACGAATGATTTTTTGTTGCAAATTAGCCACGAATAATTTTACGACGAAATTAATAACGAACTTTTAATTTCACAATTCTACGAATGGAAATCAATGTTGCGACGAATGATTTTTTGTCGTTAATTAGTGACGAATACTTTTGCAACGAAATTAACGATGAATTTTTAATTTCACAATTCCACATATGGACGAAAATCAATTTTGCGATGAATGATTTTTTGTTTCTAATTAGCTATGAATAATTTAGCGACGAAATTAGCGGTGAACTTTTAATTTCACAATTCCGTGGATGGAAATCAATTTTACGACGAATGATTTTTTGTTGCTAATTAGCGACGACTTTAGCGACGTATAATTTTGCGACGAAATTAGCGACGAATTTTTAATTTCACAATCCCATGGATGGAAATCAATTTTGCGACAAATGATTTTTTGTCGCTAATTAGCGACGAATTTAGCGGCGAATAATTTTGCGATGAAATTAACGATGAACTTTTAATTTCACAATTCCGCGGATGAAAATCAATTTTGCGACGAATGCTTTTTTGTCGCTAATTAGCGACAAGTTTAGCGACGAATAAGTTTGCGACGAAATTAGTGACGAACTTTTAATTTCACAATTCCGTGGATGAAAATCAATTTTGCGACGAATGATATTTTGTTGCTAATTAGCGATCAATTTAGCGACGAATAATTTTGCAACGAAATTAGCGATGAACTTTTAATTTCACAATTCCGTGGATGAAAATCAATTTTGCTATGAATGTTTTTTTTGTCACTAATTAGCAACGAATTTAGCAACCAAAAATTTTGTGACTACCGTTTTTTCGTCGCCAATTAGCGACGAAATTAGCCACGACATTTTGTGTAGAAAAGCTTTAGCGACGAATTATATTTGTCGCCAATTAGAGACGACCTTCGGCAAATAAACAATGTCGCAAATGTCGTCGCTAATTTTGCGTTGAGCATTATTTGTCACTAGTTAGCCACGAATATGTTTTCGTTACAAAATGAGCGATGACTTTTTGCAACGAATAGTTTTTGTCGCCAAATTGTGACGTAGCTACGACTATTTTTTTCATCACTAAATTTGCAACGAAATTAGCAACGACATCGGGGGAAAAATGTCATGAATGTCACGAATTCAAATCCAGTGGAAAATAAAATATCGCAAATGTCATCGCATGAATAGTATTTGACTTGTCGCCATTTATTGATGAAATTTTGGACAACCTATTGCATTAATGATAATAATAATCAACAATAATAATAACAATAATAATGATAATAATAATAACAATAACAATAATAATAATAATGACAAAAACAATAACATATGTCGCAATAGTAATAATAATAAGGGTTAATACTATGAAAAATCCCAAACCCGGTGCACCTGTGACAAATTTACCCCAAACTATTTTTTTGACCACGAAAAACTCCAAACTAGTACACGTGTTACAAATTTACCGAAAACTATTTTTTTGACCATAAAAATCCTAAATTGGTATATCCGTGACAAATTTACCATAAACTAATTTTTTTAACCACGAATAACCCTAAACGGGTACACTTATGACAAATTTACCCTCCGTTAAATTGGGTTAATACCACGAAAAATTTCAAATTGATACACATGTGACAAACAGAGGGTAAAAACCCTAATATGGTATACCCATCAATTACCACGTGTTATCCAACTCGGTCATTTGACAATTAGATTTAACTAAAATTAACAGAGGGTAAATTTGTCACAGGTGTATTAGTTTGGGATAAATTTATCGCAAATGTACTAGTTTGAGGTTTTTCGTGGTATTGACCCTAATAAAATAATTACACATAATTAGTAAAAAGTCTCAAAAATCACAATTTTCATCTTCACCTTCGTCTTCATCTTCATCTTCATCTTCACCTTCATCTTTGTCCCGATCTTCATCTTCTTCATGAGCATCATCTTCATCGTCTATCTCAAAATCAGATTCTTCAACACTTTCTACATTTGATTCACGAATTTTAGTTGGATCCACATCTATCACCGCTCCACATGGATCTTGTAAAGTCGAAATGTTATATTCCTCGGTTTCAACCGTGTTACAAACTTCCTCTTGTTGATATGTTGTATCCTTCGAGTGTTCTTCAATTTTTCTTCGTGCTTTGATTTTACATACGACCCACCAATCAGTTTTGTCACATTTCAAATTAGGATATGATGCATAATATACTTGAATTGCTTGTTGTGCCAAGACAAATGGTTCGTATTTTATATACCTTTTCTTATGATTTACTTCAATCAAATTAAACTTCGTATGCACCTTCATTCCTTTGACGGGGTCGAACCACATGCACTTAATAATACAACCCGCATTAATGGTCCAAGGTATTCTATCTCTATGATTTCATCCAACAAGTCATAAAAATCATTTTTTGCACTACCACCATTGGATGACCGAACACATACACACCACTATTAATTGTGGCTTTTCCCATTCCATACTCTCGAGTGTGAAAATTATAACCGTTTATGAAATATGCTGGCCAAGTTCGCACCCTTAATTGTGGACCCCATGATAGATGATATAGCAATCCTTGCTCTTCAACTTGATCATAATTACCGTGAACCTAAAGTCATACACATAAAGTCAATAATATATTTTTTTAATTAATGATGTATAAAATATTAATAACTTACTTTTCATCCAAAGGCAACTTTCATATGTTTTGAACCATGCTGGAAATTCTTCATTGCACAAACGATCAAACTCATTTGGTAGTAGTCCATACATTGAAGTTTGAAAAATCCTATTAACAAATACCATTTATATATTAGTAACTGTTTCACACACAATACATATATTTGTAAATGTATACTTACTCGAAGAGTGGCTCCACTTTTGGATAGTTCAGTAAAATATATGTGTGGGGCCGCTGGCCATTCTTCGTCCGTTAAGTAACGAAATTTACATGCACCGCTTGGTCGATCAAGATAATTGAAAATAGAGAATGATTTGCCACTAAATTAGTGACGAACTTTTAATTTCACAATTCCGCGGATGAAAATCAATTTTGCGACGAAATTAGCGACGAACTTTTAATTTTACAATTCCGCGGATGAAAATCAATTTTGCGACGAATGATTTTTCCACGAACGGCTTTTGTCGCTAATTAGCGACGAACGGCTTGTGACGTCGCTAATTCGAGATGAATTTTGCGACAAAAAGTTTTGCCACAAAAACCTTTTGTCGCTAATTAGCCGACTATTTGTTGTCGTTACTAATTTTGTGACGAATTATTTTTTATCGCTAATTAGCAATGAATCTAGCGACGAACCTTTAGTTTAACAATTCCGGATGATAATTAATTTTGCGAGGAATTTAGCAATGAATAATTTTAAGATGAAAGTTTTCCGTCGCTAATTAGCGACGATCGGTTTATTTGTCACTACTTTTATGACGAACATTTTTTGTCGTTAATTACCGACGAATTTTGCTACGAATAGTTTTGCTGCGAAACTTTTTCGTCGCCAATTAGCGAGTACACTAATTATCATCGCTAAATTTGCAACGAATATTTTTTGTCGCTAATTAGCAACGAATTTTGCGACAAGTGTGCACGAAAGTTGTTTTCGTTGCTATTTTCGTCGCAAATTAGCAATGAATTCTTTTCGTCGCTAGTTTCGTCGCAAATTAGCAACGAATTCTACTTCATCGCTATTTTCGTCGCAAATTAACGACGAATTTGCTTTCATCGCTAATTTTCTGTGGCTAAAACCTTGTTTTTTTGTAGTGATAAAAATGGATTAAGATGAGTTATCTGAGTCAAGTTGGGTTGAATCATTTTCGATCCGATCAAAATCCATTCAACCCGTTTAACGGCCTAACCCTCTTCAAATATGCCGAAATCCCGAGCGTCGCCTTTGTAGGTGAATTTATAAGTTGTTTTTTCCCTCCTTTTTCGGGTTCTCCAGTTCTGGTGGGTGGTGTTCAACGGAGATCTCTGCTGTTCTGCGGGCGGATCCGCCAGAGAGCACCGCTTGTTTTTGTTCGATTGAGCGTCTTTTCGTGCCTATTTCTTGGCTTTCGTTTTGGTTTTCTGCTAAAGATGTTTTACCTGACGCCCATAAACTACTCGCCTTGATCTGTTTCTTGTCGTGTCTGCTGAAATGTTATGGGACTTGCGTGCACTGCATGCAACCAAGGATGGTGTTTTTGGACCCCAAAAAAAAAGGATGGTGTCGAATCGGCATGATTCTCATTGTGGGTTGGTCATCAGTCCTCAATCTGGTACCTTTTATTTATTTATGTATTCATTTATTTATTCATTTTGATTTTTGTCAATTATGTCTGTCCCACAGGGAGTTATGATTGCAATTTTGGGGCGGCGACCGTCCAGAAAATCTCATAAAACATTATGAGCCTTTTCGATAAGAAATTGATATCCCAAACCTTTTTTTTTTTAATGTCTCGTTGATAGTCTAAATTTATATCAATGACAAAAACACCTTTGGTCACCGTTCTGTCCATATAGCCTTTAAAAATGAAACGTGGCAACATGGACAACACTATGTAGAATCAGTTTGGGGTATTGTCACGGGGCAAAATTTAGCCCTTCTGATGGGATTAACCTTTATTTATATAGTATGTTGTCAAATGTAGTTTAGATAGAAGTTTGCTTCTACCAAAAGAATCTAATTTAGATGGGTATATTATTCCACTAAAAAAGTGATTGAGTGGAGATTGGATTGTTGGGATGTGATTCATATTCCATATCAATAGAAAGGCATGGTGGTCCCACTCCCGGTGAGTTGGTGGGGGTCCAGGGAGGTCGCCTTGGAGGGGGTTACAAGGGACAGCTCGCTTGGGAGATATCAAAGGGTTTTTATAGTTTGAACCCGCATAATATTAGTAGTATGAGTTTTGACCCATGAATAATTATTATAGTATGAAATTTCTTTCTTTTCTAATTGAGAATTGTAATAGAGAGGTAAGAGATGCTAATTGGAGTGATATTGTATGCTTTGGATGTAGTCCTAGTGTATAGATGAACCAAAATAAACCTTATGTCTTAATTTCTTTTTTTCGCATTTAATCTCTATTTCATTACATTTATGTGTTTAATACTAACACGACCTTCATTTAATTAAATATTGGATCATACGGATGCCATTTTTCATATTCAAGGTGAAAAATTGCTAAGAATTGGAACCTGTATTAGATGGAGTATGTGCTCGATTCGAGTGGGGTCAACTATGGACTACTGAAATTGAATAAATAAGAATGAGTCTATCGATATCAGTTAAATGTTTCATTTGGGTCGAACCTATTTCAATCTAGAAAGTTTAAACCGATTTCTAGACCCTTAGGTATGCTTTTGGGCTTTGAGACCTCTTTGGAGTATCTAAAGGTTTCATTGGGGTTTCATCGACATTTAATTCCTCATCTGACATTTGATCGATCGGATTTTTGTTGCGTTAGAATGCTTGCTCTATAATTTCAAGATGTGTATTTGACATCCGAAAATCACATAAAAAATTATAAACTTTTTTCAATAAGAAATCGATATGCCAAACGTTTTTTTTTTTTTTTCGTCTCATCAATGGTCTAAATTTATATGAGTGAGTCAAAAGTATCTTTCGTCACGATTCTATCCATGGCCTTTAAATATGAAACGTGGTAAGATGCTACGTAGGATTTTAAATCGCCAGTAGTTCAGATCGAAGTTTACTTCTACTAAGAAAGGAAGATAAAAAAAAAGGATCTAATTTAGATAGGTATGTTTTTTAATTGAGTACTCCACTGATAGAGATTTGATCTTCATCTAATTAACTAATGGATCTTATGGATGCCATTTTAAATATTTAAGGTGAAAAATTGATAGCAACTGGAGCCCGAATTAGATGGGGTACCTGCTCGATTCGAATCGGGTCAGCTATGGACTTCTGAAATTGAATACATAAAAATAGGTCGATATTAGTTAAACGTTTCAATTTGGGCGGAACCTAGTTCGATCTAGAAAGCTTTATTCAATTCTTAGGTATGATTTTGGACTTTGAGACCATTTTCGAGTATCTAAAAGGTTCATCGGAATTTGACCGGCGGTCACTTCCTCATCCGACATTTGATCGACCAAATTTTGTTGCATCAGAATGCTTGCGATCTATAATTTGAAGATGTGTAATTGGCATCCAGAAATAGTAAAACTTCCCGACAATGCAAAAAAAAAAAAAAAAAAAAGGCGACCGGACTTGAAGGATAAAAACAAATTGACTGTCGAATTCGAATGGCAATATTAATAACAAAAGACACGTCTTGCGATTTCGTGAAAATTTACAATTTCACGCAATTACGATGGCTCATTTTATATTTCACCCAAATCCGACCCTACCCATCC
The DNA here is from genome assembly GCA_021437795.1 of Rhodamnia rubescens. Classification (NCBI taxonomy): domain Eukaryota; kingdom Viridiplantae; phylum Streptophyta; class Magnoliopsida; order Myrtales; family Myrtaceae; genus Rhodamnia; species Rhodamnia rubescens. The sequence goes on from JAILYA010000131.1 coordinate 403,154, forward strand.
ATTTTCATAGCTAATTGGGACAACTGCTCCCCCTTTTAAAATACGATTAATTTCAACGTCCCCAGCCAAAACGCTCGGCCCACAGAAACGACACCGTTTTAGCGGCTCCCCAGGCGTAGAACTCTCTCTTCATCATCTCCCTCTCTCTCTCTCTCTTTCACACTCTCAGTTTCACACCGTTCTCGCAACACACGCAAAACAGGAAAAAAATGGACTCAGGCGGTTCGGACATAGAACACGATTTCCGTCCCTTCTTTAGAGTCTACAGGGGCGGACGCGTGGAGAGATACAAGCTGTCCGATAATGTCCGCCCTGTCCCCGCAGGGCTCGATCCGTCGACTGGGATCGAGTCCAAGGATGTCGTCATCTCGCCTGAGACCGGCGTGTCAGCCCGGATTTTCGCCCGGAAGATTGATGGCCCGCACCGGAAGCTGCCTCTCCTTGTCCACTACCACGGCGGCGGGTTCTGCGCGGGGTCGCCGTTCGATTCGATCGTGAACGATATTCTCTCCAAGATCGTGACTCGGGCCCATGTCGTCGCCATTTCCGTCGGATACAGGTACAGCCCGTCCCGGTGAACTACGATGCATCCTTAAAATATTAGTATTATTAAGGATGCGATCACTCTTTAGTCTCTACAACTCAAATTATCATTTGAGTTTTTTTTTTTAAATTTTTTTTTCGATCATACTAATGAAAAAGCAATGACATTTATGATTTTTTATTGGTTTTGGTGTCAGCATAAGTAAAAAATCATGCATTTACCGTTGGATGGTTAATATGTGGAAAAATTTACACTGAAAATCAATTACAAACGCACGCGTCGCTCATCCAACGGGTGATGTGTTACGAATTTTTCTACATTAATAACAAAAATTTACCGCTACCCTATTTTCTTAGCAATTGTTACTTTCATTGACTATCCCAAACTCGTGGTAATTAGAAGTTTAGGATATTGTTTCATGGAAGATAAATAATTTGAATTTAAAAAAAGTGATCGCTTACATCTCTTAGAATAAATAATTAAAGAAAAATATTTTCATTATTTATAGTAATTTGTGTTTAAATATTTTCGTAGGCGATGAAACTATTTTTCGCTGATTCATTTGTATGAGTGATACTAACTTTATTTTTAGGAAAATATTTTCTAAATCATCTATTTTTCTGCGAAGCAAACGGAACCGTGCTTTTATTTTCTTCTTCTTCTTTTTGTGTGTGTGTAAAAGATCCAAAACTTTACATTTATGGTGCATCTTTTCGTGAAAAATGAATGATATGAAAAATAACTTTTTAAAAAATAATAACTTGTATAGCTTACAAATATAAATGAACGAAAATTATTTTCGTGTTCACGAAAATGATTGGATATAAATGATACAAACGATTATTTTCCCAAAAATATTTTTGAACTCACTTATTTTTCTCAAGCAAATGCACCCTTAGGTTCATATTGAGCATGTCATTTCGTCACTCGAATTGTGACATGACGGCGTGGCATGTCAAAGAAGTTGCTTTAAAGTAATTTCAGAAGGAGGATTGACACAAACAACATATTTTAGTAGAGTGGTGGTGAAAAAAATTGTAGGTTTGTTTTCTAAATAGTTCGTTTTCTGCGAAATAAACCGAGTCTAAAATTTATTAATACCATTAAAAATATTAAACTACCACCACGTAATCGATTTGAGTCATACCAATTTTCATCTCATAAAAAATTCTAAATCAGTATCTCAATGACACATAACACCAATGTCACATTAATCTCGAACTAATTTCCGTTTAATGAAAAGACTAAAGTGGTATGTCGATCCAAATCTAACTTTTGTTAGCATTCTGTCTCGATATTCAGTTAAAGTACATTCGAGTAATCACAAGTGGCAGACATATGCAAAAAGATACAATGCGGAAAGTGACAGAATCGATGTGGAAAATCCACTTGTGTTGATACGTATGCATTTTAAGAAATGGTAGGTTTGGGTCAGCCGTCTTGGTTTGAGATTTATTCCGAGATGAAAACAACCTTAAGTAAATTTGTCATGGGTTGTGAGGATACCAATTTGACATCTTTTTCGACGAAAATTAGTTTGAGGTAACTATATCGTAGATGTAATGACTTGTGATTTTTTTATAATATTTACATGAAAGTTACTAAGTCCACTAACTAATGTCATCAACTAAATGAAGGCGTGGTACATGTTGATTAAATCGATAAATAGTTTCGAGGTAGATAATTTTTATTAGTCTAAGCTTGCTTTAGGTTACTTTCGTCATGGGCATTGTTATATATTCAACACATAAGTATGTCTATGAGAAATCGCATCTCAAATCGTAGAAATTTTGATATTTCTGCCTTGTAACGAGTGCTCGTAGAAGTAAAAGCTTCGATTGGGGATAGATGTAATTGGCAATCGGGTTTGGCCCAGGAGATATTGGGGTAGATTTCATCTATGGTAATTAAGGTATAGTAAATTTTACAACCAAGTCAATGAACTTCGATATCAATCATTAAATTCACTAAGTTTCCATGATTTTTTTATGGATGCACTTTGATTGGAATTTGGCTAATTTTTATTTTCCGTTGTAAGTGCCGACATTACGAAACATGACCAATTTTAGACTCATGTTACCGTAATTGAAGGTTGGCCCCAGAGCACCCACTGCCCATTGCTTACGAGGACTCATTCGAAGCCCTAAAGTGGATCGCCGGCCACTCGGATGGATCTGGCCCGGAACCATGGCTGAACCAGTATGCGGATCTCGGGCGGGTCTTCATAGAGGGGGAGAGCGCCGGAGCCAACATAGGCCAGTACGTGGCGGTCCGAGCCGGAGCGACTGGATTGACGGGCATCAGGATCAAGGGCATGCTGGTAGTGCACCCGTTTTTTGGCGGCAGAGAGACGAACGAGATGTACAAGTTCATGTGCCCGACGAGCTCCGGGCTCGATGACGACCCGAAGCTGAACCCAGCCGTCGACCTGGACCTGCCGAAGATGGCGTGCGAGAAGGTGCTGGTGTGCGTGGCGGAGAAGGATTCGCTGAGGGATAGAGGGGTGGAGTACTACGAGACGTTGTGCGGGAGCGCGTGGAAGGGGAAAGCGGAGCTTGAGGAGGCGAAGGATGAGGGACATTGCTTTCATGTGTTTAACAAGAACGAGAGCGCTGAGCAATTGTTCAAGAAGATGGTTGATTTCATCACCACGGACTAGACTATAGATTAGATACATGAGGTGAAGGAAAATACCATTGTAAGGGCATAATGGTCTACAAAGTTCTAAACATATTGTACGGCGGCCAATTCAGTTTAAAACTTTTCAATTATGCCAATTTATTCCTAAACCTATTATTTGGATAATTATCAGAAATGACAACATTGAAAATTTGTCAAAATGTTTAGGAATTGTATCAAAGCTATTTCTATTGTGCGGCGGCCAATTCGGTTCCAAATCTTTTAATTGTGTTAAGTTACTCCAAAACCTTTTAACGACATGTCAATTTAGTCTTAAACTTTTTGACGATTTACCATTGTAGCCGAAATCTTTTTACGATTTACTTGCCAATTTAGTCATTCGACAAACTTTAACCGAAAAATTGCTGTCGTGATGGTGTATTTAACGTTGACTATCCTATGAGCATGGCCGGTCTTGACATAGACAATTTTTGTTATATTATAAGGAAGTTGTTAGCCTAGCAATCTGAAAATACTGTTACGTATTTTTGATTACATGATCTTCCAATCAATCAGTTTACTTTATGCAAAACAAGCGAAAATGATGTGTGGATCTATGGTTAAGGGTCAGATCGTTCCCGACATACTTCGTCGAATAGCATTTTCCTTTTTATAATTTAGTCTCGCAGATAATCAACGCCGAATAAACCGTCACAACAATGGACTAGCCTGGTATATGAAAAGTGGGGTTAACAGATCGTCCTCTCTTGGAGGGGAAATGTACTATTTGTCACCTAACCATAATGTCTTTTTTTTTTTTTTTTGGGTAAAGAAACCTAACCATAATGTTTTTTCCTACTGCTATATCCAAACACGCAAAAAATCAACATGGCAGCAATTTTTCAATTAGTTGAGCATTAGTATGTTTAGTGTATACACACCCTATTTATGACTCTTATTTAACACCACAAGCAATCAAATTTCGTTCTCCTTCAGGAAATATCTAAATCGTCTCATCACACTATTCCGACATGTCAAGTTTAAATATTTTCAATAAATTAGAGATCAAAATATAGATCTACTAAAAATATATATACTTAAGTCATATATCCAAAGCAATCCCAAAATTAATATACCCAGCCAATCCATATATATATATATATATATATATATATATATATATATATATAATCTTGAATCCCTAACAAAAGAAAAAGAAGAAATTGACCGCTAGTATTATTATAAATACGTGATAATTTATCACGTACATATAAAAATATACATTTAATGTACGATGTGTCTTAACGTATCAAAATTCTCTATTTTTTGAGAAATATCTTGGCAATGTGTCATATTGTTGTCACGTGTCTTTTTCAATTAGTTGAGCATTAGTATGTTTAGTGTATACACACCCTATTTATGACTTTTATTTAACACCACAAGCAATCAAATTTCGTTCTCCTTCAGGAAATATACAAATCGTCTCATCACACTATTCCGACATGTCAAGTTTAAATATTTTCAATAAATTAGATATCAAAATATAAATCTACTAAAAATATATATACTTAAGTCATATACCCAAGCAATCCCAAAATTAATATACCCAACCAATCCATATATAAAAGCTTGAATCCCTAGCAAAAGAAACAGAGGAAATTCACCGCTAGTATTATTATAAATACATGATAATTTATCATGTACATATAAACTATACATTTAATGTACGATGTGTCTTAACGTGTCAAAATTCTCTATTTTTTTATAAATATCGTGGCAATGTGTCATATTATTGTCGCGTGTCTTTTTCAATTAGTTGAGCATTAGTATGTTTAGTGTATACACACCCTATTTATGACTTTTATTTAACACCACAAGCAATCAAATTTCGTTCCCCTTCAGGAAATATACAAATCGTCTCATCACACTATTCCGACATGTCAAGTTTAAATATTTTCAATAAATTAGATATCAAAATATAAATCTACTAAAAATATATATACTTAAATCATATACCCAAGCAATCCCAAAATTAATATATCCAGCCAATCCAAATATATATAACAAAAGAAAAATAAGAAATTCACAGCTAGTATTATTATAAATACATGATAATTTATCACATACATATAAAAATATACATTTAATGTACGATGTGTCTTAACGTGTCAAATTCTCTAATTTTTTAGAAGTATCGTGGCAATGTGTCGATTGTTGTCGCATGTACGTGTCGGTGCTACTTAGCGTAGTACTAATTCATGCTCGTGGGATATACGTCTGCGCAATAATTCAGCATTTTATACTAGATGATACTAATAAGAATTAGTTAGCCACAGGTATTCTAAATGATTTGTTTATAATTTGAGCGCATCATTTGAAAAAAAGAAACAACTAATTTGAAATTATTGTTTGATTTTTTATCCACCTTTTTTCACAATTTCCTATCATTTTTTCTCTCAACTTTGAATATTTATAAGTGTGTATGATTGAAGGCAAATTATTTACATTTACATCTATACTATCCTTTAAGGGGCATAACTTTTTGAAAACAACTAGAACCTGTCACATAAGCTAATATTCAATTTAGAAGATTTGAGCATATCCAAGTTTTCTGTTCTACATAATCATTTATTTTCACAAATTTTTAAATAGATAAGTGCGGTGAAAATCCTAAAACTTGTCATGAAAGTGCAAATGAGTCTTAAAACTTTTGAAAAGTTCAATCAAGTGCTAAAACTTGTCACAATTCACGAAAGTGCTTTCAAAAAGTGAAATGAAGTCCTAAAACTTGTCACGAAAGAACAATCGAGTCTTAATGTTTTCAAAAAATGCAACAAATGAAAGAACTTGATTGGATCAATACGAAAAGTTTTAGGACTTGATCGTACTTTTTAAAAGTTTTATGACTCGAATGCATCTTCGTGATAAATTTTAAATTTTAATTACATTTTTTTTTAAAATTTTAAGATTTAATTATATTTTCGTAATAATTTTTAAAATTGTCAATATATATTCTCTTTTAAAATACGCAAAGACTACTTATGACTTCACGCAGCCCAGAACAAGGCACATGGCAAAGCTCACCGTGGGTGGTGAAGTCAACTTAGGAACTTGAATCGAAGTGGAAAATTTTCCTTTTTAAAATTCAACTTAACTAAGAAAAAAAAATTTGTCGTTTCCCTAGATTGAGAGGAAGTATTCAACTCAAGTCCGCCTACGCGCTCAGCCACTCGTCGGGACCATCCCCGCCCGAATGCGACGACACTGTCAAGCGCGGCCCAGGAATCGTCGTACGCAGCCAGTAGCGGGTGCTCCGGAGCTCTCCTGTAGTGAATGGACACGGCGACCACGTCGGCCTCCGACGCCAAGGAGTTCAGGTAGTTATGGTACATGGGAGACAAGGGGGTTTCCAAGCAAAAGGCGCCTCCATGGAAGTAGACAAGGAGTGGGAATTTCCTTCTATTTGCACCGGAGCGACGGTTGATGATGGTCGCTGTTGGGATGTAGACCCTCACAGAGAGACAGCGTCGAGGCGGAGATGGCGACATCCTTGGACAGGACACCGGTGTCCCGGTCGTATGACGGAGGACGGTGGCCTTGCCCTCGAGCCGCTCCACTCGGCCCATCTTTGTAGACTCGAAGGTGTAGACAGAAATCGTGGGCTATTTCAGAAGAAGTCATGGGATTTGCAGGACTAATTGGTTTAGGAGCCTCTTTGTTCAGATTATTTATTGGATGGATTTATGGGCTTTATTCAACAATTTATTGTATATATTCAATCATTTCATCTAAATCCATCATGGGGACATTAGCCAATGGCCAATGCAAATTAAGGAATTCGCGGGACAGCTGTCTCGGCATCTCTTCGGTCTCTCGACCAATCTTTCCTGAGCAAATAATATGAAAATAAGGTAGATATCTGAAAAACCATTGGAGCTTGTGTATTCCCATGGAACTCAGTGTGCATCTCCACCTTGCAACTAGGACCTTAGCTTGCATCTTAAGAAGGACTGCATGATCCACTTTACCTCCGTACAAATTACTAGAAACGTTTAAGATTAAATTGACAAATTTTTAAGGGATTTAGGATTAAATTGGCACAATTAAAAGATTTAGGTCGAAATTGACAAATCTTCAAAAGGTTTAGTGCTATATTAGTATAATTGAAAGGTTTAAGATCGAATCGGTCATTTCTTAAAAGAAGGGCTATGTGCAAAAGCAAGACTTGGGCACTAGAACGGGCAATCAAGACATTCATTCACACCGCCATCAATAGGCATTCCAAACAATCCCAGTGGAAGGATGTTTTAACCGTACGGGTCGAGTAACGCCCTCGAATTCTTATTCACGAACGAATTGGGAAAGCCGATGGAAAGATTCGATTCTGACTTCGTAGAGCCGATGTTGCTGTTGCCTGCGCGTAGGGCCGTCCCCACTCCTGTCTCGAGGCCGTCGTACAGTGGATGTACGACTTTTCGAAGAATTTTTTCCTTTTTTGGGTTGTTGTGACTTGGCCCATGAGGTTACGAACTAGGAGCCGTGTAATGCCGAAAAGAATTTGTAAAATTACAATAGGAAGTGAGAGAATAGCAAGAGACCATTTGCCACCTTCATGGAGTCTTCGCTCTTCCCCAATTGTGCAATTGTTTGTTTTTGTTAGGGCTAACATGACACTTAGTGGACGTTATGTGAGCACCACGTCCTCGCCGAGCGAACATTTCGTCGGAAAACGGGACCAGAACTTGGCCAAAATGCATCAATCTGCTTCACTGCATTGGGTGATTGATACGATAATTCAATAACCATGTTGTAAATGCCACGTAAGTTTGGTGACCGCAGACGAAACTTATTCAGTAGACCGGTTACATAGATAGAAATGAGTCGTATAGTTTGGATTCGTGCTTTCGGAAGACGCGAAATCACAATCAAATTCTCATTTAGGTGGACCCATACCTTGCAAAGACAAAATGTAACAAGGAAATGTCCCTTGTTGGCTGGTCAAAAGAGGATTCCAAATGAAAACTTCTTTCCTTCCCCGTATGACAAAGACCTTCGGCGATGGCCCAGTATGTAAGGCGTCAAACTAGCGCGAAACCACAATGAACTTTTCTTCTTTTCCTCCTCTCCAGCATTACTTTTCCGCTTCTATTTCACACTAAAACTTGATGGAAACAGAGGTAGCCTGTGAGTTGCTTTCTGCCCTACGGGTTTACAAGGATGGCCGAGTGGAGAGACTCCGGGGCACGGCCACTGTCCCTCCGTCGCTCGATGAGAAGACTGGCGTCCAGTCGAAGGACCTGGCGATTTCGTCGGACTCTGCCGTGTCGGCGAGACTTTACGTCCCACAAGCGGCGCTGGGTTCTCAACTGAGGCTTCCCCTCCTCGTGTACTTTCACGGAGGCCGCTTCATAAACTACTCGGCTTGGTCGCCAACTTACCACAACTATCTCAATACCTTAGTCGCAGAGGCTAACGTCGTTGCCGTCTCCGTCGATTACAGAAGGGCGCCGGAGCATCCTCTACCGGTGGCTTATGATGATTCGTGGATTGCCCTCAAATGGGTGGCCTCTCATTCCGCCGGAAACGGCCCCGAGGAGTGGCTGAATGCTCATGCCGATCTCAAGAAGGTGATCTTGAACTTTGGTTGTTATCCCCGTTTCTAGACTACTTCTATACTCATTAGATGTTCCCGTTTCTCCCAAGAGGTCTGGAAGCTTTTTCAACATATTGATCGGTTTCCTGAAATAGGTGACTATATTTCAGGCTGCTTGTGCTGTTACATTATTTTTCCCTACCGGTAAATTTCTTGGAGAATCGATGTATTTCCAAAAGCTATTGGTGAAAAACATTACCGGCCACCTAATTTGCCGGTAACTTTTTGGTAACTTACCAACACTTTTTATAGAATTATCAACTCTTTTAACAGCATCTAAATTACCAAAATTTCCTCTTTGTTTTTTACCAACTTTTACTTGCTTTTCTCAATTATGGTCTAATATCTACCATCTCTTGCATAAATTTATCCATCTTAACGCAAGTGACTTACCAATGTTTATTTATATCTTTCTTTCAAATTTATGAAATGTTCTATTGAGTTATCACTTTTGTTTGTCATGCTTAATTTTTTTTTCCTCTAAATTTACTAACTCATTTTCGAAATTACCAACTTCAACTAGAGTTATTATCCAGTTAAATAACCCACTAATTTTGCGTGACAGACTTATATTTAACATAGCCATTCATGTTTATTTTTTTAATCTCATATTACCAACTTCTCTTATATCTAGCAAAAAATTATCTCTTAACTTTTATCAATTTGTGTTTACCTTTATTAATAAAGCCTCAAAATTTACCAAGATATATAATTGCCAACATTTATTTGTGACTCACCAAATTTTTTTCCAGTTAAATTATGAACTAGTTTTGGGTTACGAACGATCAATTGAGTTGTTTACCAATATTTATTTGTTTCTACTTAAATTTACCAATTTTCAATTGAGTTACTACTTTGTTTGCTTCATTTATCAGCTTTTAAATTTGCCAACTCTTTCGAGAAAGGAATAAGTGCATTGGAAGTTCTAAAACTTTTCAGAAAAATATAATTGAGTCGTAAAACTTTCAAAAATGCAATAGTCCTAAAATTAATCACGAAAGTGTAATTGAGTCCTAAAACTTTCAAAAAGTGCTATTAAGTACTAAAACTTGCAATCAAGTCATTCCATTAACTCCTTCCAACTTGACAAACAAAAAATGCTAAAAATTTTTAGAATTTGATTACACCAACTTAACAAGTTCTAAAATTTGATTGCACTTTTTGAAAGTTTTAGGACTCAATTGCACTTTTTGTAACAAGTTTTAGGACGTGACTGCACTTTTTGAATGTTTTAGGAGTCAATTGCACTCTTGTGACAAGTTTTAGGATTCCCGATGCATTTATTCCTTTTAGAAATTATCAACTTCAATTAAAGTGATTACCTACTTTTCTGCAATTACATTACAAACTAGTTTTCTGTTACCAACTCTTATTTAAGTTAGTTACCAATGTTAATTTTGGTTTTATTTTTGGGAAATTACCAACATCTCTTAATTTTGAAAAAAAAAAACTTCTGCCAACTTTTTAAATTTGTTGGCTCTTTTTGGTAGTTGTCAACCTTAATTGGAGGCATTGCCCGATTTTCAACAATTAAGTTACCAACTAGTTTTGTGTTACCAACTCCTGTTCAAGTTAGTTACCCACATTATCTTGATAATGTTAAATACTTTCATATGATCGGGCTCTTTTCCCTACAACCATCTCATATGAACTGGTACTATTGGAGTAATTTTTATTCTTGCCGGATGATATGCATGAATAAACAAAGAGCGGAAGTTGTCAGTTGCTGTGTACAATTGCACATAGAATGATCATTGTGCAGTGATTTTTGAATAGGGCAAGCTCGGGATCGGGCCAAAGATGATTGGGTCGAGCTTTCTTATGTGAAAGCGTTGCCCAAATCTCTTGGGATTGGGCAAGCCAAGTGGGCCGCCCAGTAGTTGATCACTCTAAATGCACTACCATCACAATAAAATAACGAAATACTAGCTTTTGACGAGCGTCAATAGAGAAAGTCGATGTGCACTTTAGGCTGACAAGATAGTAAGTCATAAGTTGGTGCTCAATCAATTCGCGAATGCTGGCCAAGGGAATGGTCAAGAGGGGAAGCGAATAAGCACAACAACTAGGGCTCCTCCCCAGGACCCTAGCACTTCGAGATTTTATGAAAACACTGCTAATTAGTGTAGAACTTTAAGTTGCTAGATGACCGCGTGATATACTATTTAAATATTGTATCACCTTAATCATGCTCTCTCCAATTATATACGTTCAAGAAACACTGACCAGTACAACATTCTCTTCTCTTCTCGATTAGTGTAAATAGTTCATTTTTCGTTCTGTTTAGGTATTCCTAGCTGGAGATAGCGCGGGCGCCAACATAGTTCACAACTTGAGCATCCGATTGGGAGAGGAAAAGCTAGAGGGAATTGAAGTTCCAGGAGCTATTATGGTGCATCCTTACTTCTGGGGCAATGAACCGTTGCCTTTGGAGACCACCGAACCCGAGAAGAGGTCCTTGGTCGAACGGTCCTGGAACATAGTTAGACAAACCAACAAAGGGTGCGACGACCCGCTAATAAACCCGACAATGGACCCGAGACTGTCGGGTTTGGGTTGCAACAGGGTGCTAATTTGTGTTGCTGAGAAGGATCTTCTTAGACATAGAGGGTGGCACTACAAGGAGGTGCTGAGTAAGAGTGGATGGGCCGGAGTTGCGGAAGTGATGGATGCACCGGGAGAGGATCATGTGTTTCATTTGTTTAATCCTACTTGTGATAATGCTGTGAATTTGATGAAAAAGATGGTCTCCTTCATAAATGAGGGTAAATAGTGTTAGACGTATTGGTGTTAGTAACTTCTTTGCGTGGGTTAGACCTTATTTATCTCTATCTATATTTATATGAAGGTGATGAATTCACTAGGATTTTTATCTTATCCAAATAATTTTTTTAAGTTTTTACTTGGTTCAACCCCTGGGATGTATCTCATTACAAAGTAATTTCTTGCAAATGCCCTAATCTTGATATAGATGATCGCGGAGAGGTCGCCGAGCGAGGGCGGGCGATGCGTGCGTGAAGCGGGCGAATGTGTTTTGAGTGATTATGGTTCGAATAATGGATAATTCAGAGTGTGTTAGGATGGAAATTGAGCGAAGAAGGTGATGTGGGATAAGTTATGATCTAATCAAGGCCTAAAAGAAGCACCACCAGCCAAGAATCAAGATCGGGATTCGGGATAGAAGCTCACTATCAAGGTTTAAAGGATAACCACCAATAAAGGCTAAAGGGCTTTTGGTTGGCCATCGAGGAAAAATCCAATTTCTAAGGCTAAAGAAACAGATACAAAGCAAATTCTACTCAAGAGAGGAATTCTCATTCATTCATCAAATATGTCTTTACAATGGAGAAGACTCCTCAATTAATAGAAGGACTAAGACAAAGCAAACAGAAATAAAAATAATGATTTTTGTCCACCAGCCTTGTACAACCAATAACAACCCTAAAAGATCTACTAATATCAAAGTGAATAACTCCAATTAGCCTTCATTGATATGTAATTGATTTGCCATCAAAATAGCGAGTAATCAAGCAAGATAAGGCTTGAAATAATCAATCAATCACATCTTCATTGATTTGCCATCAAATCAACAAGTAATCAATCAACAATTAATCACATCTTGAATATGTCTTTGAATCTTCAACCAATCGATCAGCAATCAATCCGGTGAATCAAGCAGCAATTAATCGATGAATTGATTATCTTATTGGAAATGAAAGAATCGAAACTTCATTATCGACAATCCTAGTCGATAGATTTCATGTAAACACTCTCCACCGAAGCACGTTGTGACCAAAATCAGCCTTGGTCCGAATAAATAATGATTGTGCAGAACTTGCGAATGGAATTAAGGATTGCTCATTAACGCCGGATGTATCATTGGTGACATAATTGGATGCTCCGCACCATTCTCCCTAGGTTCCGAAAAGATTTGTCCTCAAGTCTTGTTGTGGCTTCATCTCCAAGATTAGAAGTGGAAAATTTTCCACGACCATTCTTACCAAAGAAACTTGATTCTGAAAATTTTCTAGGACGACCTCTCCAATGAGTTAAGTAATACATCAGCTTGATGCGGACCAATATATCCAAGGTATATTGAGAATCTAAAAATATGTCAAACATATTTTGACAATTGAAGAACTCTTTTGGAGAGAATCCTTATAGGCATACAAAATAAAAGTTGCTCATAATTTCTTTGCCTATTATAATCATTCCTTTCTCATCTATGAACTCAGCATTTGTCTTGACGAATTGATTTGGAGATTCATCATCCATAATATCCTAGTTACTTGATGGTACCTAGATGATCAACATCTCTCCCTCTTCAATTTGATCAATGATCTCGTCTTGCTCCGGGAATTTGGACTCTTCGTGGTTTGGTTCTTGCTGACTCTTTTCTTCTTGAATGGATTCAGATTCAGCATGGTATGGCTCTTGTTGAGTCTATTAAAGTTCCAAATTAATCTGCTCAATTTCTTCAATGGTGATAGCCCTCTGGTTGGAACAATCCGTTTGTAGATGTCCATAGCCGTAGCACTTAAAGCACTTGCTAAATTCACCATTTGATTTTTGTTGGAGCTCTTAATGAAATCATGAGGCTTTTCCTTTTCTTTCTCCCGTATGGATGTATTCGCAGCATTGTTAGAACAAGTATCCTCAAAGAAGGACATACCTTTTGTTGAAAGCTTAGACGAATATCTCCCGCCACCCTTTTATCGCTTCTCTAGAAGAGAAAGGACTCGGTCCATTTGTTGTTGGAGTTTCTCCATAGCACGCTCTTGCCATTCGCCATGAGATTGCTCTAAAGCTAAAGTTCTTCGAACCATATGAACCTTTTTTTTTATTTTTCTTGAAAAGAAATTGATAACATAAGGAGTTACTCAAAACACATTCGCCCGCCTCACGCATGCATGAAAGGGTTATCACTCAACAAATGCTTGAGTTCATTGTCCCAACTAGAGGGCTATCACCATTGAAGAAATTGAGCATATTGATTTGGAACTCCAAGAGGCTCCAAAAGAACTTTACCATATTGAATTTGAACCCAAGGAGCAAGAAGAGACTTAAGCAAGAACCACATAATGAGGAATGCAAATCCCAGGAGCAAGACGCTATAATTGATCAAATTGAAGAGGAAGGAATGTTAATCATCCAGGTACCATCTACCAATTACGGTAATATGGATGGTGAATCTCTAAATCAAATTGTTGAGACAAAGGCTGAGTTCATAGATGAGAAATGAATGATTATAACAGATGGAAATCTTTATCGCCACTTTGATTTCGTATACCCTAAAACATTCTCTCTCACAACGTTCATCATTTGTCAAAATATTTTTGACATATTTTCAGTTTCTCATCATGCCTTGAATATATTAGTTTGTATCAAGCTGATGTATTACTTAGTCCGTTGGAGAGGTCGCCCCGGAATATTTTCGGAATCAAATTATTTTGGTAAGAATGGTTGTGGCCAAGTTTTCAGCTTCTAATCTTAGAGATGAAGCCACAACAAGATTTGAGCATAAATCTTTTTAGAACCTGGGGAGAATGATGCGGAGAATCCGATTATGTCACTAATGATCCCCATGTCGTCATGAAGACTATCGGCTAGGATTGTCGATTAAAAAGTTTTTATTATTTCCCTTACAAATAAGATTGCTCGATTCAACGGATTGATTGTTAATTTCATGGTGATTCACTAGATTGATTGCTAACTAGATTGATTAAAGATTCAAAGGCATATTCAAGATGTGATTGATTGTTGATTTCCAACCTCATCTTGATTACTTGCTAATTTGGTAGCAAATCAATGAAGATGTGATTGCTTGCCGATATCAAGCCTTTTCTTGTTGATTACTTGCTGATTTGATGGAAAATCAACTACATATAAATGGGAAGCTGATTGGAGTTTTTGCTTTGATATTAGTAGGTCTTTTAGGGTTGCCATTGGTTGTACAAGGTTGGTAGACGAAAATCATTATTTTTATTTCCTTTTGCTTTGTCTTAGTCCTTTTATTAATTGAGGAATCTTCTCCATTGTAAAGATAGATTTGATGGATGAATGAGAATTCCTTTATTGAGTTGAATTTGCTTTGTATCGGTTTTTTTAGCATTGAAAATTGGATTCTTCCTCGATGGTGAACCAAAAGCCCTTTAGCCTTGGTTGGTGGTTATCCTTTAAACCTCGGTGGTGAGCTTCTATCCCGAATTTCGATTTTGATTCTTGGCTGGTGGTGTGTCCTTTAGGCCTTCATCAGATCATAACTTATCCCACATTACCTTCTTCGCTTAATTTTCATCCTCACACACTCTGAATTATCCATTATTCCAACCATAATTACTCAAAACACATTCGTCCACCTCACGCACACATCGCAAAGCAAAGCCCTTTCCAGGTCTAGGTACCATGGCCAAGCCCGGATTTAGTTTGGGTGAGGGGGCTGCAAGCCCTCACTGTGGAGCCCTCGTCGAGGCCTCATCTCCCGCAAGCCCTCACCTACCACTGTGAAAACAAAAATAAAAAAAAAAAAGAAGAGAGAAGGAAAAGGAAAGCAATAAAATAAAAGAAAATTCAGAAAAATTATTTAAAAATTGCAAATTTCTTCATTTCAGCCAGTTGTGGCACGTAGGTAGGTGCCCACGTCGGCGGTTTCCAACCAAGATTGACCGGAAGACTATATTGACAAATCATAAAAAAAAATTTATGCCTAAACTAGCTAAATTGAAAGATTTATAACTTCATTGGCATCCTTACAATATGTTCATGACTTTTTTGGTAACTATCCCTATTTTGATACGGTAAGCAAAAGTTCGCTCAAAATGTTACCCGACAGCTTTAAAAAGTTACGTTTCTCATCATTTTATCAATGTTTGATTAGTTTGACATAGTAGAATAAGGAGGTAATATTTTCTGTCTATGGACTCGCACATAGTTAAGCTTCCGGATCATCAACTCATCATCCCAGCATGTGATAAACGCTGTGGTGGTACATTATTCTTGCAGCACTTCCGATTGGCAAAATACGAGTTTGTTTTTTGTATAACTGTAAATAGGGATAAGAATAACATGAGTGCCATAATATGACCAATTCTTAAAGGCCACAAATTTTAAAAAAAATAGGTCACTTAAGTGTCATTGGTGATTCGCCTCACCGGAAACCTAACGTGGGCACTAAAAATCTAACGTGGATAATTTTTTTAAAAAAAAAAATTCTACTTTTTTCTAATTTTCTTTCTACATTGAATTATATGGTATCCAATCTATTATTTACTTAACCCTCCCAATCTATTCTACAGTAAATTTTGCAAGTCAATAAACAAAAAACTTTAATTAGCATGAACAGATCGCTCGATATAATCAGTCAAATCAAACTTTCTTAACCTTAATTGACTTCCCCAGTTACTTTCTACATTATATTATTTAGTATTGAATTTATATTATTATCCTTTGTATATGTCCGGCGAAGGGAAATGACAATGGAAGTTTCGTGGAAATTGCTGTGATTGCGGAAATTAAACAACCATATAAATCGACCCCACATCTTGAAAAGGTTTGTGCAACCAGTAAAAGTCGCTCAACATAAACACAATATAAACGTTCTGATTAACTCTCCTTCCTCCCGTCATCAATACTAATCTTGGCTTCCATTTCACTTCAAAACTTAATGGAAACAGAAGTGCTTTATGATCTGTCTCCATTCGCGAGGATCTTCAACGATGGCTGAGTGGAGAGACTCTGGGGGACTGACACCGTGCCTCCGTCGCTGGACGAAAAAACCGGCGTCCGATCGAAAGACGTCGTCCTTTCATCGGACTCCGGTGTTCCGCCAGACTCTACATCCCGGAAGCGGCGGTTGACTCTCCCCAAAAGCTGCCCGTGCTCATGTACTATCACGGAGGATGCTTCATATTCGAAACTGCGTGGTCCCCGACTTACCACAACTATCTCAATGCCCTAGTTGCGGAGGCCAAAGTCATCGCCGTCTCCGTTGAGTATAGGAGGGCGCCGGAGGATCCTCTTCCGGCAGCGTATGACGATTCGTGGACTGCCCTCAAGTGGGTGGCCTCTCATTCCACCGGAAACGGCCCCGAGGGGTGGCTGAATTCTCATGCTTGTCTCGAGAAGGTAATCTTAAATGTTCTCCTTTTCTATTTAGGTATTCTACGAGTCAGGTAGCCTGGACTTTGTGCACCTGGGCCCCGTGGATTTTTAAAAAAGGCACGGTAACTGATACAACACTCTCTCTTGTTAACCTATATTACAAGTTCGTTTGTTTTTATTTTTCATAGGTGTTTCTGGCCGGAGACAGTGCCGGTGCTAACATAATCCACAACATGGGCATACGATCGGGAGAGGAAAAGCTTAATGGAATCGAAGTTGCAGGCACTATGATGGTGCATCCTTATTTCTGGGGCAACGAACCATTGCCTTTGGAGACCACGGAACAGGAGAAGAGGTCCTTCTACGAAATGCTCTGGCAGGCGGCAAACCCGATGAGCCCCGGCTGTGACGACCCGCTGATGAACCCGGGGATGGACTCGAGGCTGTCGGGTTTGGGTTGGAACAAGGTCCTGGTTTGTGTTGCTGGAAAGGATGTGTTCAAATATAGAGGGTGGTATTACAAGGAGGTGTTGAGTCAGAGTGGATGGAGTGGAGTAGTGGAAATGATGGAAACGCCAGGGGAGGATCATGTCTTCCATTTGTCAAATCCTGGTTGTGATGACGGTGGGAAGTTGATGAAGAAATTGGCCTCCTTCATGACAGAGGATGCATAGGGTTAGATGTTATGGTCATAACTTCGTTTGGTTGTGCCAATCCTTAGTTATTTCTATCTCTATTTGAAATAATTGCTTGTGTGGACTTAAAAAAAGTCAAGAGTGTGAACATGATGAACCATGGGGTATATATCTAGCCGCATGTGTATCTTTTGAAGTAGATCGTAGTTAAATATATGCGGTTGTTATTAAATAAACTATATCATTTGAATAAATCATTGTCCCATTATCGATAGAGGAGTAACATTTTACAAGTCTCCACTACATATGGGTAGGAGGATTATTCACATTGCCCGTGCGCATTTGGACATTGTTCAACTCAAGATGGAACTGAAACTAGAAGTTCTTTAGATAATGGATTTTTTTTTTCAGCAATCGACACAGACGGGACTAGTAATAAGGTGATCCATGTAAAATAAACGGTTGTAGCAGCTTTTGACTCTTATAAGGTGTGTATTTGACTCATCACAAGTATAGATCTGACAATACTTTTAGTTTATTTGTAATAGAAGAGGTTGAGCTAGAAAATCCACATGGAACTATCTAAATGTGCAAATGGTGTTAGTGTTCAGTTAAGGTATTGAACTTAAAGGATGTCTATGCCGATCAAGTCCATGAAGGACTTTGGGAGATCAAGCCCACATGCCGTACCTGTAATAAGGTGACCCTTGTAATATCAATGGTTGTTGTAGCTTTTGACTCTTATAAGGTGTGTATTTGACTCCTCACAAGTATAGATGTGACCATACTTTTAATTCTTTTGTAATAGAGAAGGTTGTGCTTGAAAACCCATATGGAGTATCTAAATATGCAAGTGAAGTTAGGGCGCACATGATAATAATTCTACTTCTCTTTTTTTTTTTTTTTCTTTTTGTATGAGGAATAAGTTTGGAACAGAAATTTGTTTGATAAAACAATTTCATTTTTTTATTTTTGGAATAAATTTTTAGCCTAAAATAGGTTCGAAACAGAAATGAGAAGTAAAAGTTTTTACCTTTCTACTTCTAAAACAAAAATAAGAATTTATCTATTGCTCACTCTCTCTCTCTCTCTTTCATGTGCATTCTCTCTCTCTCGCGTCCCTACGCCCAATTGCCCGTCACCCTCCGCTAGTCTCCAATTGCCGGTGCCGTTCGCCACTGTCGGCCGCTCACCGCTGTTCGCCGATCCCCCGCCCCTGGGATGCCTTTCGCTCGCGCCGATCGCCGTCCACCTGTCTACGGTCCTCGATCGCCATTTGCCTGCCGCTGTTCACTAGCCGGTCGTTGTTCTCCCGGTCCCCAGCAGTCATTCATCGGTTTTCGGTCCCCGACCAACGTTTGCAGGTTACTAGTTTGCTCGCGATCGTTCGCCGGTTGCCGATCCTTGACCACCATTCGCCTTTTTGCTGGCCGTCGTATGCCGATTGTCGGCCTTTCATCCTCGCTAGCCGATCGCCTATCCCCCGGCCATCGTTCACTCGCCGTCGGCCGTCGCCATTCGCTCGCCGACCATCCGTTGATCGCCGATCTCCTACCCCGGCTGCCATTCGCACGTCATCATCCGCGGATCTCCGGTCCCCGGATGCTGTTCACCTACTGCCCGGTCGTCGTTTGCCCGCCGGTGTTCGATCCTCGGCTAGTGTTAGCTCGCCGCCGGTCTTGATCGCCAACCACCGTTCACCAATCACCCAAGCTGTAAAAAAATTTATGTTGTTATCAAACGAATTTCTGTTCCGGGAATAGAAATTTTGTGTCGTTATCAAACGCGTATTTCTACTTAGAAACATATCCAGAGAATAGAAATAGAAAAGTTTATTTCTAGCCATAAATAGGGTCTAGAAAGAGAATAGTTGTCATTTGTGCCCTTAATGTTCAGTTAAGGTCTACGTTTATAGTAAAGTTCAATTGTAGCTTAGACTTAAAAGCTGTCCGTGACTACCAAGCCTGTGTGGGAGTACAGGAGATATCAAGCCTATGAGGCGCTATGGAAGAGTAGCAGCGGTGATATGAGGTTCCAGCAAGACAATTCTGACACTTCAGCCAAGGTGAAGATTTGTACTAATTAAAACAAAATTAGATGTTATTAAGATGCACGAGACAACAGAGCCACAGTAGAGATGCATGAGACTCGAGAGACGTCGCATATAGAGTGAGAGGGAAGTAAACCGAGGACAATCTTCGATGCGAAGAGATTCAAGTGAGGTGAGACTTTTCAAACGCTCCTCCTTAGGCAAACATTCTAGAAACTCCATGTTCTGGATATCCAGACTCTTCATCTTGTTAAGGCCAACTATCTGAGTTGTCAACGCTGGGTTGGCCTTGCTCAGCCTTAACTCCTCAAGATGTGGAGTTAGCAGCATGGTTTTCAATTTCTCACAGCCCTCAATATCTAATCTCAATAGACTAGGAAATGATGTTGTTGATGAAGTGAATGAATGGTCTCACTCGATGCATTACAATTCCGTCAGCCCCTTCATCCCTAAAGTATTGAGGCGAGGTAGTTGGCCTAATTGAGGGAGCCGTCTACATCTTTTGCATTGACTTAAGCTTAACTCGGCTAAATTTGGCAAGGAAGACACAAGGCTATTCATCATCCACCTTGGAAACCTCTCACCTTTATATCCATCAATCACCAAACCCTCTAGATTTGAGGGCGGTTGCAGTCCATCTAATTGCGCTTCATCTCTATCCTTGATTATTGCATCATCAGTATCTAAATTGCCCCACTCAAGTGTCGAAGATTCCAGAAAATGCTTCCCTATCAAGTTCGCAGCCCTAAATTCCGCTCTGCATTCGTCACGCTTCCCAGATTTTCAATGCTAAGGCTTCCCCGGATGTTATTAAGCCCATTTAACACCCCAAGTCCGCAATAATTCTTAGCAATTGTTGGCCGGTCGGCCTGAAAAGCAAAGAATCACTGCTCTCCTACCTGATCTGACCGGCCAACCAAAGTTAGAACCAGCCAATATCATCGTTCCATATAAAACAAAATTGTATCTCACGAAACAAATTTATCAAACAAGTACGTAGGGCATATAAAAATCAGCAAATTAATGCAGGAGCCCTATATAAACTTATGATCAACTTTCTTTCTTCTCATCTCAATAGCAAACTCACTTCCATTTTACTTCAAAACTCAATGGAAGTAGAACTGCTTTATGATTTGTTTCCATTCGTAAGGATTTACAAGGATGGCCGAGTGGAGAGATTTGTAGGCATGAAACCATCCCTCTGTCGCTTGATGAGAAGACCAGTGTCCAGTCGAAAGACCTTGCCATTTCATCGAACTCCGCCATCTCTGCGGGACTTTACAACCTGAAAGCCGCGATCGATTCTCTCCAAAATCTCCCCGTGCTTGTGTACTTTCACAGAGGAGGCTTCATAATTGGAACAGCGTTGTGGCCGATTTACCACAACTATCTCAATGCCCTAGTCGCGGAGGCTAACATCATCGCTGTCTCCGTTGATTACAGGAGGGCACCGGAGCATCCTCTTCCGGCAGATTACTATGATTCGTGGATTACCCTAAAATGGGTGGCCTCTCATTCTACTGGAAACGGCCCTGACGAGTGGTTGAATTCTTATGCCTGTCTCAGGAAGGTGATCTCAAATGTTCTTCATTCTTACTGACATATATAGGGAAAAATGTCCAACAAGTCCTATATTTATTGTAGTTTTGCTAATTTTGTCCTAAACCTTCTAATTTTGCCAATTAAGTCCAAAACCTGTTTATGTTTTAACAATAGAGTTCATTCGGCCAAATCTTGGCCAAAACTTGATAACGTGGACGCCGGCCGTCTTATGTGGCATGGTCGATGCTGACGTGGATGAAATTTAATAATGAAACAATGGTTAGATTGTTTTTTCATGGGCTAGTAATTGTATGTTCGAATTTCAAAAGATTTTGGTTGGGTGGGGGTGATTTCAACTTTGTCATTAACTAGATAAAATAATGGTTTAGTATTCTATCTAGTGATCGATCGGTCACGGAGTTTTCTCAAATAATTGAGAAAAGTTGCCAGTTCCGAAAACAATTCTTAATATTATGTAACTTAATTTTCTGTTGTGAAATGTTTATTACAGCATCCTTGAACATGCTCAGCAATGAGTGTATACAATAATATTACATTCTCAAATAATCAAGATAATGTTCTACATGGATTGTACGTTCGAATTTGAATGAGGCTTTGGCTGGTGGAGATTTCAACTCTGCCTATTTTATCTAGTGATCGGTCGCTTCAGTTTACTGAAATAATTGAAAAAAGTTGGCAATTTCAAAAACAATTCTTAATATTCATGCAACTTAATTTTCTGTTGTGAAATGCTTATTACAACATCCTTGAACATGCTGAGCAATGAGTGTACACACTAATACAACATTCTCAAAATTCTTCATAGGTGTTTAAGGCTGGAGATAGCGCAGGCGCTAACATAGTTTACAACATGGGCATCCGATTGGGAGAGGAAAAACTAAATTGAATTGAATTTCCATGTGTTATTATGGTGCAGCCTTATTTTTGGGGCAACGAACCATTGCCTTCGGAGAGCACCGAACCCGAAAGGAGGTTTGTGGCCGAGGACCTCTATGTAAGCTCGCGACTAAAATCCGTATGCAGCGATCCAAGAATCACACGTATAGAGACGCGAATCACAAACCATAGAATAGAGGAATTGACGCACCTTGTTTCGGATCCATCGTTCTTGATGCGGAATTGCGACGATCCGATGCTCAAGAGCTTCTCCTCTATGAACCCCCTTTATCACCGGCTTCAATGAGACGGCCCTTCACGTATCGCTTCGACGACTCTTGATGTGAGGTTATGTGGACATTAGGGTTTAGAGGAGGGGCTTGAGCTCTATTTATAGAGAATGAAACATATCCCCTCATTATAGATAATGTTTATCTCAAATTCATACTATCCAAGTCCCATATCCAACTAGAATTATGAAACCTTTTTATCTTTCTTTATTAGACCAATTAATATTTACAATAATAATTAATAAAGCCCATATTGAATATATAAGAAATATATTCTAACATTCTCCCCACTTGGGCTAAATTAATTAAAATTGTACCGTATATGCGCATCTTTATATTGGTCTAGAGATAATTCCCAACAATCAATCCGATCCCATAAAGTCTTAAACACCGAATCATGCCAAGAATCGCATCAAAAGACACAGAGCCATCCATGATCACAAATACTCTTAACTCTACCGATATGGATTTGATATGGTAGTATGGCAAACGGGTAACATCTCAAATAATAGAGACACCTTATATATTATCCTCTTTTTGTCGGTCACCATTCTCTTACTTTTATGTGTCACGAAACCCGATATGTCACAAGAGAGCATCCTTATGGTTCCAACGAACCCACATATATCTTACATTTATAGTTAACTATACTTTATGTGTAACAAGACATATGCACATGGCCAAAATAAATGCCCTGACCATTACTCAAGGTTTACACAATTCCTTGAGGTTTTCAAAGTATATGCATTCAATAACACATTCATAAAGACTTAATTGAATGTAAAAGAGTCAATACATATCAAAGTCATTACTTAACGTAACATAATACAAATGTAAACTTTATTAGAGCAAAAACTAGAAAGCTCCCACTAAACAATGACATCCCATGATGCTTCTAAGCCCATGCTATTAACATGCCGTTCAAATACACAAGGGCGTAGACCTTTACTCGGTGGATCAACAATCATAGCATCTCGTAGTAATATGCTCTACCGCAACGTCACCATTTGTATGGATTCCTTTACGGTCAAAAACTTGACCTCCATATGCTTAGACCCCTTGAGACCTTCGTGGTTGTTGATGAACAACACCGCGGAGTTATTGTCACAATACAACTGTATGGGTCTATCAACAAAATCAAACACAATCAACTCCCTAATGAGATTCCGGAGCCAAATAGCACGAGTAGCGGTGAAAAGCATGCTATAAACTCCGCTTGCATGGTAGAGGATGATACCGTTTTTGTTTCTCACTTTTCCATGATACTCGCACCACCTGCTAGCATAAAAATGTACCCCGTTGTCGACTTCTTGTCATCTTGACAACCAAAGATAATCGAATCGAATATCCTACTAGCTGCAAGTTTCGAACATATCTATAAATTAGCATATAGTCTTTAGTCCTCTTTAAGTACCTCAAAACCTTCTTAGCAAGCAACCTAGTGATCGTGTCCTGGATTTGATGATATTCGCCTAGAAGTCCCGTTGCAAAAGCAATGTCTCGGCCTAGTACAAACCTATGCATACATGATACTACCAAGTGCACTAGCATAAGGTACATTTTTCAACTGTGCTTTCTCAATATCTCGAATGAGGACATTGTGAAAAACTCAATTTATCACCTTTGCAGGACGGGAGCAATTCCTAGTTTTTCTCCGTTGCATATTGAATCTCTCCAAAATACGATCAATATATGCCCTCGAGATAAGCTTAATATGCGACGAGAACGGTCTCTATGGATCTCAATCCCAAGGACAAAAGATGCCTCACCAAGATCCTTCATATCAAAGTTACGTGACAACATTCTCTTTGTCTCATTCAAGAATTCAATATCGCGCTAGCAAGCAAGATATCATCAACATAAAGAACGAGAAAAATAAATTTCCTCCTACTAACCTTGCAGTATATACACTGATCTAACTTGTTCTCAATGAACCCAAAGGAAGTAAAAACACTATGAAACTTCAAGTACCACTATTTAGAAGCTTGCTTCAAACCATAGATAGACTTTTTCAATCTACAAACCAGATTACTGTATCATCTATCGCAAAACCTTCAAGGTTGTGCCATATAAACTTGTTCATCAAGTTCTCCATTCGAAAAGCGTTTTAGCATCCATCTGGTGAAGCTCCATATCAAAATGAGCTACTAAAGTCATGATTACTCTAAAAGAGTCCTTAGAAGAGACCGGAGAAAAGGTTGCCTCATAGTCTACTCCTTCTCTTTGAGTGAATCCCTTAGCTACTAGTCTAGCTTTAAATTTTTCAATCTTTCTGTGGAGTCTTTCTTGGTCTTAAAAACCCATTTACAATCAACGGGTTTATAGCCTTCGGGTAATTCAACAAGCTCCCAAACATTGTTATGTTTCATAGATAACATCTCATCTCTCATTGCATCTAACCATAAATCGACCGAGGACAAGAAATAGCTTCGTATAAGTTACCGGATCAACAACACAACCGATATCATAATCCCTGCTCTCCTAGATAGACTATGTAGTCGGTGGTACGGTGATCGTCTCTGTCTCTACAGATCTCCTTAGAGGAGTATCTTCTACATCATTTTGTTCTGAAAGGCTTGAGGAACTTCATGAGGAGCTACTTCGATAATAGGTTCTTGAGCCTCAATAGGTTCGGGTTGTGGTATAGGGACCTCCACAATTGTCGTATAGGTAAAGAAAACGACATAGAAGTACTCACCGCATCTTGTTATCTTCAATAGTTCGTGAGCAATCACCTTGTTCGGCTACATCAAGCTCCGTAAACTTCGCTATCTCGTGAATCCACAATTCTCGTTCCTCCATTGGGATTATAAAATCGATATCCCTTTGAATGATCCGGATAAGACACAAAATAACATCGAGTGGTTTTGGAGTCCAACTTACTCAAAGTCGGATTATACAACTTTACTTTCGCAGGGCATCCCCAAACTTTCGGATGATTCAAGCTAGGTTTCCGTCCAGTCCATAACTCGAAGGGAGTAAGTGGCGCATATTTTGAAGGAACACGATTCGGAATATAAAGCGCTGTTTTCAAAACTTCACCCTACAAAAAATCGGGTAAATTAGTTCTATTAATCATACTCCTCACCATATCCATAAGAGTACGATTACGCCTTTCAGCCACACCATTTCGTTCGGGACTACCGGCATAGTAAATTGAGCCACAATCCCAATCCTCTAAGTACATGGCGAATGGCCCTTTAAGTTGTCCAAGATCGCCATGTCAACCATAATACTCACCACCGCGGTCGAGATCGACAATTTTTATGACTTTTCCCCAATTTGTTTCTCGACTTCATCCGGAAAATCTTAAACTTGTCAAGAGATTCAAACGTTTCCTTAATCAAGTACGGATAACCATATCGGGAATAATCATCTATAAATGTGATGAAATAAAAATTTCTGCACAACGTTGTTGTATAGGGTCCACTTATATCCGTATAGATGATCTCTAACAAATGAGAACTATGGATCACAGTTTTCTTCTTTATTTTAGTCATCTTACCTCTATAAGCTTCACGCATACGTCTAAATCACCTTTGAGAGTGGGTAGAATGTCCGCCTTCATCGATCTTTCCACTCTTTCTTTAGAGATGTGACCAAGACGTTTATGCCATAATGCGTAAGACTGTCCCTTAGGTAGAGGTCTTTTAGAAACAACCTTTTCACTGTATAAGCGACATATATTTCGTTGGGAGACAAACATAATCTGACAATCCATTGGACATAGTGCAATACCCAACTTTATTTGAATTAAAAGAAATAGAAATTGCATTATTTGAAATCTCAAAAGAGTAACCACACATGTCTAAACTTGATACGAAAATTAAATTCCGTCTAAAAGAAGGTACATAGAATGTATTCCTTAACATCAAATTAAAACCGGAATCTAGAATTAAAATGACATCTCCCACGAACTCAACGCCGACTTTATTATTGTTTCCCTACGGTGAGCTTTGATTCTTCCTTATTTGGCTTCCTCCGATTTATGAATCCCTGTATGGTAAACGCAACATGATTAGTTGCACCGCTATCTAGCCACCACGAACAAGATTGGGCTTCGATAGATTAGATTCACAAACCAATGCCAAAGAATCATTACCTTTGGGCTCACGTTTAGACAACCAGTTTTATACTTAGCGCAGCTTTTCTTTACGTGTCCTCCCTTCTTACGGAAGAAACAGAGACCATCCTTACCAGCATTACCGTCCTTTTTTAAAGGTCGGTTTCTTTGAACCCAAGTTGTCGAACACACCAATGAGATGAATGAGTTCTTTTGTGAGCACGATTTTTGTGCCCCTTACACTTCTTAAAACTAGAACCGTAAGAAAGATACATAACAACATGTATTTTATTTTTCTTTAACTTAGTCTCCTCTCGACACCACTCTTGCAATCAAGTCATTGATTGTCCATGGCCGATCGGCGGTATTATACCGTGTTTGGATAATACCAAATTCAAAGCGGAAGAGAGTTAAGTGCAAGATGCACAATACAAACATCGGGGATAAGAACATTAAGAGCCTTTAGATTGCGGATCAACCATCCTAAGGACATAATCCCTAACACCAGCGAGAACCATCATACTTTAAACTCGAATAAACCCGACATATGTGTTCCAATTTCAGCATTAGGAAAGTCACGATTTCTAACCACCAAGGCCTCCATCATTTGCCTAGCGGTGGTGTCAAGAAGAAAATCACTTCTAAGATGTTCCTGTATAGATCGCTTCATCGACAATAAGCAAATCCTATTGCTCTTTTCCCAAATAGCAAACCGTGCTTTCCGGGCATCCTGTACTAGCATCCGTGAGAGCTATCGGTCTATCCTCATTAAGAGCAACATGAACATCCGCTAGTTCCATACCAAACGGAAAATCCTCTCTCCACTTCTTAAAGTTAGAACCAGTAAGAATCTCAATAGTTATGGAGTTGCCGTTCACGTAAAAAATGACTGAAAAAATAATTAATGTTTATAATTAGCATAATGTGAAAATTCACCTTGAGAGTTACATACATCATCATATAATCACCTTTGGGCGAGAAAACATGACATGCGGTTGCATACATTACCATTACAATGCCATGAGAATTTATTTTAATCTTCGTTAATCACCACCTTTGGGCGTATGAAAGTACTTAGACTAATCAATTCTCAACCATATCTTTGTACATGCAACCCTCCATGCAACAATACACAATTACCCCTTTTGGGAGTATAATAACGCATTAAAACGAGAGACATCCCAATACTTTATAAATTATTCTTTATTAAACTCAACTAAGTGTGCCACTGGGAGGTCACAACCCAATTGAATTTACCTGAAATTGGGATATAAACTTTATATTTCACATTTACCGTATACATGTAATTAGAGAAAGGGGCAATTCCTCGTAAAACTACACGCCTTGCTAACTTTCAATGATACAATTAACAATACATGTCAAACCATAAACACGTAATTGATAAATTATATTCCACATATCGTATGTGGTACTTACATGCGAGCTTGCACCCGTATTTCATGAAACCGTATAGAAATACATAGAAATACGCCAAAAATACCCCAAACAATACACGTATTTAGAGTTTCATAGGTATTTTTGATCCATAAATACATCAAACATGTAAAATAAATATACCACCTTGTAGAGCATGAGCATACGAGCACGTCGGTACTGGAACGCCCGGGATCGGACACCGCACGCTCCTCACGCGCCACCGAAGCCTCTGCGCGTGAGCCCACGCGGCCGACACGCGCATCGCACGTGTTGCGCTTCTTGGCCGGCTTGAAATCGGTCCGACCGTTCGCTTAACCCGAACCGGTGAACCCGATCGGGCTTAACGGCTCGACCGATCAACGACCCAGTTCGACCGAGAAGTCTCGAGTCAACGGTCAACCAGTGCGGGTCGAGTCACAAATCGGGTCCGTCCCGGTCGAGTCGGGTCGCATCCGGCGAGATGACGTCGGCCCCGC
The DNA here is from genome assembly GCA_021437795.1 of Rhodamnia rubescens. NCBI lineage: Eukaryota > Viridiplantae > Streptophyta > Magnoliopsida > Myrtales > Myrtaceae > Rhodamnia > Rhodamnia rubescens. The sequence continues at coordinate 431,460 of JAILYA010000131.1, forward strand.
GTGCAGTGCCTTGGTCGGAGCGTGGTGCGCAGGCGGGCGCGCGGCGCGGGGGTGGCGGCGCGTCCATTGTCCTCCGGCGATGAATTTTATATGGTTTTGCTCGTCTCATCGTGTAGGTTCCGAATATATAATTTTCTTTTAATTTTGAAGAAATTAAAATTTCGAAAAAACACCAAAACGTGATTCGAGATTTAAAACGCGTTGGCTCGATATCACATGTAAGCCGCGACTAAAATCCGTATGCAGCGATCCAAGAATCACACGTATAGAGACGCGAATCACAAACCATAGAATAGAGGAATTGACGCACCTTGTTTCGGATCCATTGTTCTTGATACTGAATTGCGACGATCCGATGCTCAAGAGCTTCTCCTCTATGAACCCTCTTTATCACCGGCTTCAATGAGACGGCCCCTCACGTATCGCTTTTGACGACTCTTGATGTGAGGTTATGTGGACATTAGGGTTTAGAGGAGGGACTTGAGCTCTATTTATAGAGAATGAAACCTATCCCCTCATTAAAGATAATGTTTATCTTAGCCCATACTATCCAGTCCCTTATCCAACTAGAATTAGGAAATCTTTTATCTTTTTTTATTAGACCAATTAATATTTACAATAATAATTAATAAAGCCCACATTGAATATAGAAGAAATATATTCTAACACTCTGGCATGCGGCAAACCCGACGACCATTGGGTGCGACGACCCGCTAATTAACCCGGCAATGGACCCGAGGCTCTCGGATTGGGGTTTCAATAGGGTCCTGATTTGTGTTGCTGCAAAGGATAGCTTCAGACAGAGGGGTTGGTATTACAAGGAGGTGTTGAGTGGGAGCGGATGGAGTGGAGCTGTGGAAGTGATGGAAGTACTGAGGGAGGATCACATGTTCCATTTGTTCAATCCCAGCTGCGGTAATGCTGTGAAGATGATGAAGAAATTGGTCTCCTTCATGAGTGAGGATGAATAGAGTTAGAGGTATTATTGTTAATTAGTGGCTGCACTTCTGTCGGGGGCTAATTCTTGTTCCGTGAGTGGTATTTTTCTTATATGCTTTGTAAATTTGAATCTTGTCGGTCAAATTGTGTGATTGGCAACTTGTTGGTAAGATATACTGATGGTACAAACCTGTCAAACAGGTGGATCGAATCGGATTTGGGTCGGGTCATGAATGGTACGACCCAAATTGACTCATTCATCCATTTATGACCCATTTTATGCGTAATGCAAATTTTTCGACCAATACCCGCCCTAATCATATTGCTAAAATATTTCCATATTTAACTCCATCTACAAAAACTTGTTCCTTATGATTTCTTAAGAAAATCATATTACTAAAATAATTTTATGCAATACAAATGGACATATTTGATGATGTATATCGTAAATGGTTGCCTTAATAATGGATGGCTCCCTGGACCGGATCGGCTCATCAAGTAAGTAAGGGATCTCGGGGGTTGGGCTATGTGATGACCTGAATTTTTGCTAATTGGATTATTAAGCGAAATAGTCAATGAATGGTGTGGATTAATGGATATTATGATTTGAGGTTTAATTATTTGGGCGGTGGAGTACTAGATTTAAATGTAAGGGTGAGGACGATCAAAGTTTGCATGAGGGACTGTTAGATATTGGTAGTTGTTTTCGACCTCAATAGAATGTTCGCGTGAAAGTTTGATTCGAGATTGAGGTGTGAAGGCTCCCAGCAGACTTCCTCTAGCCCCATCGACCTTGGCCCTTATAAAAGGCCCCTCACCATTCTCTCTTCATTTGATGGATAACTCCAAAGAACTCATTCTTGACACCTAAATTTTGACTATCCTTTATCGGACATTTCGCATAAAATTAGAACTATTTTTTGTTCTAAACAAAAATCATCTCACACATTTATTTTTAGCATGCATTGCATTTGCATTTAGTTGATTGGCAAGGTGGGAGAACAAGCTTAAATTGAGAAAAGGAGCATTCGAGAAGTGGCTAGACTCTTCTTGTTGGAAAATTAGGAAAGTGCACTCGAGTGGCCGAAAGAATAGAAAAGGAGGGAGAGGAGGTCAGGGGAGGGGGAGCATTTCAAGCTTGGTGGACAACAATCCAGAGAGAGGTTGCAAAGGAGGATAGTTTTTTCTCTCATTTTCGTCTAAATTTCGTAGTGGGAGGGAGCTGGAGAGCACAAATCCAAACATGCTCAACACTTTAAAGATTTTCTAGAGGAAGATAAGATTAAAAAAAAGGATAAAAAAAGAGTCCAGAAAGAAGAAGTGGGAAGTTTTTTGGGGGCGGAGATTGAAGCAACAAAACGGAGAGCTTAAAGCTCCGGTTCCGGGGGTCGAGGCGAGGCCAAGCGGCACCACTACCACTCCGAGTCTCGTGGAGTCCAGGCAAAGCCACTACACCTCCTCAAACACATCGACACCCCCGGAAAAAGGTAGGTGTCGTACTCAAAGCTACGGAGGTCCGTGAGTGGCAAACCTCCATTTTTCATTGTTTCTTCATCATTCTTAGTCCAAACTTGTTACGAACATCTCTTGAGCACTTCTATCATTTCTATTTTTGTTGTCGACGCATGAAAACCAAAGTTAATCCCAAAGTTATCTCTTGAAGACCGGAATTGGGGCATCTCTAAGTGTATAGGGTCACATTCCTTTTATTTGCTTTACATTCCTAGTTCGCTTGTATAGAATTTGTTTTTCTAGGATCCCCTCTATCTCATCCCTTAGACTAATTGTATTAGGGATCTATTTTAGTTGTACACATTTGTTTTGAACTTTGTTGTATTTCTTTCAATTCATCATTAGGATGTCATAGTGGCATTTCTTTCAATCACTCGAACATTCCCAATCAATTATATAATTTCCTTTAGAGGAAATTGGAATTAGAACCCTTATTTAACCTTTTAGCCATATAGGGAATCCAATCCCAATTTCGCGGGAATGAACTATAAAATTAAATTGGTTCATGCATGTTGCATATCATTTTCATTATTTGTAATTCATGATAATTGACCAAGATTTTTCGTGTTTTCCAAATTTAATGAAAAGATAGATATCCAAATAACTCTCGTTCTTAGCCAACGGCTTTTAATTTGGATATCATATCTTCAATTGAATTTAAAACACATTAAAATTTCCTTAGAGTGTTCAGAGTATCTAATAAATATATATTTCTTCCTTCTATGACCTAATTTTTCATATTTATGGGAAGAGTCATGAACATATCCTGCGTACCCCAAGATCGCAGTTTGTTTAAATCTAGTATTCTACCAGTTCATAATTCATAAAGAGTGGAAGAAGCCGACTTATAGGGCACACGGTTAAGTATATAGGTGGCGATTAATAACGCATCTCCCAAAATGAGATCAGTAAATTTACCTGCGCCATCATAGACCCTAACCATTTCTAATAGGGTTCTATTCCTTCTCTCAAGCAACTCCATTTTATTGCGGGGTATACGGAATAGTCAATTGTCTTTTAATGCCATTTTCATCACAAAAAGACTTGAATTGTTCGGATAGATACTCACATCCGCGATTAGTTATTTAATGTCTTTATTGTTTTGTTTAAGTGATTCTCCATCAAACCCATATATCATCTAAAGCAATCTAATGCTTCGACTTATAGGAGATCGGAAAATCATAATTGTGACGAGAGAAGTCATCTATAAATGTGATGAAATATGAGACTCCATGCCTTGCCCTCACTTTCAATAGGCCACAAATGTCGGAATGTACTAATTTCAATGGAAATTCAGCCCTAGTTCCTTTACCAAATGGTTTTCTAGTTGTCTTTCCGCTAGATAATGTTCATATGTGAGTAAATCGATATTAGCAAGCGACCCTAAAAGGTCTTCTCTAGCTAATCTTTTCATTCTATCTTACCCAATGTGACCCGGTCTAGCATGCCAAGCATTTGCATCAATATTCACATTTCCGGCAAGATATAATTAAAGAAAAACAATAATTAACATTAATATGTACATATTGTCATCAATATCTAAAACCATTCAAGTACCTAACCGAACCATAATAAAGCTGCGACAAACTTAATGTCAACACAATCACCATTAAAATTTAAAACATAACATAAGCCTAGAAGAACAACTACAAAGATCACATTTCATAGAATATCATGAGCATAGAGGACATCATGTTGGAGTAGAGTTCGACCACCACGTAAGTTTAATTTATATGTGCCAACACCCTTTACTTCAATTCTAGAGTTATTT